>CM023482.1:128482577-128988700 GCA_013339685.2 Hyalomma asiaticum | reverse complement strand
CTGCTTCCAGTAAACACCAGTGGCTATAACTGATTTGCACTAATGAATGCACAAGGTGCAATGTTATCAACAAATCACACTCATGTGTCTACTATCACAGTATTCAAGAAACTTTGAAAAAGGAAGTAGCTTTGCATGCTGTGTTTAACATATGTATACACCTTGTATGCACTGCAAAATGTTGATTGTATCGTAGAATGCAAGCATGACTAAGCCTGCAAAATATTGCTGTTTCAGGTATGGAGTTTCAAGTGAAGCCATGGCTGTTCAGAAATACGAAACAACGCTCCGCACCATCAGGCACAACATCCAGACATTTCACTGCGGCCTTGTCGTGGACCCAGGATGCCCGTGGCTTGGTGCCTCTCCTGATCGTGTGGTACGGGAGCCCGAGGAACAGGAACCTCATGGCATCGTAGAAATCAAGTGCCCCTACTCAATGAAAGACCTTAAAGAACCATGTATTCAAGGCTCATGCCTTATAAAGGACAATAATGGCACATATAGGCTAAACCGCACCCACTGTTACTATTATCAGGTGCTTGGGCAGATGGCAATTGCAGGGGTGACTTGGGGCGACTTTGTTGTGTATGCTCCACAATTTCTGGTTGTCGAAAGAATTCGATTCAATGAATCTGAGTGGAAGAAATGCAGAATGAAGTTGGACAGCTTTTATTTCTCGACACTTCTGCCGTACTTGGCAAAAAAGTCATGCACTGCATAGGTCGGCAAAATTTTTTAACTCACTCAGACGCACTCATACTGTGAAAGCTCACTCGAACTCGGATTCACCGAAATTTTCCTCTACCGGACTCACTCATACTCACAGCTCGATCTGAGTCTGAATGAGTCGACTCATGAGTGAGTTTGCTGACCTATGATGCAGTGCACAGAATGATTTTTGAACTGTTGATGTGTCAATAAAATTGATACTACAGAGCCTTGTGTTCTTTTCTTGCAACTTGAGTAAAAGTCGTGGCTTTCACTGAGCCATCTTCGTTGTCCCTGCAATGTTACACTGAACTGACACGACACGTACATGACTGCAGCAAGACTGTTGCTACTGCAAACCCTACGTTGCTATTAAAGGACTTTGGAAATTGCTTAAGAATGCACACAATGCCCAAATTTCACTGATGATTGGTGCAATAGACAGTGGAATAGGCCTATCAAAAATGTGGAAGGCCTTAATTCGTTGAATGCGTCGCTCGACATGTATTCTGAGGCTTGCAATTTCTTCTGTTGCTCTAACTTCTCCTTCAGTCAGGCGCTGCCTCTGCAGGAAAGGGGGAATGTTCAAAGCAACTCCTTTTGCGCTGAGCAGGTCCTGTATCTTGAAGCCCTTGTCGGCCATTACCGAGTCGCCAGGCTGAAACTGTAGGTTTAAAAAACCACTTTTTTCGACAAGCTCTTTGTCTGACACTGACCCTGTAAATAGCTTTGACAAAAACGTGATCCGCGCCGTCGGGTGAAACGACAACCAAACCCTTCATTGTATTATTTGGTTTGTAGGTTGAGTATGTAGCTGACTGAAGAACCAGGGAAATTGGTACTTCGCATCTCAGTTCTGTTGTGTCAATAATGGCCCTTGTTGTTGGGTATCGCTCTTTAAAAATGGCTGGCATAGTTCTGTCAACCTCCTCTCTGCTCACCCATAGGTCCATCTGGCCAACTTGCAAATAAATGAAGCTGATCCATGTGGTGCATATTCTTGAAACTGTAGCAACTGACACCTTGAACCTGTATGCTAGGTCCCTTTCGAAGAGACCGAGGCGCAGCCTCACAAGAAAAAGCTGGTCCTCGGCTGTCAACATGTGTGGCCTTCCTGCATTACTTGGCCTACCTGAGTAGCTCCTAGACCATACTCTTATATTTTCTGCATTCTCACCGGGGTCTATCAAACGCAGAAAGCTCATGAATGATTAAAAGTTGGGAAGCCCAGTGTAGAAGCTTATGTCCTCAGGGCTGTCCATGAAACATTCAATTGAAAATCGCCTGCTTTTCTGTTGATCAAGTTTTTTTGTTTTCCATAGTGACTATTTCGCACTCTCTTGAGCTTTATAAAGCGCATCTTTTGCTGACTTCACCTCCTTGGTTCTAGCTTCCAAGTCGCTCTTTAGCTGTTGAACGTGGACTTGAAGAGAGATAGCTGCATTTCGAGCTCGGGCACTCTCGCTGCACTTCACCTCTTCGGTCCTACCTTCTAAATCGCTTTCCAGATGCGTGCTTGGTGCTCAGACAGCTGCTCCTCCAGATTGACCACTGTGGCTGCACATGTGCGTCCACACACTTCCTGGCGCTCTTGAAAGTCCGTCGCACTGGTTGGCGCTGAAGCACTATCACTGCACTCGGTGGCGTCCAGAACCTCATCTGCTGTCGCGCAGTCCCGCGACACGGCGACATCGCCACCGGGAGAGAGCGTTGTTTCCAACGCAAGCTCGGAGCTGCCAGCCTGACCGATGGCGGACAGCCGTTGCGCTCGCGAGACGCACTGCTGTCGGTCCCTCGGCTTTCTTCTAGCTGGACGCTGGGGTTTTCCAAACGCAAACACGCTCGGTACGGCGTCAACACGAAGATAACGCCGACCGCCGACTACATTCGGCAAGTAGTCGTCGTTGGCGAAATGTGTCGAGCACACTTTTGTGTGCTTCGTCACGGCAAACAACTTTCCTTCGTCGCGTTTGATTGCAACAAGCCATCTCTTTTTCAGAAGCGGGTCCTTTGGGAAGGCGAAGAACGACACCTGCAAGTCGACAAAAGCGACGTAAGACGCGCGCTAGCAAAAGTAACACATAGGAAGCTAACGAAATGTATAAACGCAGACTTGCCTTCGAGCCGTCATCGCCTAATACTCCTCGCTGTTTGCAAAGCGGCACGCAGCAATGCACAGGCATGTCACCGAATCCACAAGCGATAGGATTTTGCGGCGAGCTAGGGGTGCCGTTCGCCGGTTCTCTACGTGCAGCGCCCGCGAGTCCGACCAACTGATGGCGGCCGTCTCATAGTCCCCATCCTTCTCAATAGGTGGCGCTGTATTCCGAAAAGGTTCCGAGAAGCGCTTTATTGTTTGAAGCGAGATCGGGCTGCCTTAGAACGCGTGTTTATAAAGCGAAATTCAGTAAAGAAGAAGAAAAATGCACATGCTGTGAGGAAGATAGGGAAACGACAGAGCATGTTCTGATTGAATGCGGAAATATCCACCCAGGTGTACGTTTGGGCACCACCCTACATGAAGCCTTGGGTTTTAGGGCGAACAACGGGAAGCTGAACATAGCCGCGATTGAAATAAGTAAGAGACGGTTAGAATACTGGTGGCAGAAAACTAGAGAGAACGGACAAAAATAATTATAGGGAAAAATATGGAATTTCTGCCATAAGGGGCAGTGAACTGGGCTATGAAATTCCGTTTTTAATATGGCATGATCGATTTGATTGAAGTAAATTTAAAAGGCATGAGGAAAATTAAAAGAGAGAAAAAAAAAGTTCTTAAATCTTCTTACGAGCCTGGTGGCGCACATGTCACCGCCCCGTTACAAAGGGGAAGCTCATAGCATCCATCCATCCGGTCTGTTGTTCGCGTAGCTCCGACATACACTCCGCTATTCAAAATTCAAACGCCGTAGGCGGCGTTCCGCTCCACCTAGCGGAACGCCGCCTAACGGCGTTTGAATTTAGTCTACTCGCTACCCGCTATAGCATGTCAATTTTTCAGTGCGGTGCACCGCATTGTTAGTTTGCTGTTTCCACGCACAGCGCTCGTCGGCGGTAAGAACGCCACATATCTGCCTTGATAGCGATATCACAGCCGTCACGGCCTGCATCGACCTGTGTGCCGATGAAGAGATATCAGTTTCGCGAAGCGCTATCGTCATAAGAACCCGTGGATTAGGATACCGAAGAGCGCTTAGCGTTAGAAAGAGAAAGGTGGAAAATACTTGTTCACAGTTGGAAAAACAGACAGGCCCGAGATTTAAGGAGGGATGCTTCTTGCACGTGGCGCTGCTGTCGATTGCAGCTGACGTCACGGAAGTGTCGCGAAGAACCTGTGAGCCACGCGATGCCGTGGTCCGTATACTTTTGCTCGCGCCTGTACATAAGTGTTGAACGAAAAGAGAACGAAACTTGAAAAGCAGGAAAATTGACCGGTAGAGGTGTGAGCTAATTCCCTGCGCAGGTGGAAGGGTGTGGTGACGCTGAAGGTACGCACCTCCCGCCAGGTCACGCAAGGCCAGATCACAGCGGAGCTGGACGATACTTTCTGATTGATTGATTGATTGATTGATTGATTGATTGATTGATTGATTTCTGGGGTTTTACGTCCCAAAACCACAATTTGGCTATGAGAGACGCCGTAGTGGAGGGCTCTGGAAATTTCGACCACCTGGAATTCTTTAGCGTGAAATAGGTCCCTTGATAGCCATGTGATATTTTGGCGAGGACATGGCACGTGATCACCGAAAATCACTTAAAGAAATGTCACGCGACACGTTTCCGCCAAAATCACGTAACACTAGTGTCACGTGGTATCGCATGATGCCTGACAAACTACGGCTAGCTTAAACGGCTTCGCTGTCAAAAGTGGCACGACAGAGTTTTTACGGTTATAGCCTAAGCAGCTTCGCTGCTAATAATGATAATGACAATAGGAGTGACAATGTATACCGTGGTCGGTGCGCGTGATCGTGATGGACCCTCTGAGTGGCCCTTCGAGCGTGGCACGTGCTCGCGTCAAAGGCCTGGAGGAAACCGGCAGCAGGTTGGCGCACACCAGGGGCCGGCCATCCGAGCCGCGCACGAGCAGCATGCGTCCCACCACGTTCTCGTGCCCCGAAAGAGGCAGCGTCGGATCGAGCAGATGCCAGTAGATGGCGCGATGTGCCGCTACCGGGCCATACTTGCCGCTCAAGTCTCCCACGGCGAATTGGTCGGCCGTGCCGTGGCCTTCCGGTGGACTCGCAGCGCGCTCGACCTGCACAGGCCCGGGTCCGTGGCCTCTTTCAGCAAGAATTTGACCAAGGTTCGAGGATGAACTGTTCGAACGATCGATCTAAGAATTTTCTGAGTGCACTGCGCCGAAAACTGTGGTAATCATGTCGCAACAGAGACGGTAACTTCAACAGAGGGGAGGAGTATTTTTGAGAGAGAAGGTGCCATAAGGGAGTAGCGTGTCGGAATGGTTTTCCCTCTGTGAGGGAAACCATTCAGACGCCCTATAAAGGATAGGGATGATATCTTAAGGCCACGGGGAAAGACGGCCGTTGATAAATAAGAGAATGGAAGATCTAGGAGATATTCGAGATTGAAGAAGAGAACGGAGCCAGATTTGTGATTGGGTTTACTCAAACATGACGAGAACGGAGGAGGGGGACTTTTTCCTGAATGCTTCCGCAAGTGGACTTGCAATGATTTTTCCACAATACCGCCCCACCGTCGTTACGCCCGCGACAAGTCGGCGGTGGGCGCTGAGGGACGCGCATGCTTCCCCTAAATTTCGTTTATTTCGACAAAGACTGCACGTATTACCTTGGCCGGGTTGTAAGGGGTGGCCGGTCCCGGACATTGTTTGTCCGCAGTACCAATTGAAATTGGCGCTATGAGTAGCTGTGATGCGACGTAGTCAAGGTTCTCCAACTGCACGATGGATAGCGTCGGCTCGAACGGCGACGGCTGGTGGAAGATGGCCTTTCCGTGGCGCTGACCCAAGTTGGCCACCGCGTGCCGGGACTTCCACTCGTGTAGCACTGCTGCCGCCATCGGTTGGCCCGTTGCTACGTCCGCTAAGGTAGCCACCAGCTGACTCCCAGGCATGCTTTCACCTCCAGCGCATGTGTCCAGAGCAGGAGGAACGCCATCGATCACGTGGTACGTCCTCGTTCCCACATTTCCCGGTCGCTGTGAGGGAATTCGCGTGAGCCATTGGTAAGATATATTAATATCGTCGCTCAAGATCAATATATGCGCGTCATTCTAGCTCGTTTATAACAATATCATTCCTTGGCAACGAACTCAATGATACCATATAGGAACGTTCTAGGTATGTGCATGGTCCTCTGCACAATGCGCGGGTACAAAAGGCCACGTGCAGTTCGCATACCGACAACGACGCTAAAGACTCCTGCCATGACCTTAGGAATCTTTATATGCAATGCGACGGTGGGAACTTTTGCCCCCTAATTTTTTAAAGTTTCTTTTGCCAAAGTAAATAGTTGCTGGTTATAGCACCTTGAATGATCCTGTTGTAAATATTGCCCTGACAAAGACAAGTCCACGTCTAGAAACGTCGGCTGTGGTGATATTCCCCGATTTTTTCAGAAGCGCAAAGCAAGACGCGGACACAAGAAATAACAAGACAAGATGAGCGCTTCTAACTCACCTTGCCCACAGCGAGTTGGGAACAGGAGTCTGGCGGAGTGTAACACGGCACGACCGTAGGCTGCATGGGAACGTTCGGGGGCGTCACGTGCGTGAGATTTCCGGCCGGAGCCCCGGAAGGCGGCTGCTGAAGACGTGCAGGCTGACCCTGCTGCCTTCTATGAATGGACCACCGCACCTTCAGAGCGAGGTGTGAGGAGATAGTGAGTGCAATGAGAGCCGCGCGGCAAGAAAGAAATACTCAAGTGCAGTACGTACCTATGTCAACGGGGTCGGGAAACAAAGGTGGCTTTGCTTGCATCCTGTCGCTCCTATAATTGGTTTAAAGCCCAAGGACTGGGTAGGACACGTATTCTGACAGTCAGCATTACATGGCACAAGGCGTCTTGATGAAGAAGCAGGTTATGGTACCCAGTTTACGCAGAAATAAAAGCCGCGAAGTATGCAGATGGAATCGCATAGCAGTTTCTGTTTGTTTGTTTTTTTTTTCAAACATGTCAAAGCACGAGTACTGTGGCTTTTGTGAGGATCAGCAGCATGCTATAAAAATAATTGTGATTCAGTTAAGGAAATGGCGCTGTTTTCTGCAGCCCTTTGTAGGGAGCGCAACTCGGCGTCCGCGGTGTAGGGGATAGGGATTGAAAGGTTGCAAAACGCATATAGTGGAGGTCTCCAGAATATTTGACCGTCTGGGTCTTTAACGAGCACCGATGACTGACAGTACACAGGAGCCTCTATAGAATTTTCGCTTCCATCGAAAATACGACCACTGCGGCCAGGTTTGAATCCACATCTTCTAGATCCGCAGTCAGGCCTCATACCAGACCACCGCGGCGAACCATAGCTATACCGTTTTACCAAGAAGGGAGGCAAGGAGCGGGAGGAGGACTTACTGCTTACTTACTGCTGACTTACTGCCGGACTTACTGCTTCCCTTCTCTGCGCATTGTCTTGAGGTACGGCATCGGTGTGATTTCTGATGGATTTGGTTCATCGGTGTAACCAAACACACAAATTCATTTACGCACGGGCCAATCAACAGATTACAAGATAAAACGACACTACCTCTATGTATCCTCGATCGCTGCGACATTGCTTGAAGCGAACGAATTTTCTCTTCCACTTTCGCGATAATCACCGCTGACAGTTTTTTTTTTTTTTCATTCTCCGAAAAAATCATTGTCGATGGTTTCTGCACTATGTCTGTAAATGGGTTTGGAGACCAGATATTAACTCAGCCAGGAAATAAACTTTTCCGCATTTAAAAACCGTAAATATCCGAGTCGTATATGTATGCACTCCGACGACTTGAATCGCAGTAGAATACCTGAGCATCGCGGCGCGTTCCGTTGGTCCAGTGCAGCTCGGCGTAGACAGTGCCGAAGCTGGGCCATCGCCGCACAAAGAGTGTGCCGGCCACGGGAGGGCCCGTGAACCGAGCAGCGTACGTGGTGACCGGAGCGCCCGGTGGTTGCAGCGCAGCGCACGCTGTGCGGCATGTCTGCACGCTGTGCAGCACCAGGGCGCGGCCTGCCCAGTGCCGGGGCTCTACGGGGAAATGGGCCTTGGTAGCGAGACGTGTCTCCTGCTCCGAGGTGAGCTGACCGAACTCGCCGGTCAGGTCCTGTATCCTGCGTGAAAGTTCGCGAGGAGACATGGAAAATTACTTTGCGATGGCGTGGTATACCTGACGAATCACAAGTGAACACGGGGACATAAAAAAGGGTGGCTTTCCCGTCGTGTCGCCCATGTGAGCGTGGTTCGATCCCCGCTGACATGGGCGACAGTGTGCTGCCGCGCCGCCCGAATCTCAATGAGATTGCTCACGCCGTGCCCGAGAACTCACGCGCAGCGATGGCGGTGGGGCTCCGTTGGATCCGGAGGACATCGGCCACCGCGACCCTTTTTTAGCCTTCCACAAGATCGTCTCCCACCATAAAGACGAACGCAGGCGCCTCCCGCCTCAGCACTCAAAACTATGTAGATCTACAGCGATCACGCTTATTTATGATGCTTCAGGCAAGGTCATATCCCTCGCGAGCATTCCTGAGTACGATTAACACAGGAAATGATCCACAGTGCCCGGACTGTCACGAAAGAGTGCCCGTTTCTTCGAAGAGGCCGACATCGTATTAGACACGACGCAACAATTGGCCGAAGGGTACGTGGCGTGATTCTAGTGTATTGTGGAAGCTACTAGAGAGCCACAGTGAGTCATTGCATCTCAGCTGGTGGGCGCGCGAGAGAGACGAGGAGAGAAGGAGAAAGTATACGAAGTAGGCGCCGCTATAACAGCGACATGAGGAGGAGGAGGCGCCTCCGAAGCAAGGAAACTACCAGTTTAATCCAGAGTTTTCTCTCAGCTTTGCGCGTGCTGAGATCGCGTGACTCGGGCCCGAAAGGCTTGAAAACCCGCCGATTAAGGAGGAATCGACCACCCCTTACGAAAATTTTTAATGCGTTTTTTTAGAAAGCCTTTTGAATTTGCTCGATAGAATCCTATGGTGTTTATTTTGGCGCCCTATAGAATTTTTCTATGGTGTTCCAAAAGTGATTTGGCCACCGCATTCTTATAGAAACTTTATAGATGGTTTCCTATAGAGCATGTCTAGCGAGTTTCTTTTAAGATCGTACAGAAACATTTCAATAGAGAATTTCTACCGAGTTATTTTTGAGACTGTAAAGACAAATTTCTATAAAGATGTTCCATGATGTTTCTTTAGGATGGCAATCGAAATCTTTCGCAATAATTTTTCCAAAAAAAAAACGCTTTTCATGCCACTTGCTCGCCACATTGGGGGATGTCCTCTCGAGAGGGTACTGTACTCACCAGATGGCGAGGTCGGGCACTCTGCTTTTTTGAAAAAAAACCGATGGTCCTAGGTCCGGCAGTGGGATTCGAACTTCGTACCTCTCGCACTGGACGCCGATACTCTACCACTGCGCCACCGCCGCGTTTGCTTTCCTATGCGCAAATTTTAGTCATATGCTAGTCGAAGTCAAGGTCATGAAATTAGCATATGGTAAGGAAGTGTAGTGCGAAGGGAAGGTAACCAATGGTCATTAATGGCGGCAGATTGGATTCCAAGGGAAGCAAAAAGCGGGGCGGGAGGCGGCAGGACGCTATAGCTGGTCGGATTAGATTAAAATGTTTGTGACGATAAAATAGCCGCAGTTACGACATGACCATGTTAATTGGAGAAAAATATGGAAGAGATTTTTGCCCTGCAGTGGGCGTAAATAGGTCCCTGATGAAACATTTTTTCATAAGAATGTTATATGTATTAATACACCGTCTATAGATTCCTTATAGAGGACGTATAGAAATGCAGTCTATAGACAGGTAGCGTTAAGAGTTCTAAAGGTACTCTATAAAGGTTACTTTATAGAATTTAGTAGATACAACCCTTATAGAGCGCGTATGGTGAAGCAGTCTAAAGAAAGAAAGCGTTAAATGTTTTAAAGACGCTCTATAAAAGTTACTTTATAGAATTCAGTACATATGACGTCAATACGCTTTCTATTGTGTGTGAAATGACGTGTTTCTATAGAAGGTATTTTTAGACTTTCTATAGTCGTCCTATGGAAGACATTCTATAGATGGCGAGTTCCTTTTGAGTTCCTTTAGACCCTATAGGAACTCATTAGAAGTTCTAAAGGAACTCTAAATCGATTTTCGTAAGGGACGAGCGGTCTCAGTCCGCTGTGACACAGCGAAAGAAGAAAGAAGTTGAACGACGCTGCTCCGCGGACCAACCGACGAGCTCGGCCTGCAAGCTCCATGTTGACAAGACGCCTCGAGTGGCTCTGGTAAATAGGACTTTTGAGTTTGATTCTCTACTGCAATGCATTAGCTTGTACATTTGGTGTGCGTCGGGTCCGTGTTATGTTCAAGCCCAGCTATGTCTGTATCTTGAAATGAGCCGTGTTAGCGCACGTTTTTGTAACTGCCTGTTCACTGAAAATATATTTTTCTTTTGATCACCCTTGGCTCTGATTCGGTCTTTGGACCACTGCTAGTGCACAAAGGGACCTAAAACTTAATTGTCCAAACTTTCGTGGGGTCATTTTCGGGGACCTGATACGTCGGTTCTTGGCATCTTTCTCGGCGATTGCCGATCCTGTGCCTCATAGCTCTGGATCGGTGAAAGACTAGCTCATATGCTCTAGCAGTGTCCTGCGTTACGGCATACGTCACTCACCAGTGAACAGAACTGGGACGAGGTCATCTCCAGCACCGAACTCAAGAACCAGTCCAAGTCCTTTCCAGAGGGCACACGAAAGAGCGAATAGACTTGGTTTCCCGACTCAGCCATGGGAGCCGCCATGCCGGGGGCTCTAACGGGGCTCGGGACCTCAGTAAAGTTCAGTGTCTGTCTATTTGTCGTCGTGCACTGTCGAGTGTGGCGCGAGTTTCTCAGCCAGTTACACTGCAGTGAAAGCTGTAAGTGCGGAGCATTCATTCGCCTCTGTTTTCCTTGTGTTTCTGTTGTGATTATTCTTTCTCAGCCAGTTACACTGCAGTGAAAGCTGTAAGTGCGGAGCATTCATTCGCCTCTGTTTTCCTTGTGCTTCTGTTGTGATTATTCTCGGCGTTTTCGAATTATTTTCGCTTAACTTGGTCTCATTGTACGATTAATTACCCATAATGTTTATCTTAGTTTATCACACTAATCTGGCTTATTTTAACCACTTTTAATCTGGATCCATATAACCGGTTTTTGTCAGTTGTTTTTACGCTTTGGCCCTGTTTTCAACTGCTGTTTTCTGGGTGTGACGACGACATGTATACACGCTGACAGCTCGGGCCTCTAAAGTGCTCCGCACGTGAAACTAAACGTTCCGCTTGTGAAATCTAAGCTAAACTATAGATCTGAGCCCACTCTCGGCTGTACTAAACAAGCGTGGACAGTTGCTAAACGCTTGCTAAATCTGGGTAAACAACGTAACATGGGGTTTTCCCGATTTCCCTTGTGTTGTTTGTGTGTTTATCTTGTGTTTACTCGTTTTAACATGTTGTCCCGAATTTCCCTTGTGTTGTTTGTGTGTTTATCTTGTGTTTACGCGTTTTAACATGTTGCCCTCTCAAAATCACGATATGATTATCTGAGAGACGCTGTAGCGGACGGTTTGAAATTTCGACCACCTAGGATTCTTTAACGAGCCCTGACATCGCACAGTACACGGGCCTCAACATTTCGACTCCGACGAAATGCAAGCCGCCGCGGCCGGAATCCGATCCCGCAACCTTCGGATCAGCACCCGAGTGCCATAACCAATATACCACCGTGGTGGGGCGGGCGGCAGAATGTCGGAATGCTCTGCAGAACATTACGGGAGATGTCGCTTGATAATTAACGTCTGTGCGTTTTATCTGAAGATTACCATCAAATTAGGACACGAGATAGAGATTTCTCTCGATAACGTTACCTAGGATATTTTGACCACAGTATCATAATTTCCAGGCTATACACCTGTCACTAGATCACGTAGGGCGTGCATTTCATGGGGTAATTAGTGCGGGAAAAGGGACAAGGCGCAGCTTGTGTGCCGACCACTCTCCATCGTGCCGACTGTAAATGAAACGTTTTTGTTCCGATTGGTGCACAATGCGTAATATTGAATCACTGACGCTGAACATACTACACCATCATATCCCGCCAACAGCACTTTTTTTTATTGTTATTACCACAGCACCTATAGTCAGCTGCCGCCCATACAGTCCATCAAGTAGCATCTTCGACGACTCTGCGTTGAGTTGCATCAGCAGATAAAACGGTACACCCGGAGAAAAGGTGTGCAGGGATAATACGGACGACAAAAAAAAAAAAAAAGGCAAGCAGCGTTTTGTGACCACGTGTACAGGCTTCACCAAACCATTTGTTCGGTCGACGGAGAGATAAACCGTTCTGGGGAATATCACTTGCGACCAGCTGACTGTAACAGCGGATGATAAGAGCGGATGATGATAAGACCAGCATGATGTAGTATTACACATTCCGTGGTACGGCATAGGCGACATATTAAGCGACGAATGAAATGGAGAAGTAGAGACCAAGGCGAAACTGTAGCCCCAGAGCAATTTCTTCAATATGTAAATCAGTAGACACAAAATCACACGAGTACAAACGAACAGACATTAAAGAGACATTAAAGTAAAAAGTCACCTTTCTCACATTAGCGGATTAGCTTTACAAAATACGATGAACCCCAATCGTGCGAGACGACCCTCGGTAAGCTAGGAAACGTGCAAAAAGAAAACACGGGTGGCGACGCCGCTTTGAAGTTCCTGCACTAAAACTTGTGACGTCACAGACATCTGACGGCGTTAGCTAAGGTCGTCGTAGCTGTTTATCGATAAGAAAGACATACATTCTGTTCTAGGGAAGCCAGATAATAAACACAGGGAGTTTCAGGGATGTTGATGGAGCAAATTTGTCGAGAACACGAACAAAAAGAAAACGAGAGGAAACCGGCCTTCCAACGCCATGAGGCCGGACTTCCGGCGCGAATTTCAAAACTAAAACATTGACATTTATTTTATCTTTTAATACTGAACATTAAAATGGCGAAATTAACGACAGTCTAGTTCACTAAATTTAAGTTATCCCACTAAACCACTTGATCTTTTCACTTTAGTATCCCTTTAACACTTTTCTCAATCTGTACTCACCCCTTCTCCGCCCACCCACTTACTTTAAACAGGTAAATAAATAAACCAAGGGCCCATATGGAATCGGTTCGTAGCCCTAAATACACAGGATCAAATGAATCATATTGTCCGACATCTGTTACATCAATTCTGTCGTTGTTTCTGCTCTCTAGTCGAGTAAGTTTTCGGTACAAAACTCCGTTCTTTTATACGAAATATCCTATAACAAATGTAAACAGGAAAAAAATTAAAGCGACAATATTTCAGTGTTACAATTAAGACATATATAAAATTATTGCAGATAGTACCAGTATCTGCATTAAACTAGTATAAGCAATATTTGTCGAATGAACTAAAAACCCACTCAACACATTCGACCAGCACTGACTGTTGTCGAACAGCGTGCATCACGCAATGCTTTGAAATCAACGCGCGAAACTCCTGCGAATAATGCGTGTGCACCTTGTCCACGTGAACTCCGAGGAATATTGTTGAGCGGAAAAGGCAGGCACACAGGGGAGCGCTAACACGCGCGCATTTGGAGGAGGTGTAAATGGCGCCCAGGCCAGCATACCAAGAGACTTTGTCGCTAAGTTCCGTGCCAGTTTGGTGCAGTTGAAGCAGCCACATTCGCTGCGTTTTGATTTCTCTTGCCAGAAGAGTATAATGGCGTTCAACTCTCTTTCTCTCGGAAGGACGGAGCAGAAAGAGCATTTATCTCTGTTTCTTGCATTTCACTCCATTTGACCCAGTTTTGTCCCCAGTTTTTAAGGTGATATGGTGTCAAAACGCTAAACCATTCCGTGACATGTAATCTTCAGTCGTTCTTTCGTGAAGCCAACTTAAGTTGCTGCCCACGCAAAGGCATATGAACTTCAGCATATATCATCATCATCATCATCATCAACAACAACAACAACAACCTATTAGGTCCACTGCAGGACGAAGGCCTCTCCCAATGATCTCCGATCCACCCCATCATGAGCGAGTTGGTTCCACTATATGCCCGCAAACTTTTTAATTTCATCGTTCCATCTAACATTTTGCCTGCCTCTGTTGCGTTTTCCCTCTCTTGATATCCGTTCCCTTACTGTCCATCTGTTATCTTTCCTCCTCATGACATGTCCTGCCCAGGTCCACTTCTTTCTTTTAATTGATACAATATTATCAGCTATTCTTGTCTGTTCCCTGATTCATTCCGATCGTTTTTTATCTCTTAGCGTTACACCTATCATTTTTCTTTCCATTGCACATTGCGTGCTCCTTAGTTTTATATCTAGTTTTTTCATTGTCTTCCACGTTTCTGCACCGTACGTTAGTACTGGGAGAATGCAATGATTGAATACTTTTCGCTTAAGTGAGAGCGACAAGTTTCTCATGATTTCGTAATGCCTTCCGAATGCGCTCCAGCCCATTCTTATTCTACGGAGAATTTTTTTTTTTTTTCATGGGTAGGTGTTCCTGTTAGTAAGTGTCCCAGGTATACGTATTCGTTCACACATTCTAAGGGTTCACTGTTAATATTAAATTCCTGTTCTTTAGCTAGGCTATTGAGCATAACTTTGGCCTTTTGCCTATTCATATTTAGTGCGATTTTTAATACTTTCCCGGTTTAGGTAATCAATCATGTTTTGTAGTTCGTCTCCATCATTGCTAAAGAGCACAATGTCGTCTGCAAATCTTAAATTGCTGAGATATTCTCCGTCTATTCGAATTCCCTTTTCATCCCAGTCTATACGTTTAAACACTTCCTCTAAACATGCAGTGAATAGCATCGAGGAGATCGTATCGCCTTGTCTGACACCTTTCCCGATCGGGATTTCTCTGCTTCTCTCAGTAGGAGTAGTGTGGCTGTGCAATCTGTGTATATGTTGTTTATGGTTTGCACGTATACGTCAGGTACTCCTTGTCGACCGTAAAGCTTCTAGAACTGCTTCTATTTCTATGGAGTCAAATGCATTCTCGTAGTCTATAAACGCCATATAAAAAGGTCTGTTATATTCAGCGCACTTCTCAATTACTGGTTTGATAGCATGCCTGTGGTCCATTGTTGAGTAACCTTTCCTAAAGTTCTCTTGCTTGGTTAAAGTCGAGTGTTTCTCTTATCCGCATACATCGCATATATCGAAGCACGCAATTTTTTCTCTTTATGTCCGTGTTCAGCGTTTCCCACCTTCATGACGTCAGTGAATGAATGCTGATATGCATTATACGTATCTTAAAGATGGCGTTTGCTGAAAAATTGGCGTGGACAACCAAATCATTGGATTGAGATGTAATGAATACAGCGTTATAATTATAACAACGGGTGGCCAGCGTTAAACGATGTTAACCAACGCCTACCATTAGTTAGCCAGCGCTGGACTCATGAGCAGGACACATCAGGAATGAAAACAACGAAGTCTAGTCGGAAGCAAGACGTTGTAGCGTAACTGATAGCTGGGTGAGTTGATTACCATTCGTGGTGAGACTGCAGCGCGTATATTAAGCCACAGCGCGGCAACACTAGCCGCGACATTTGCCAATAGCCATAGCCAAGGCTAACCGCTATTATCGCACTTTTAGCCATCTTCAGGAAACATTAGCCATTCATTAGCTAACACCATAGTTTTAACACGAGCCATGATTTGTCAGCAGTAGCCACTGCTGACTAAATCTGCAGTACGGAAGTAGATAAGGTAGGTCAGGCGACTGATCACAATTCACCGCTGCTCACATATCGCAGGATATGCTTTCTCATATAAATTGGCTTCCGCTGCGCCGTCTGCTCCGGTGTAGGTTTATTGTATCTCTCATGTCTCAACTATCTCTCATCGCTAACGCGAACCGGACTCGATAAACTCGATCGCGACCACTCACGGTTCGCCGATCCAGTCGTAGGCGCACGGTGCGGAGGAGTCGTGCCTCGGAGGCAACCGGTGCACCGCCCAGCGGAAGGTCTCGCGCGGCTGGCCGCCCACAAGCAAAGCACGCACGGACAAGCCGTGCGCCACGGCAGCCAAAGGCTCCACGTCAATGCTGCCGCGTACGCCGGCCGAGTTGAACACCGCTGCCAGGGGCGTGGTCACGGACAGCGCAACCTCCATGGACGCTGCGGCGACAAATGTTCACGGTCAGCTGAGCTATTTTTGGGTAGCCTTGTCACATTCCATGTCAAGCGATGGAATGTTTGAAAACTCAGTATTACGTGGCATTACATTGGTTTGATTGTTGCCGGTTAGGTATGCATATTAGTAGGAACAGGGGAAAATTCAACACGCCTGTGCCATCTGCTGCCCGCTCAAATTTTCTATGCTGTTTTTTGTGTTTAATGTTACGTTTCGCTCTAGTCACGGTGTGAGTTCAAGGTTGACACGGAGCAAACGGAAGACGGAACAAACACTTAACTAGGGCGCAATCATTTAACACTGCTGTGCCACCTCAAGTGAGCAGTTAATCTGGCTTTGTTTCGCTTAGGGAGTTCCGGGTGAACGTGCGAGCGTATGCGTGTGCTAGTCACAAGCGTTTATTTAATAACCTTGCCCTAAGCTTACGTGGATCGACCACTGTGACCACAATCATAATCAGCAGCAGCAGCAGCGGCGGCGGCGGCCTGTTTTTATGTCCACTGCCGGACGAAGGCCTGTTCGAGGGATCTCCAATTTGGCCTGTCGTGCGCGAGTTGGTTCCATATTACTTCTGCATTCTTCTTAATTTCATAGCTCCAACAGATTTTTTTTTTCTGCCGTGGCTGCTTTTTTCGTCCATTGGTGCCAATTCTGTTGTTCTCACTCTCCACCTGTTATCATTCCTGCGCATTACGTGACTTGCCTAGGTCCATTTCATTTCCTTCATGGTAACGAAGATGTCGCCTATATACTCACGTTCTCCGATCCGTTTTGCTCTTTTTCTGTCTCTTAGTGTAACGCCTATCATTTGTCTCTCCATGGCACGTTACGTGGTCCTTAATCTCTTCTCAAGCTACGCCATTATCCTTCAAGTTTCTCAACAGTAAGTTATAAGTTCTGGTACAATGCAATGGTTATGCACTTTCCGTTTTATGAATTACGGTGGGCGGTCGGTCACAACCGGAGAATGTCGTCCGCATGAGTTCCAGCCCATTTTTATTCTTCTGCGACTTTCTTTTTCGTGGGTGGGCTGTTCTGTTAGCAATTGGTTAGATATACGTATTCTTTTACGCGTTCTAAAACATGTTTGCTAATTTCGAACTCCCTTTCTTTGGCTAAGCTATTGATTATTATCTTTGCCTTTTGTCGATTCATTTTAAGCCCTACCTTACTACTTTCCCGATTTAAGTCTTCGAGACTTAAACATTTCCTCCTTCACTTTTTTTTTTTAACTTAAACAATTTCTTCCCAGTCTAGTTGCTTAAATACTCCTTCTATAGGCACGCACACAACACTGGAGGGATGGCGTCTCCTTGTCTGACATCTTTCTTGATCGCGATTTTCTTTCTTTTTTTTTTTCGCTCTTTCTGTGAAGAATCAGAGTAGCCGTGGATTCCTTGTATATGCCAGCTATTATTCCCACATATCTCTCAGGAACTCCATGGCACCGTCGAATGCTTTCTGACAATTTATAAAAGCCATATATCGTTGTACAGTGCAGATTTCTCAATTACTTCATTGATTGCATGCCTGCGATCGACTGTGGAGTATCCTTTCCTGAAGCCAGCTTGTTCTTCACGTTGGTTAAAGTTTACTTTGAAGTTTATTTCTTTCTTTGGTACATAAAGGGAAGCAAGAGCTAAAGGCCATGTGGCCTGACTATAGGGCTCTGCTCCTGGGTGCAGTCGGCTCTATCAACACTAAACGATGTACAATGCACAAATTAAACGCAAGTATCGAACAAAAATAAGTGGATAAGATGCAGAATATACAAAAAAAACATGTTACACATTACACAATCGCTTAATGAATATACATCCTGTGATTGAAATGTATTTCTGTGTGCTCTCACATTTTAATGCAAATTAAAACAGACATAACAGTGTACAATATGTTGTGCAATATCATATTACTTATGAATGCTTTGATAGTATAAGAGAAAAGTGTTTATAGATTTTTTTTTTAATTTGGGTACATTAAAATAATTTTTTCGTTCAACAATGCCTAGGTATATTTGGTAGTGTTTCTCTTTTGCTATGTGAGCTTACTTTCGTGAATAATTTGAATAGTACCGAGAACAGTCTAGTCGATGTGTAGTTTTTCAAGTCTTTTATGTTTCCTTTTTCGCGTATTAAGATTATATTGGCATTTTTTCTATCTTGTTTGCACATTTTAGGACTTGAGTCATTTTGTGTAGACCGTAGAAAGTTTCTTGAATATAAAATCCCCTACATCCTTTATTAAACCATGCCATATTTTTTGGCCGTGTTTCCTCAGGGCATGTCTCGTACGGCTTTTCTAACCTCGTCGATAGTTGCACGACGAACTTCAGTGTCCTTTTCAGCCACGATTTCGTTTGAGGTGGGTCTTGAACAGGTGCGTATTGAAGAAGACGCACGGGACAGGTGCGTCTTCTTTGTCCGTGTTTCGTGTAGCGCTGGATCCACCTCAAGATGAACCATTACCAACTATAGACTGTATATCGCAAGTCTCAATTCTGATGGTGCCTTCTTCATAGGCGAGTTTTGAGGGCGTACCTATTTCAAATGGCGCAAGACGACGGGGGAGGCCACGTAGTAACGCAACTAACTCGCACCTTCTACCAAGTGGTGTCATGACCTTTACGTGGCTAGGCGACTGAAGAGCGTGGAAAGCGGAAGAGAGAGCGCTGAGAATGAGGTCAGGCACCGCTATCGCATTCAGATCTTAAGGCGAAGAAGGGCTGAATTTTCTTTTTCAAGATTCCTCATCTATACACTGCGATCCTCATAAAGGAATAAAGCAGGTTAGAAAATGTTGTCGAGCACCATCAGGTCGTTGACGACTTGGGGTGACGCTGTGAGCGTACGAACGTCAGCCAAGCGCAAGTTTTTTAATTGCCTGTTGCCTCTGATAAGTCATCACCACATGCTCGGGCAGCCACGTTTTCTCTTGCCTACCGCTTTGTCGAGCATTAATTATTGCACAATTTAACCGGTAGACGCGTTCCTTGCGTGCATACAAAAGCAGAATACGAAGCGTAGATAAGGCGAAACAAACAAATTACGTTTGACCATGCAGTGCAATATGCAATACGCAACTGCATTACAACTTTACGCAGAGACGTAGAGAGACAAGTCACAATCTCAGACATAATTCTCGTTCCCAGGCACACCGTCAATTGGCATATAGCGTTATCAACAAACAGGCGTTGCGTGCATGACAATGAAAAAAGTGCTGACGCAGTGCCCGTACTCCGTACATTTACCTCGTATCCTCGTATTCTGCGCCGAGCCCACTTGTTACAATGTTAAACGATGCTGCACGTGGCGCTGTATGCGCATTATTTATCAGCAAGCGCGGTAAAACGGCGACCACAAGTCGCCGGTATAGAGATGAAAGCGTGAATACCATGACGTTGAGGTAAGTCATCGTATCATGGTATGTGTTGAGGTTTCGTGGTATACCATTGAGTCTTCGACCAATAAGGGACGTACTATCATTCTCAGGTTATATTACGATACAGGGAAATGCACCAAAGACAGTACACTATAGCCATCGATCTTCTCGATAAAAAAATCCCGCTGATATCCCACGTATTGTGGGAATCGGCGTCATGCGAAGCAGTCAGCTAGTAAATTGCCTATGACGAAATGTTTGGCAGTCAGCCAAGTGATACGGGTAAGGTCTTGGTGCAAAGCGCACAAGTGGGTGTACACCTAACGTGAGCTATCCATGCAGGAGCGTCGGCAGCACCTTGCATGGAGACGTAACTTAGGCACTCACATTAGTGCACATCAGAGACGTCTCTTTTGTCGAAGGACAATGGTGCGCTGATGTGCATGTCGTAAGCACCGTTCATTGAAGTAATCCTACGGGATCAAGCAGAGTTGGACAAAAGCATGCATAGGGATACGATAGCGTTTAACACACATTTGAAGCGCAATCGACAGTTGTACAAGCACCGCCATCACAGCTGCTAGCGAAAATGTATTCACTACTATATGTAGCTTGTGGGAGGAGCTTCCGTAG
This sequence comes from Hyalomma asiaticum, assembly GCA_013339685.2. Lineage (NCBI taxonomy): Eukaryota > Metazoa > Arthropoda > Arachnida > Ixodida > Ixodidae > Hyalomma > Hyalomma asiaticum. Next base: position 128,968,558 of record CM023482.1, on the reverse strand, counting down.
CCCAGCGGTAGCGTGTTTACTTGGCACCTTAGCACAGCATAGCCATGCAAAATATATCACAGCGAGGTGGTGGGAAGGCGAAGTCTGGAGGTAGGATGCGAGTGGTGGTGTTGTCGATCTCTCAGTATACACTGCAATACCCACAGGCTTTCGCAAATGGGCTTCTGTAGATGATCGTTCCGCTGAAGATGTGATCGTACGACACCACGGAAAGCACATGAACAGCATGTACAAGTATTTCACGTGACACCTGAAACGCATCTGTGGGACGTAGGCACGTACCTCCGACCAGGAGTACAAACAGTAGAGCTTTCGGATCCATGACGAGACATCCGGACAACTCTGGAGTTGGCTGTACAGGACAGTGCGCGCTGCGTCGTTTTGGAAAGGAAAACCGGCGATGTCGCCCCAATCTGTTTGTGCTGACTCCGCAGGCGACGCCCGTAGCAAGACACACGATAGCTCCGAGAAAGCGAGCCACGCCGAAGACGTACTGCTTGAGTCCGCGCCTTACAACTGCAGAAAGGGTAGACGGCCTCTTGGCCGTCTATCCTTTCTGCAGTTGTAAGGTTCAATACGTTTTCAACAACACAAATGCTGTAAACCTCGACTATGGCTAAGGTAACACTGACCGATGTTCAATACGAGTATAATGCTTAGGAAAATAATTATTTCAGGCTACCTCAACATTATTGCGTAGTTCAGTTCTGTGTAGTTGTCCACTCGCCGTAAGATATTGGCGAGAAAGCCCCCTGTTTATTGCCGTTATATTGTCATAGATGCCCTTTGTCTCCCTGGCTATGCTTCGGCTTTACCGTACTCCTGAGAATGAATCCGTGTGATCTCCGAATGGTTGAGGAGTTTTCAGTATACTGTCGTCAACTGACCCTGCGGCTGGGCATAGGCTTCTATTTTCTGTAAAGTACATTGTTCGACATATTGACAAACGTCTACGCCGTACGCGCTGTATACGTAGTACGTCTGTTGTCGTCGGACATACTAATCTCACGCCTCGGTGCGAACTAATCATGTCGCTTAAGTATTATCACGAGATTTTACTTGTGAACAAGGCTCCCGTGTGGGAGCCGGAACGTCTTTTTGTTTGTGTGTGTATTAAACACACTGTAGTCGGCGCAGTGCCTTAGGCTTATGAACTTCACCACACACACACACACACACACACACACACACACACACACACACACACACACACACACACACACACACACACGCACACACGCACACACACGCACACACACACACACACACAGAGAGAGAGAGAGAATTGCACAGTTCTGTACAGTCAGGGCAATATCGTTGACTGGCTGCTGTGAAGACCGGGAGGGAAAGAATGTGGTCCCAGTTGCTATCTTTTATTGTTTTTACTCTTTCCTTTTCTGGGGTGAATCAGTACGGCCGACTAATATTCGTGCTACTTGACGACAGCAATTCTGTCATAAATATAACGTCGTGACGATGGTACATTGGATTCCTTTACAAGGTGCAGCAGGGACTTAACAGTCAGCCAGCGGCGGCTCGCTCTTCGCGCGCCTCCTCCTTTCTCCACTTCTTGGCTCCCCCACGCAGTGGGACAATATTTTTGAAATAGTGGTTGTGTCCACCCGATCCTTGGCCAGTCCTCGTGAGTAGGTGGGTGCCACGGAGTCCCACGTGTCCTCCTTGGTGGACGCTAGAGTGCCCTAGGTCATGCACTGTAGCAAGTGCCAATATTTGTGGTGCATCATCATCATCGCCGTTATCATCGTCGTCGTCGCCATCTTGGCCACCACCGGCCTGCGTTTAAATATACTGTAGACAGTCTCGCGAGTCACCTACACATAACACTGTACAAAAATTTCTAGGAGTGCTCCCAAGCAAACTCTAAGCGCAAGGCTACCCTTTACATCGAGCAGGGTATCCAACCTAACGTGCTCCTGGTTAATCTTCTTGCTTAGTTTTCTGTGCATCTTTTTTTACACGACCCTCCCACACCCCCGCCCCGTAATTAAGTTATTTCAGATAGACCAACAAATAACTTCGTATACGCACTTCCTGCTTTCTGGTACCCCTCCACCCCCGTTTTTTTCCCCCTTTGCAATCTTGCACGCTATTAGGAAACCAAGGGTGCGCGTATAGGGCGTTGTGTGCATCTTTATTGCTCCATGTCTTAATAGCGGTGGTAATGCGTATTCAAGTCGATACGAACTAGCCGTACTTTCAGCATTAATCTAACGCATCTTCCTAATCACGAAAAATCCAAAAATATAGGCGCGAGCCGATAACCTTAACTGGAGTGAGTGTTCCCAAACGCGTGCCAGTTTCCATTTTTCTTTCGTGTGTGTGTGTGTGTGTGTGTGTGTGTGTGTGTGTGTGTGTGTGTGTGTGTGTGTGTGTGTGTGTGTGTGTGTGTGTGTGTGTGTGTGTGTGTGTGTGTTTTACTAAGTTAGTGGGTCCTTTAGAGCGAAGGCTAAATATTTAGCACGTTGAATTCGCAGAGTGTAAAGTACGTGTACATAACGAGAGCAGCACTGCACATGATTGAGTGTGCCGGTAACCCACCTTCAATGCGTCCGCTACACATCATTGACTCATGCCTTAACGAGATAACCCGTGCCCAGGCATAGTCAGCTGAGCAGAGGAAGCAACCTCGCAACGGTTCACGATAACTCACTCGCCTGTTGCGCTATCGAGTGTACACTCAGCTGAGGCTAGGTAGTTTCCAGCCACGGTGACGCAGAATATCACCGTTGAGCTAAGCGTTCCGCGAAGTTATGGTCTTTCGAGCAAACAATGGAGCGCCGAGCATCCTGTAAGCAACATAAAGTGAAACCGGATTTCCTGTTCTTTTTCTTTTTTTTATTGTTTGCTTTGTGGTTACTGCCACGCCATGGTGGTCTGGTGGGTACTCGACTACTCGGCTGCTGATCCGATGGTCGCGGTATCGAATCCTGGCCGCGGCGGCTGCATTTCTATGGAGGCGAAATGAGGCCAGTGTGCTGTGCGGTGCAGTGCACGTTAAAGAACCTCAGGTGGTTAAAATTTCCGGAGTCCTCCACTAAGGCATCTCTCATAATCACAGCTGGTTTTGAGACGTAAAACCCCAGAAATCAAGCAATCTTTCTGGTTACTAAATGTCTGTCCATTGTAGCTTTCCGACATGCCGTGGTTGACTGCAAGATATATCGTGTGCTGTTGGGTTTTAAAGTGCAGCGTCTAACCAAGGTACGTTTCCTTAGGGGCCACAGCATAAAATAAATTAAATCATCATCATCATCATCATCATCATCATGATTGTCGTCGTCTCAGTCCACTGTAGGAGGAATGAATACCTGTCTCAATGTCTTGCGTCAGTTGATACCGTCATCATTACCATATGCCCACTTCACGATGTCGCATCGCTTAGTCAACAATGGTCGACCACGGTGGTACAGTGGCGATGCTGCTTGATTGATGACGTTAAAGGGTGCGGGTTCGATCCTGCCCGCGGCGGATCGGTTTTTCGATGAAGGAGAAAATGCTAGAAGTTAATGTACGGTGCCATGTAGGATGCCTCGATGCAGGCGCGCGCATCGAGACACCCTATACTGCCATGTCGTCGAGAGCGCTCCACTATTGGCGTGCCTCACAATCATATCGTGTTATTATTATTATTATTATTATTATTATTATTATTATTATTATTATTATTATTATTATTATTATTATTATTATTATTATTATTATTATTATTATTCGACGATGTCCAAGTACGTGCTGTCGTTTGTTGACCGACATCACTTTTCGGCTTGTCAGACCTTCGCTTGTCACCTTTTCTTCTCTGAGAGGACATTAGCTTTTCGTCAATTCCAGTAATCATCGTACGCTCCGGATAGGTTAGTTCGTGCTTACGAAAGTTATATAAGGCTGAAACTATACGATAACATAACGAATGAACTTGCTCGAGAAGTGAATGACAAGGGGCAACGCACGTATACATGAACAGGGTCATTTGGTTTGTGGCATTATGCACTGACATGAGTGGACAGCGTGAAATAGAGAGAGCTCTGACGTCGCGAACTTTAACTACCCAAGCAACTTCGCGCTGCTACGAAATATACGTGCACATGATGTTGGAAAAATGAAACAAGGGTCGCGAAAGTTCATGTCCGCATATGAGCCTGCAAACAGGCACCAAAGGCAGTTCGCCGCCTCAGTTTGTATAGCTATAAACAATTTCCTGTACCTTAGGCAATTTCGCGGTCTCTCGCGACATGACGGTGCACACCGATAAACGGATCCGGTTGTCAAGAGCGACCGCATAAAGACAGTCGTCTCGAAAATAACGCGAATAAATATTTTCTTTTTTTTTTTCTCCCTCAAACTCCGACCAAAGGTGAGTGAACTAGTAATGCCTCTTTGAATAGGTGCCGCTTGCTATGACGTCCGACGTCTCCTGTAAAGTAGTTCAGCGAGCATCTCCTTTCTCTCTTTTTTAAACCCCCTTTAAAGTGCCGCTGTCAGTCAGCGATGTACTCCCTCATTTGCAACAAACGACTTGCAAGATGCATTTCTTTTCTCGTTCCTTCTTTCTTTTTCTTTTTTTGGCGATCTCGACTTCAATGCATCCTCTCATTTGTCACATGCCCTTCAAGCAGAAAAGTTGATGTTCCCAAAGTCATTGCTTTTTAATATGTCAACCCGCATGTTATTGCTGTGTCACTGTCGTCACCGTTCAAGACTGTAGCACTAAGGACAATGACGGAGGCACTTCTGTCCATCTGCCTGCAAGACCATCAGTTGTGCGTAAGTCTATCGAGCCACGCATACAGGCGTAGCTAGGCGTAGCTAGACGTAGCCAAAGGACATGTACTTCATTCACGTCAGCCGTTCGCTGCTGACGCAGCGAAAGCTCCAAACGTCACCACAGCTCCCCAGCTTAAAGCAACAGTTTCCTTAGATCAAACGTAGCTCTTTCAACATACGTCACTGGACGCTTCTTTAAGTCCGTCACTCTCATTTGCAAAATGGTTTTCCGACTGTGACAAGAATGTCTAACGGTGTGTCACAATTTCAATTTCGACACCTACATGTCATTTTACGAGTCATAAGAAAAAAAAAAAAGAAAGGACTGTTCAGAGAAAGGGTCACGGGCTGTCGGTGAAGTCCCAGGTCTTCGGTGCGCCGAGTGTGAAGACCAGCGCACAGTTGTTACCTCAGCCATCGAATTGCTCGCCGGCAGGAAAGATAATGAGGCGAAGGTCGGCCAGATAGGGGAACCATATAACGAGTCTCCCCCTCCCTTCCGCGGAAATTCATAGTCTGCGATAAGTGAGACTGCTCCGCACACGGTGCTCACGAGTGGACGATTTTTTTTTTTACACCGGTGTATCTTTGTGGAGGTCCACAACTCGCGCTATTCGGACGCAGAGGACGTGCGCGCGAGAATAACGGCGATTCGTACGGTGTAGTGTTGGCTGTTTACGTGCAGCGAGCGTCCAATATATACCCGACGCCCGTCACTTTGTCTCGGACGTGCCGTGTGCAATGAACTGTTGCTGCAAGCAGTCATGAAGGGAATCACACTTTTCATCGTATCCCTCTGCGCGTCGGGCAGTTTATGCCTGCAGGAGAAGACGCCGTCACTCACTCAAGGTGATGTTCCATTATCCTTAACAGAATTCGTTGCTAGACTGGTTGGTCCATAATGGAAAGGTGCAAAGTACAGTTTGAGCACGGGACAGTGAACAACTCGGGAGGTAGGACAGGGGCAAAAAAAGTGCAGGCCATGCACGGAACAAGCGGTCAGCCTATAGTCATGGGCTCTGTGTTCTTCACGCTCTGCCTGTACTCAGGTCTCGCTCTGCATTTTGGTTATTACACTTAATACATAGGCTTGATTCATTTATTTGTGGTGTTTTATGTCCCAAAACCAGCTCTGATTATGAGAGACGCCGTAGCGGAGGTCTCCGGAAATTTCTACCACCTGGGGTTAACGTGCACTGACATCGCACAACACACGGGCCTCAACATTTCCCTCCATCGAAATGCAGCCGCCACAACCGGGATTCGATCCCGCAAGCTTTGGATCAGGAGCCGAGTGCCATGACCACTAGACTACCGTGGCGGGCTTAATGCATAGGCTGTGAATTGCAGAGTCGCTTATAGTAATGAAGCACCGCCGCGATGGTCTAGTGGCTATGGCACTCGGCTGCTGATCCGAAGGTCGCGGGATCGAATTCCGGACGTGGCGGCTGCATTTCGATGGTGGCGAAATGTTGAGGCCTGTGTACTGTGCGACGTAAGTGCTCGTTAAAGGGGAACTGCGGTGGTTTTTTTTTTTTTTCCACCAGATTCTGATATCGCTATTTTCGAATAGTACTGTTAGTCCTGTAGAAGCCAGGGTGGCTCAATTTGCTCAGAAGCTCACCAACCATCCCTTTTAATTACTGACCAATGGCAATTCTGGAACGTAGTAAACAGGGAAGGGAATTCAGCTATCACCCTTAAAGACTCAATTGCGATAACCTAATACCACTCGATGAATCTGCAGGCGTTCTGAACTCCGTATTTGTTTCCGCCTTTTATAAAGATGTGCATTCTGTATGTCCTGCCTATCCCGGTACCGACTTTTTGCCGATGGGCCATATTGTTGTTGATATTGCTGGCATAGAAAAAATAATAGAAAAACTGAGAGTTTCTTCATCTTCAGGTATAGACTATATGAATTCCAAGTTCCTCATAATGACCAAAGTGTACAGTGCTACTATACTGTCTAACATATTTCAGCAATCCCTTCAGACAGCCTGCCTTCCAGTCGACTGGAAGGTCGGGAAGGGGGTTTCTCTGCACGTCTGGAGATACACATTCGCCGTGTAATTATAGACCCATTTCACTCACGTGTACCTCATGTAAAGTTATGGAACGTGTTATTTATTCTCACATTGTGTCATTTCTACAGTCAAATGCATTTTTTACAGATCATCAGGATGGGTTTGGGAAGTCATTTTCCTGTGAAGCGCAACTCATATCATGTATACACGATCTTAATTCCATCCTTGACAGGGCTTCCATTGTTGACTGTATTTTCCTAGCTTTTTCTAAAGCGTTTGACTGCTGCTTTTTAAATTGGGTAAACTTAACCTCGACCCTAACGTTCTTCAATGGCTACATTCTTTTCTGACTGGTAGTTCACAATTTGTCGCGGTTGGTAACACTTCCTCCAACACTTCCTCACTTGAGTCGGGCGTGCCACAAGGCTCTGTACTGGGACCTTTGCTTTTCCGCATCTACAGAGGCGACCTACCTGATTGCATGTGCTCATCAATTAACCTCTTTGCAGATGACTGCGTCATATACCGGGAAATTAAGTGATTCTGATTTAGGTCTCCTTCAGTCAGACATTAGCCATGCTCTAGACTGGGCTAACACATGGAAAATGCAGCTAAACATAAACAAATGCAAATTCATGTGTGTTTCTCGTTGTCAAACCTCTCCGCCTTCATACTTCCTTAATGCTACTCCTCTTGAGAGTGTGTCCTCATACAAATATTTAGGCGTATTTATTTCTTCTAATCTTTCTTGGAAGGCTCATGCAAATCATATAACCAACAACGCTAATCGCATGCTAGGTTTCATACGCCGCAATTTTTGTCGTACTTCTAGTTCCGTAAAATTACATCTTTATAAATAATTAGTTATTTCTAAACTTGAGTATGCCCCATCCGTCTGGGACCCAAGCCAAGAAAGACTCATATATGAAATCGAATTAATACAGAACCGGGCAGCTCGTTTCTCCTTTCAAATGATCACCGTACTCCCAGCGTCACCCTTATGAAAGCAAGCTTATCATTACCGCCGCTATCACAACGTAGGAAGATATCTCGCCTTTGCCTGTTCCATAAGGTATACTACAACTATATTCTTAGAAGTCGCTTGATAACGCCCCCTAGCTACGTTTCTGCTCGCACCGATCATCGTCATGAGGTTGGTGTTCTCTCATGCCACACAAACCATTTTTTTTTTTAAATTCATTTATCCCCATACGTCAACAAAGTGGAATCACCTCCCCTGCTCCGTCGTCGAAATATCTGACGACACCAAGTTCAAAGATGCTTTGATTAACCTCCTGTCGTCTTAATTTAAGAAACCGTGTCAATTGCGTCATCCTCCTTTTTCTTAAGTTCATTTTTTATAGCGCGTGTTCTTGTTTCATATGCACATCTTGGCGTTATTTCTCGTGTTTAGTTTTTGTTGCTATTGTTGCTGTATAACGATTACCTGTATTTTTTATACTCACTTGAGTTCTTTTTCATCGTCTTTTGCTTTGTTGCACAATGTATGTTAAAAAATGTACCACTTACATCTGTAATGCCCGCGGGCCTTGAGGGTAATGAAATAAATGAAGTAAATAAATAAACAGTTTCAAATAATGGAATGAACGATGTGTTCAAACCGAAACCAAAACGGGTAGACGCGTCATGCAGCGTATGCGATGACGTCACAGCCTCCCCGCCGTCATTAGTATGGGGCTGGTGCCAGAAAAATGAAAGTAGTGAGATCATCCGACGATGAATTGGGTTATGCCAGATTTTCTGAACTTGACAGCGAATATTTGAGCTCTCAAGTGTTACCACTTTGCTTTTGACCGCCCGCCTGCTCGGGTAGGCAGCGTTAAGGTACAGGGTGACCCATGTGGGAACCCGCTAAAATATTTTAAAATTCATTTTCTGGAAAACTGAGTGGCTTGCAACCGTCTGGCTAGGCATATATTATTACAGTACCCAGAAGAACACACATACTGAAAGTTGCATTGAGATCATTGGACACTGAAAAATCGCCGGAGCTGCCGTTTAAAGAACCCTATAGGTGGTCGGAATTTCCGGAGCCTCTCATAATCATTGTGATTTTGGGAAGCAAAACCCTATAAATCAATAAAATCAAGTCTTATAGTAATGAAAGCCACTTTTTAAGCTCGGCGGTTTCTCGTACAAAGTTTATGAAGGGTGTCGTGCTATATCCGTCGTATATTTTGGGATTTTTATATGCATGTGAGTTCCTTCGCTAAATCGGCCCTCTACCCACGAGTTGCACGAGCATGCACAGTGAGTGGGCATGATCTTTTTTCTCAAAGACAGGTTCATGGCACACGACTGAAACCTAATTCGTGTGTACATAATGGCGCGAGTTCAGAACGGGGCACGCTCGTGTAGCGATCCTCGTACGAACATTAATGAGCACCAGCTAACGATTGACCAATATTGACCTGAAGCCCTTCACCGTGGCATTTTTTTTTTCATACAGTTTCTTTGGTTATTAGATGATATATATTCCATGAGTCATCAATGCGTACTTCGAAAAAAAAATATGTCCGATAAATTTGGAAACCTACACAGCTACCAGCATATGCTTAATTTGTGCACTGTGAGTAGCTGTATTTATTAGTCATTGTCGCTGAAATTTTACGAGCTATGACAGTTGCAACGAAATGCAGCATTTCTTTATTCTTTAACTGTAGTGCTTGGGTGAGAGAATGCCGTACAAGTTTGTTAAATCTGATTAGTTGTCAGAACATTCTTTATACATACACTCTTTATACATTCTCAATACATTCTTTATACACAAGGACTGTACATAAAATCCAAAACGACCAGTTGGTCAAGCCCGCACTTCAATGTTCACACACACTGGCACCCATTTCCAAGGTTTATTGCAACTTTGGTTGCAATCAACCGAATTGTGTAATCTTTGGCACGCTGTTTGTAGTCTTAGATAGTTTCCGCCTTATAGCTTTGCAAATTCAATCTCCTCAATTTGTGCCATCGTCTCGAGCTCGAAGGATTACACATAATCGCTTGTGAGGAACTGAAACGCTTAACGCTCCATTGCGCATGCGCCTCCACGAAACTTCTCTCCTTCTCCTCATTGTTCAGTCTCCTTTCTCACTATCCGCGCAGGGTAGCTCAGCGCCCAGATAGCCTAAAGTCCCTAGATCGCTTTTCTCGGAATCTAGGGACTTTAAGATAGCCGACAAAGTTCAGCCATGGTCAACCCTTTTGTCTTTCAAATTTTTTACTTCTCCCTTTTTCCCTGGACATCACCCGCTGGCTCCTGCTGCATACCATTGTGTATTGCAGCTTCGGTTTATGATTGATTTGTCTTCACACTATCGCCAGTGCCCGGCCGGCGCATTAAATTATATTTTTGATTCTTGGAAAGCTTATTCCCAATATGTTTTATTTTGTATGTGGGTCTATTCGCAAAGGTCTACCTTTGCGTACACAAATCCCCACACTTTGCTTGCGTCCTTTCGTACGCCACAGGGCTTGCATGCGTACCCAAACTTCGGGTGCCAAAATATGAAACTCTATTGTGTCGCAATCAGCCTCCCCCCCTCTCACACACACACACAGAGAATCTTGACAGCTGACACAGCCGACCCGATAACAGTGCAACTACGTAGCTAGTGCTGCCGAATTCGCAGTATTGATAAGTACTTCAGTGCTGTCACAGTGCTTTGTTATGCAAGAGACGTGGTAGCTACTTAGGGGATTATACGCGCGTGACTGCGACGCCTGAGTGTTGCAATACAATACCACGAAGATGAATTGCGCTGAGGTACTTATCATGACTGCGAAGTCGGCAGCATTTAACAGCGATCATCGAGAAGTTATCACATGGCTGTTCGCACGTCCCCAGTTTTCAATGGGATCATTTAGGACGCCAATTGTATGACTTCGCGCCAATCAGGCGCGAAGTCAAAGAAAGAATGGTCATTTTTTACATGACCTTAATGTATCTACAGCAAAATGTTAAATCGTCTGGTGCACAAAATACGGACACTTGGAAAACAAGAACACCATAAAAAAACACCAGGCCTGCGCGGAATCGCAGGACAGTGACAGCGTAATCTGGAGGAGTGACCTTCTTAATGGTCATTGTAAACGCTTGGGGATCTGGCCAAGTGATCGGGCGATCAGGTATCTCGAAGAGCCAAGTCAGGTTGCTGTCGGGACTGCGCACGTCGCCTGTCGCGTGACGCATGGCAAGGAGAATCGGGATTTATCCAGATTTATCCTCGAATCTCGATATCCCATATTAACTTTTTTTTTTAACGCTGCGCGGATCTGGCGCTGTACTTAAGAATGTAGTGCTGAATTCTGTTTTTTTAAGTGAACTCAAATGGGCCCAATTCGTTGATTTTACAAGCTAGGTGCAGCTAAATGAAGTTAATGAACCCGTAATGTCGAGAGAACGTTCTCTCAGCTATACTGTCAAATACTGTACAGACCTCGTATGAAGACCGACATCGAAAAAAAAAAGATAGACATATCCTTGTTAGCATGCTAACAAGCATGCTAACAAGGATATGTAAGAAAATGATTACCAGCATTTAGTGACTAAGGTGTCTCATCTCCTAGAAGTTTGATATCAATGTTCTTTACTGTAATTATCGCTTATAAATTTCCAAATAAACGTCGAACCCCAGAGTATCTGCAAAAAAAAAAAAATCCTTGTTCAATCTCATCATTTCTAAAGTAAAATGCATTTTTTACAAACCATCAGAATTCATTTAGGCAGTCAATTTGCTATGACACGTAACTCGTATCGCTTGTACACGATCTCAGTTCCATCCTCGGCAGGGATTCCATTGTGGACTGTATATTCCTAGGTTTTTCTAAAACTAGCGAGGTCTCTCACCAAATGCTACTCTTAAAATTAGGTAAACGTAACATTGAATCTAGCTTCCTTCAATGGCTACTGTTTTTTTTTTTCGTACAGTGCTAGCTCGCAATTTGTCACAGTTAATAGAGCGTCCTCCTTAACTTTTTCAGTTGAATCGGGTGTGCCAGAAGGCTCTGTGCTGGGACCTTTGTAAACTAACTTACCTGATAGCATATGTTCATCACTTAACTTGTTTGCAGATGACTGCGTCATAAACCGGAAAATTAACAGTGATTCTGATATAGGTGCCGTTCAGTCAGATATTAACCATGCTCTATACTGGGCTAACACATGGAACATGCAGTTAAACAGTAGCACATGCAAGTACATGCGTATTTCTCGTCGTCACACCACTCTGCCTTCATATTACCTTAATGATACTCTCTCTAAAGTGTGTCCTCTCGAAAATATTTAGGCGTATTCATTTCTTCTCATTTTTCTTTGAAGACGCATGTAGACCATACAACCAACAACGGAAATCATTCGCTCGGATGTTATCGCATTTCATTCTTTTCATTACTGTGCTTCCAGCTTCACCCTTATGAAGCAAGTTTATCATTACCGCTAAAAAGATATCCCGCCTTTGCCTGTTTCGCAAGGTATATTATGATAACACTATTGTTAGTGTTATATTGTAACGAGTTCGCGGGGGTGTGTGGATACCGGATACCAAGTCATTGGTTATCTGGAGAATTTGTGGGTGGGGGAGGGGGGTAGGTTGGCTGGTGCTGGGGGTGTGTGTATAAATCCCTGGTTTCATGTGTACATTCTCTGGCTTACGCGTTATTTCACTTGATTGACTTTGCTGTTTATACTCTTGTTGTTGTATAATGATCACCCTTATATGCTTTGCAAGCTCACCCGAATTTTTTTCTTCTGTGCTTCGAATGGATTACTTGAAGCAGACACCTTTTTAACGAGTTTATTGCGTTGAGGACTAGTGGTACCATCCGGTGGAAAAAAACAAGCCAGCAGAAAAAAGAACACATGTCACATAAGCACATTTCACTCGAAAAATACACGAACTTCGGAATCGTTGCTCAAAAAACCCCGTATCTCTAATTATCAGCTCTAGAAATAGCATCCGATTTTCACTCCCCAAACTTAAAAAAAAGTATACACAAAACCCGCAAACGAAAAACCCTACATATGCTATGCGAAGGAAAAGCTTGCAAACATGGACACAAGCCTAGAGGAAGAGACAGCACGAACGCCGACTATCAACTGAAGTATACGGCACAGAGGCAGTGTCTTGTGTCCGTGTATGCAGAGGCCTCGCCAGAACGATCCGGGAATGCGAGTCGCACCACCGGACGACTAAGAAGGGGGATGTCTGGCAGTGAAAAAAACAGCAACATACTTTAATGTCTGCGTGTTCTTTGCGATTGTTGGTGATGCCGCAAGAACCTCGCAAAAACTTAGCCCAACCGAGATAAAAGCTATAGATGTCGACCGCTTCGCTGTTTAGACAGTCTTCGCCCCTCAGAGTGAAGCTGCCCCCTAACTTTTTTCTACCTCTAGTTGTTTGACCCACGAAACATAAGAAGCGCTATTCACTTTATTATGGAGGAAACACACATAGCTGCCGTTGAAAACACGTGTCCCGTGAAATATTACGGGAAACTGTACGTTATTGGACGGTGTACCACATAGCTCCCTATACTAAATGCATCGCACTGCGCGATCACGCAGATGGCACGAGTAGCAAGCGACCCGTGTTCTTTTGCTACTGGGGCAGCTGGTCTCACTACCGCACTGGCGCCGGCAAGTTCTCGGTCGGCCAGATCGACCCGTCGCTCTGCACGCATTTGGTGTACGCCTTCGCCAAGCTGGAGAACGGAGTCATCGCGGCCTTCGACCCCTACCTGGACCTAGAAGACAACTATGGCCTCGGTGAGAGCGTTTTCCATCCGCACTCAAGGTGTGCTTGTGTCGCACTTCTGTTATGCCTGGCTTAATGGGCTTTCGCACATGGAAGCGAAAGCCGGGCCATTAAGCCAGGCATTGCAAGTCACACTTTTGCAAAACGCAATTTGGGGCAAGATCTTTGCGAGACTTAATGAGGAAGTGCATGTGTTGGAATTAATCTTTTTAATGTATGACGAAATGTGCAGCAGGCCTCAGAAAGCACGTGTGGGGCACACCTGTGGCATTTCTCGGACTGCATGGGAAATTCGGGCATGCGCCACTTGTGATCAGTAATAGGCATTTTCCGTATGCCAATCTTTGGGACGGTGCGATTCCTCTCAAGGTTACCGCCACCTAGGGTTTTCGCCGTGGTATGAGAACCGCGTATAAAGTCCTTTGTAGGTCCAGTGTACGTATGTCCAGTGCATGTCCAGTGCAGTGTATGTCCTTCGTATGTCCAGTGCATGGCTATGCACACAACCGCGGAAGGACACGTACATAAGAACAAATAATTATACTAAACTCCCGGTCCTTCACCAATGCAATTGCTTGCTCTCTGTGAATGTCTATAGATTTCGCTGGTTCATTGCATTCATCGAAGAGCAAAAAGAATATATATACTAGGAGGCGGCGTTACGAGATTCCGCTAGCTTCGGCAATCCAACCTGAGCCAACTTCATCTCGCGCCTCGTGTACGGTGCCTCTTGGGCTGCATCAGTCCCACATGGTCCCCCCTTCCTTAAATATTTAATGACTATAGGCTTCAGGATTCTCACATGGTGCCCTCTCATGGCTTTTTTTATTCCTCCATGATTGCATTAGCTAAACGTGCACCAAAGCGACTCGCTGTTGAGCGCCGTTGCATATGTGTAATAAGCGTCTCTGCGCTGCAATGCGGACGTGCGTGGAGTAAAATACGGAAGGCGTCGTCGAAGTCACAAATACATGCGCCACGTGGGAAGGCCTTAATTACTTCCAGCAGCTCTGTGTTGACTTACTCCCTCCCGTTTATTACAGCATATCTTGGCCCAGACGTTTATAACTACGTGCTTCATGTGATCGTTCACGCTTGCCGTGGCAACAGTCGACGTTATTGCATTTGGCACGTCTTGTTCAGTGCTAACTTTGGCTCCCTCAAAACACGGAGCCGTTTTTCGCGTGCGCGGCTTTACTGCTTTGTTCTCTTTTTGATTTGAAGCTTAATCTCAAGTTTATCTTCAGCTTCCATTTACATACATTTACATGCATTTACATTCAAAACTCTTCCAGGGCTCCACAATATTGATCAAAGGTGCCAACTCAAAATATATTGAGAACTATATACGCAACAAACCTGAGCCTCATTCGTAGCTACATAGTGCAAAATAGTTTTATTGCACCATATAGTTAATAGGTGACTTCCTTAAGTTAGATTTGAACAAGTGGCGGAAGCGTTTACAAGTGACACTAACACTCGATAACCAAAGGAAGGGGTCAAGGGCTCGTTTTTTATTTGTTAGAAACAACTTAATGAGCCAACAGAAAATGAAGCCTAGGAAAGCATAGGGGAAGTTAATTGTAGTATTGTAGTTGTGGAGTAAGTAGAAAGGAATTAAAGTGGACGAAAAGACAAACCTGCCTTCGGTTCCCACCGAAGGCAGGTTTGTCCTTAAGTTGTTAACAACACTCGATGTTAGTGTCACTTGTAAGCGCTTGTAAGTTGGAATAACACGGGTTATTCCGACTCAATGTTCCTGTAAAGATTCCAACGTAAATATACCGTAAATACAATGGCCGCCACATACAACGCGCGATACAAAACCACCGCTGTTTGTATACCCGTTCTGAGACAGGCATGTACAAGAAGGTGAACAACCTGAAAGTCACGCATCCGCACCTGAAGACGCTACTGGCCATCGGCGGCTGGAACGAGGGCTCGGAGAAGTACTCGAGTATGGCCTCCACTCCCGAGGGGCGCCAGCGGTTCGCGCAGAGCGTGCTGGGATTCCTCAACAAGTACGGTTTCGACGGCCTCGACTTCGACTGGGAGTATCCGGCCGCCAGGGGAGGCGGGCCGCAAGACAAGCAGAACTTCGTGTTGCTGCTGCAGGTACCTCATTCGACGTAACAAACGAATCAATGCTCAATGCAATGCTCCCTCGCTGTAACGAAATCATTGCGTCCGAAATTTCTCGCCGCACTGACGACAGTGCATGTACGTCTTCGAACCAGGTCATCCAAAGGAGCAGCCTGCGGTCGTTTGATTCTAAAGAGTATCAAATAACTCCAGTATGGGCGTAGTGAGAAATCCGTACGGGCTGGCAATGTCATGAGTCAGCTAACTTGTCTGCAAATCTCAAAAATCCGCGCCTACACCAGACGACTACGCAACCAGCTCAGGATTGCTCTTGAGAAGCTGAAATCATTTGCTACTATGGGCCTAGACCACTCGTTAACAATAATTAATTTATATTTAAAGCAGCACTCTAGATACAAAGAATCCCATGCAAAACGATTTAAAGAGTCAAAAGTTTCAGACGTTTCCCACATTAATGTTTAACGCTCCTCTATAGACCTATTCCATGTTGGTAAAGTGGTAGGCACCGGCGATATAACCAGGGCTTGTGTCGACGTCGCGGCGCGGAGGCCCCGCCCACCGCTTGCCGCGACCCCGCACGGTCGCGCCACCGCCGCCGGCGAAGCGCGTGCGGAAGCTGCCTCCGAGCACGGGGTGTCGGAGCGCCGACGGCGTGTTTACAACAGTTTGCGAGGGGCAGCCAGCCGCGTGAGATGAAGTCGCGTTAGCTCTGTAGGAAGCATTCGATGAATGTAGAAAAGAATGTGCCGACGCCCAGCTATGACAAGATGTGAGAAATTGATTGAAAGGATAAGCATCTTGCCACATGATGCGAACGATCGCGAGCTATCATGTCGGCATCGCTTCATGCGTATGCTTTATTTCGGTAACTAGCGCAAGGATGAACCACTTGCAACAGTGAGACTTGTTTAAATACGACTTGAAGATGCCTCAGCTAAAATACTGTTTCGGACTAAAGCCTCTAATCCCTACACGAAATCCTTGCGCAAAAACAAATGTAACGGAATAGGTACCCAAGCATGCGATATTGGTGACGCTAGAACCTATGTAAATACGGCAGTGATAACGCGCACACACACACACAAAAAGCAATAACGTGCCAAGGACAAGGCTCTCAAATAACCGCCAGCAAGGCGCATAACCGCGGCTTGCGGCTCTGCCCATACGCTTAGTTCCGATCGTGAAGGCGTGAAGTCCTGTAACGACGCGGCCAATTTCAAGCGTGTAGTTCATACGAGCAGTCTGACAATCGAAAAAAAAATTTTTAAGCGCATCACAACCACTACAGCATTGCCAACGACACTTCTCGTGTGTATGCTATCGCAGCCGTAAGCAATTTGCAAAAGCGTCGCTGTAATCGACCTTTCGCTCACGGCTACGTGAATTAAGCTCTTATATATTTGTTTCATTTGAGTGATTGAAATTCGTATGACGTATGTATAGCTTCCCCACTTCAATAATACACGGCGACCGCGATTACTTCTGCACATCGAGCTAAGCTAACGTCGTCCGCGCTTCGCTGTAAGCGTCATCGCTCTGTGTCCGCACTTTGTTTATGCCAAGAAACTTGGTGTCGAGCATTACACTTGACAAACTTGTGACGATGCCATTTCTCTGAAATGAAACAAGCCGCACTAACGCCAAATAATTATACATATGCTTAGCCGTGACAAAAATGTTTGGCGCATAAGAGATGCGCCGAACAGCCGGCATTACAGGTTCGTCCCTTTCCTTAAGACAGACATAAGCAGGAAACCGATAAAAACCTATCGCACATATCTTGTGCGTTGCTGAGCAACCAACCCACGGCGCAGGTCATCGGTGAACACTTTTTTTCTTCATTTCACGGCGGTGAGAAGCGCCCGCACCAGCGAAAACGCAGCGGCTGCTACGGTAGGCGCGCCGGCGGATGCCTACCATGCGAAACCAAAACTCCCGACGACAGCGCCACCGCATCTTCGTGACGTAGGCCGGGTGGAATAGGTCTATACTATCGAGCATGGATGTCACGTGTACGTTTTAAGATATACACCACGCTTCTGGAGCGCAGTAACCCGCCTCATTACATTATTTTACTTGCCTTCCCTTTCCCGGCGACTTCGTTATAACGAGGGTTTGCTGTGCTCTCATTGGTTGAGGTGTCCTCACTGAGAGACAGTTATCGTGTACCCTTCACCCTACCTTCCTCACTTTCCTTATTATCAAGAATCTCTCTCTGCTCTCATTTGCGCAGGAGCTGCGGAAAGTTCTCGGTCCCGGAAGGCTTTTAACAGCGGCTGTATCGGCAGGAAAGAGCACTGTGGACGGGGCTTACGATGTTCCTGCTATCATGAAGTACAAATTCATTCCGCCATAAAAATCAATTGTTCAAGCACCCTTATAAACACGCAACTTACGCGTGGCGTGTTAATACGCCTCATGTATCATTTTTCTTAGTTGTTAAAAAAGTGCTGTACTTCCAGGCACGTCGATTATATTTCCGTGATGGCATACGACTTCTTCGGGGCTTGGAACAGCTACACCGGTCACTGCTCACCACTAGCAGTTCGCGAAAACGCCAGCGAAGAAGAGAAAACGCTCAACGTGGCAAGTATCATCATTATTGTAGCGAAGAGGACTGGTGAACCCTACGAACGCACTATCATCATCGGCTCACCGACGAAGAGGAGCTCGCGCTCTCGGTGTCCGACGCTCGCCTGCCACCTTACATATTTGGTGGAGCTTGTGCTGAGTTTTCCCCCAAACTTGGAACTGCGTACTCGGAGCCTGCCAGCCATCATGCCTGACGACGCCAGCCAACCACCACCCCCGGCATCGCCAACATTGATTTGCCCTGGCTCCATGCGTCAGCGCGATCCTCCCATCTTCAGTGGCTCCGACGAATACGACGTTTATTGAATAGGCGGTTTATTGCCGAAGCAGCAAAGCGACCGTCTCAGGCGAGCGTCGGACACCGAGAGCGCGAGCTCCTCTTCGTCGGTGAGCCGATGATGATAGTGCGTTCGTAGGGTTCACCAGTCCTCTTCGCTACATAATCATCATCATAATCAGTATTATTATTATTATTACATACTAATCAAAAGGTGCACACGCGAGTTCAACGTAACGATTAATCTTACATGTTGATGACAGTCATAAACTTTCCGAAATCCACGTTCTAGACTTAGAACAAATATTACATTGCAATACAGTACGATCTGTGTACATGAAATGCTTGATTTATTTCGCCATGAAGCAGCAAGCATTTAAATCTATGTAATCGCGAGTCTAGACGCTAGTTACCTCCTATTCCCCGCACCTCTTTTTTGCAATTCTTCGAAGATGCTTGCCTCCTCTTGTCTAACCAGGGCAAAACTAGTCTATTTCTTTGTTAGTTCCACTATAAGGTCTCGGTGAAACATAGTAAGATTGGGGGAAGAGTGACAGAAATATACCTGGTTTATTCATATTTCCATTTAAGGGATAGAAAACGAAGAATGAACTTTCAAATTTACAATCTCCGGTCACACCTCAGCGCCATCACGTCAGTATGACGTCATGGAGTTCAACCTATCTTCCCAGTCCTCCTGTACTTCGTTGCAACATAGTTGATGTTCCCACAAGGGGTTCGGCCACATTTTTGTAGGAAGCTTTGCAGGTTCATCCGTCGGCTCCTTTGGAACAAACTTCACAGAGCCAACAAAATCTATGACACTTCAAAGCGGCGCCGCCTGCTGCCTTTTTGCGTCTTTTCCTGCTTGTCAGGACTCCCAGTTTACGGTGTGAGTGGCTTTTGCATGTGGGCAGGGTGTGTATCGTAGAAGCCTGAGCAACAAATAAGCAGTGAAGCTTATTTTCCTTTCACAGTGAAAGTGCACGAGGGTGGGTGTCACGCTAATTCTTATCTCGATCATCTCCCGACTATTTCCTTCGCAGGAGTGCGCCGTCAAGATGTGGCTCGACAAGGGCGCGGACCCGGACAAGCTTGTGCTGGGCATGCCCCTTTACGGCCGCACTTTCACGCTTGCCAATCCAAGTAACGATGGCTTCCTGGCTCCCACAGTGGGTCCCGGACCGGCTGGGCCCGTTACCAGGGAAGCGGGTTACCTCGGCTACAATGAGGTTAGCAAGGGCCAGGTGTCTGCTACATCAGCTGGTGATGTAGATACTTCGCTGCTATGAGTACATTCATTGTTTCACCTTTCTTAGGTGAATGATGATTCATTGGGTTAAAAGGTGTAGGTACAAAAAAAAAAAAAAAAGAACAGTCGCCAACAAAACAGACGGACCGCTCGGGTCGGTGTTACCCCGCCAGCCAATCAGAAAAGCAAACAAAATCGACGCCACGTAACCTTTCCAAAATGGCGCCGTAGGTCATTTTGACGTCAAGAACGATTTATGCTTTCCATGTCCCACTCTAACAAACAAGTGAAAACATAGAAGTTTGTGCAGCTGTAGTGCTATTTTTGCCGTAAGCGCTTTCTTTTGTTTGCATCGAAAGTTTGAAGAGGGAACTATTTGCAGCCCTGCGGAGAAACACTTGCTGGCTGTTATGAGCGCGTGGGAGGGGCTTCAGTTCAGGCTTGAGTTGTATCTGAGAAAAGCGGCCACTGAAAAAAAAATCCACGCATCTCCACGAAGTGAACCATGACTAGTGTACGAAGCTGGGGCACAGAACACCTAGTATACTATGACTGGGGATCTTTCTGTGTTACCGTAAATCACGCATGACATTGCCCACTCATGCATGTAAATGAGTGAAAACGCGTGTGTATATTTACACACGCGTTGTCATTTATGCTCATAGTCTTTACGAGATTCCTGCGCTCCTACGTCGTAAATCGCGCCGAGTTCCGGATTAATTTAGTTGACGCGCACACTGCGAATCCTTATGGTTCAACTACGCAGAAGAGAAAGAGCGTTTCCACAGTCAACGCGCGCCGTTCGCTCTCTCTCACGACAGCAGATGACACTGTCTTGGTGCACTGCCTCCGGGATCGCACACAAGCACACACACCGTCTGACTGCACTCATGACTGCCACTGTCGAAGAGAGATCGCGCGCCGGGAGGCACGCGGCGAGCGCGAGCGTGGCTACGACATTACAACGGCACACAAGCCTCGACCCTAAGGAGCTTCGCCCCTAAAAGCTTAATCGCGTTCCAACTACACATTTCTGCGTTCGAATGGGAGGACGCACTTGACTGAGTGACGTCGTACGTGTGCGTGTTGTGCAGAAGACAGCTTTGTTGTGTTAGGTAACACGTATCGAAAATGATAGCCAGCCGCTGCGGTTAATCCGCGATATTATGTGCTTCTTTCCAACAGCGCTTTCCTTTCACAGGGTTAAAAAATCTTACCATACCTAAATTCACATGGTAGGGTATGAATGTATGCTGAACATGGGTGATTGACTTTGACATCGCTGTTGTATACTTGTCACACAAGTCACGATTAACGATAACACGATCACATGCGGTATGCGAAATGCTGGTATGCGCCACAGGGGGTTGAATGTCGCACAGACATTGAATCTGCACAGACACGTTGATGTTATACTGGTAACGCTTGGCTAATTGCCGACAGTGATCCTTCGCTGACGGCTTGTTCGCACAGACATTGAATCTGCACAGACACGTTGATGTTATACTGGTAACGCTTGGCTAATTGCCGACAGTTTGGCTCGGGCAACTTCCTCGCTGACTGCTTTGCACGACATTGATTCCCACAATGCGTGATCTCTCGGGTCTTTTATCGTCATAATTACTTGTTTGTTGTGTGAACTTGGAAATGTGCGTGCTGAAAGGAAACGTGCATGCTGAAAGGTGGCGTTGTGACGTTACAGACATCTCGAGTACAATATTGTGGTTGCTAAACGAAGCGCAGCACTTCGTTGTTCTCAAATTTAGAATTCAAGTGCCAGAAACTATGTCGCTTTTCTAGCCAACGAAGTTGCATGTTACATGTGTAATACTAGGTCACTCAAAAAGAAAATGGCATTTCCAAGGGTGAATCATGTGATGTCCATGGCAAGGCTTGAACCTGCCCGAAGTGTCAAGGCCATTTATAACCATACACGGAAACAACACATTCGCACTCAAAACGCTAGCGATTGGTTAGAACAATGTGTGGAAAAGTGCAGTGCTAATTATGCAGCGCCCAGTAACAAACGATACACAACGCCAGCTTGACGCCCATTCCTCTCAGTACGCCAGGGTACGGTGGCTCAGCGCAGCATAAAGTCAGTGACTTTAAACTACAAAGCTACCAGAAAAACAATTAATTATAAGCATGTTCATTGCATGGAAGTCTGGTGCATGAAGACGTGGTACACCGCCAATCCCGTATCGCATAATCCACTTGCTTTTCGCGCCGTCCGAGACTCGATCGTGTGCCACGGAGTCTTCTTCACCTGTCTACGCTTTCTTTCAGATCTGTACCCAGATGCTGGCATCCAAGGACTGGAAAATAACGCGAGACGCTGGCGTGGTCGCCCCAGTAGCTGTAAAAGGAAACCTGTGGATTGGCTACGACGATGCGCAAAGCCTCACTGCAAAAGTAAGAACGATAAGTGCTCGGGTCACGGGTACGCAGCGCTATCTTCGAAAACGCATTTTCTGTCTGTACCGTGCAACTGGAAGACAAAATTAAGTTGCAAGATGCTTAAGCTTCGCCTTTAATTAACAGTGGAACCGCATGTACGCGATTTTGTACGCGACCGCGACGAGCAACCCGACCGATGTCCCCCATCGAGCTGCTCGTCGCCTGAAAAATCAAACACCATGCAGCGACGGCTTGAGCGATGGCTCCCCAACGTTGCCGGCTACACGAAAATTGGTTGCTTCACGAAAGTAATAATTTACTTATCAGTTGATCAGCAATGGACAGGCAAGGGTATAGCTTGATCTTTGGAAACTGTCTTCTGTAACGGCCTTGAGAAATATGTGTGCCAGTTGAAATGTTTGCTTCGGACTGAGGCTTTCGTTGCTAGCCAGCTGTCACTTGATTGAAGTGTTTATACCACAGCAAACCCTTCACCTCTTTCGAATACATAAACCAAATTAATCTTTCAACGGGATAACGTAAAGTAAATTTTGCTTTACAAGTGCTATATAATATACGAGTTGAGAACCACTGGAAGATGAGCTAGTTAGTAGCAGTTTTGTTGTAACAAAACAGTTCAGACAGGGACGCAGGAGAAGGGAAACTGAACGCAATATCAAGATCACAGAGTATGTACACAAAAATAGTGGTTTATTATCACTTTTTAAATTTTTTTTCAAAGCCATGTGCCCCTCGCCAAGTGTTGTCAAAATAGTGTATCAGGATAATCTGCTGACACTACACCTTTGGCGAAATTTTGATGCTGCCTGTTTAATAACGCCAAAGTCGATAAACACAGACGTGTAGAGTGAGACGGGCGACAGCGTGCCCAAATACAGTATGTAAACAGTGCTATGCGACTGAAACGTGATACTCGAATCGCGCGATGGCCGGCGCATTCCGTGCTATTGGAGCGCGTTTGATAATGACATAGGAACCGAAGTGAATCACAATGCTTCAGAAAGCCTACTGTTTTCATTGAGTACACGAACGAATCAGCTCGATGGCCTCAGAGCAAAGCGACGACGCAGAAAGCATCGTCAGCCGCGCGCTTCGAGTACTGCGTTTCAAGGGACGCCCAGCGTAAACATGGTTGTCTGAAACATCGCTCTGCTTACGAACAGAATGAGATAAATTTCAGCTTGTAATTTTATTAAACAGACGGCTATTTATGTTGCCTTTACGTTAAAATCTGTCACCGACAGCATTGCTTGCTTATATGTATGCTGCATCCATCACGATTGCCAATAAAGGACGTAAGGTTACTTGCTTGGTGCGTTTATTGCCAGTTGAGGCCTCTAGGTCACCTGGCGACATAGCAGAAATATTTGTACTCGTATTAGAGTGCTGTACCCGAGGATAACGCCTCGAGACAGCAGTAACCGCACGCCTAGGACCAGCGAGCGAGCAGCGCGACCAGCCGCACGTAGCAGCAACGCAACCGCCATATTGTATTACGTGGTGATGATGATAGCTTGCGCAGCGCCATCTCTCGGTCGTATACTTTAGTTCACGACGCCACCGCTACCCTTATTTTCGTTGCACTGTCAAAGGTACAGTTTCCCTTCTCTACGTTGGTCATAGTATAGGTGTTCTGTGGCGCCGCCACTTAAACAGGGAACTTTCCCTCAGCGAGCGCTTCTTCGCCCTGGCCACGCCACACCGCACCGCCCACGTAACTTCTTTACTTGAATGTGAAACATGGGACGGTAGGCTACGCTAGAGCCAGTTATCCCACCTTCCCGCGTAACTGATATTGCAGCTTTGGGTACACACATATGTCATTTAATGTTTTGTTCATTTCGTACGATGCGCGCAATGGAAATTGTGACCATGCGATGCACATAGCAGAACGAGTGTTCGCTTTCAATGAAGACGCGCGTTGGAGGTGCTGTTCAGTGAGCGTACGAGGAATCTAAGCAGCATGTTCGCGTTTGGATAGGACCTTCAGGCATTTTTAAAAGATGTTTTTTTTTTCTTTTTCGCGAAATGCCTGCATAATAGATTTGTCAGCCACATAAAATGCACTTTCGGAAGACGTTGCCGTATAGAAATCATGTGTACGAGTTTCGCTGGCACGGCGCCGTTCGATAAACCAGGCCATTCTTGCGTTGTAGTGCAAATTCTACAGGGCTAGTAGCTGTTTAACGGGCGGGCTAGTGACGTACGCAGAATGTCAGCGACTAAATAACTGCGAAAAATATAAGTAATCCACCTCGATCTTTACAAGTGAATATGTCAGGAGTCGCTAATTTGATTTTGGGCAAACAGCTGTGTAGTTTCCGCATTTCCTTTGCTCAATTAGCAGTCTGTGATTTATATGAGCTGTCACCGCAACCTGATCAATGGAGTGCAAAGCAGCGCGTGTTAATCGTTCCATTAAAGTGGTTCGCAAAATTTGTGACAGCGGGTGAATTGTTCTACCGGAATCTCTGGAAGCAGCGCACCGTAGGCTCGCTGTAAGCAACGCTAGAAAGTGCATTTGACGCAGCAGTCCATATGTGTACCGGCCATATAGGCCTGAAAGGGCTGCACGAACATCGAACGTGTCCAGTTAATTGCTGACGACATCCGCAAAAGAGTGTCGGTCACTGCTCTACTATAGATGAATATGAAACGACGACGGTTACCCAGGAGCTATGCGCCTGCATGGGGAGGGGTAGGAGTTAGGCGGGAAGGGGTATTTATATCGGATTTCTTATTTGCGCAAGTACAAGCGACAGCTGTTGCTGCCGTACATATAGTTCTACCGGAATCTACCGGCAGCAGAGATTGCCAAAAATTATTGTCTTACTCTACGGAAGGAACCAGGTCATATTTAGAAGCGCACCGAAGTCACGAGGTTGAATATAAGAATAATTAATGACAGCTACACGCAACAAAGATACGTCGACTGCATGCAAGCACATACCTTGTGCATGCCTTCTTCTAGCTCTGGCTTTGCGATGAGAAATTTTCTCATAGCAGTCCAAAATTATTGCAATGTAGGCGAGGGTGGGGGTTGCCTTCAGAAAAACAAGGCGGGGAAGGGAGGGGTTACGTCCCCTAGCCGGACGGCAACATAGCGGTGGTTTTCGTTCCTAGTCAGACTTGCGCATAAGCACACAGCAGTACGTGTGTCATTTCAACAACACAGCTTGCTGGCCTAGTTGGTATTTACTTAAGGTCATGAGGAAGGCGTCACAGGAAGATAAGGAGAGATGTTTGCTGGATGGTGTTGACAGTGCCGCGTGTCCTGTTCCTGTGTTCCTACCATTGTGTGTGTGTTGTTATAGTGGCGGCTTCATCATATCCTTAAGTGTCATTTCAGCTGAAGTGCGCTCAGACAGGAAGAGGCAGTCAGGGAAAACGTACTGAGACAGGAAATAACACACACAATTTTCAATAAAAGATGGGCGAGAAGGTCTTCGCAGCGGCGGTAGCTGCCCTTGGGAGCCCCCGACACACGCAAGCGCGCGCTTTGAGGTAGCCAGTTGCTACCCTGTTTACGTGGCGCCCCAGCGCGGCTGCCGCGAGCGGTGGGAGAGGAGGAACTACGGCGTCGTTCGGAGAGCGAACTGCCGGGCACTGAAAAATAGAGGAGGCACTGTCAAGTAGCCACCTTAACTCAGGTGCAACTGGTACCGGCCGCTTGCGATTGGCTGTTGCTCGTACAACTTCCGTGCGACGAGCGACCGTTTCTAGATATTCAAAAGCCAAACGATCGACCAAGCGACCCGTCGCACGACGGCCCATTTCGACGGCGCACATGCGGCTTCAGCTTAATGTTACGGCGCCATTGGGCAGAGGCGTAGCCAGTGAGGCCATAGAGTTAATATACTGACTGAGTCAGTATATTAACTCTATGGGTGTTTCGGTGTCAAAACAACCCTCCGAAATATTCTGGGCGCTGCACGACCGCCCTCTCTGCTACTTTCCACCCAGTTTCCTGCCAACGATATTTACACGCCGCATCGTATAACACCGGCCCCTCCGAAAAATAGTCCTGGCTACGCCAGTGCCATGGGCTCCGTTCCCGTTCGCATCGCCAAGCTTCTCACAGAACATTCGTCCTTCTGTATAAAATGCTGGAATTATTTGAGTTTCCTCATAACATTGTTTTCTCGTACATTGATTGTGGTTCTCTTTAAGGAAAGGACGCTAATTTCTGCAGACCATGTCGGGATCACGGCTAAGCTCAAGTCCCTAGATCTATTTTTCGTTTTTAAATAGCGACAACTACCTCCTCTCCCGGCACCCTCTTGCTCAAAGCCCGCATCGGCAGCCATGTTCTTCCTAAACACGTGGAGCGGAGCACGAGCGCGCAGATAGCGTCCGGCCGTCAACATACGCGTTCCTATCAAATATGATAGTGGGCGTGCCATATGTAAGAAACGCCTACTGAAACGCGCAATTTTCTTTGACGTTCTATCACTGCAGCATTCGAGTAACAGCTTTAGGAAGAACATGGCTGCCAAAAGCAATGCCGACCATTCAGATGCGCCAGCAGCACATCAAAGCTTTTCGCTACTTAAAAGACGAATATATATATATATATATATATATATATATATATATATATATATATATATATATATATATATATATATATCTAGGGACTTTAGGCTAAGCCAACGTTGAGCTAAGCGTCCGTGGGGGTAGGGGAAAGGGACTGAAATATAGAAAAGCCGTATAGTAGGGCTCCGGAAATTTTGACCACCTGGGGTACTGGCAATGCACAGTACACGGGCCTCTGGCATTTTCGCCTCGATAGAAAATGCGACCGCGGTGGCCGGGATCGAACCCACGTTGTTTTAGTGGAAGCTGAGAACTACACCGCCGCATAACCACCACTGTACATTCGAACAGTGCACCGATTCGAATTACGGTCCGAGCTATCGTGCGTGTAGGATCTAATTAAGTCGTAGCTGACAATTCCTCTCACGAATTTCACTCTGATAAATTCAATTTTGTTCGCTAAAGCACCTGCGCCGTGGCGGAGGGTTTGCTTGGTCGGAGGCTCCGTGTAGCTACGGCAGCTGTTTGAAATGATTATTTCCGTCGCGGGCGCCGACGCTAGGACTATTTTTCTGCGACACGAGCTCATTAACGCTATCGCGTTAAAATCGTTACTTACCAGAGCTTCTATAGGTTGTATATGTTCTTCCTGTCGTATCTACCTGTGCCATCACTCGAAATATTTAAAACCAAAAAAAAAAAGTGCATATCGTGAGCCCACCTTGGCCAGAGCAAAACACGGACGTGTGGGTTT
Source organism: Hyalomma asiaticum (assembly GCA_013339685.2). NCBI lineage: Eukaryota > Metazoa > Arthropoda > Arachnida > Ixodida > Ixodidae > Hyalomma > Hyalomma asiaticum. Next base: position 128,941,041 of record CM023482.1, on the reverse strand, counting down.
GGATAGTCAGTCACGGTAATTAATATCACTGGAGCCTCATTAGTTGGAATTGACCATTTGCATTCCAGGAACGGCGTTTCCCCAGAAAATTTCGAGGGGCGCAGATTTGACGACCAACTGGGGGGGGGGGGGGGCAGATGGGTATCTAGGGAATTGTATGCTCCCCCCCCCCCCCCTCCTGAGAAAGTTTTCTACCTTTCCTAGAACTCCGTACTCACAGTCCAGCCCCCTACGTTCTGGTAACACCATGGGTAACTCAACAGGTGCAATAGGTGTGTTCTATTTACCATGCGCGGTGTGAACTAGTTCTAGGGAGTTCAGACGAAATCGGCTTTCAGTGTGCCAGTTCAGCAAGTGCAGGCTTAGTGCGACACTGGCGCCTAACTGAAACAAATGCCAAAATGCAGGTAGTGCAAGCCTTTTGCTACTGTTCCGTACCTCGCACCTGTTTGTCCGCCTTGATCCATCTGTTGTTCCTTGCCTGCACGCTTTTGAGAGGTGTTGGTGCATAAACTGGCTAATTGTGTTGGAGCTGTGGTTTGCATCGCATCATCTGCAGCCATCATTAAAAAAATTGTCAAACTGATGGACTCCGACAGTGAAGATGAAGAGTCGACGATGTTGTCACAGTTCTGGCGCTCAAACTAATTAGGATACAACGCAACAGAATTCCGAGGTACATTGAGGAAGTCTTGCCGGACGCGGCTCCCATCTTCATTTATGATAGGCGTAAATGTCATCAGGACACCGCTGATTGACATGCGTATGTCGTCTGCTGCCATGGCTGCAAATTCTTCTGCACGAACGGCGCTAGCTCTCACGTCAGTACAGGTAGTGCAGGGATCTGTCTGGACTAACCCTGCACCATGCCTACACTCGTTTAAAACGAATGGCTAAGCTCAGAGGGCGCCATCTTGCACTGCCAAAATGAATGGTCGAGTGCGGCACCACATGAACTAGTTCCACCAGTGCAAGTAAATCAGACGAACCTATAGATTCCACTTGATAGATACATACCAGCACTGCATTGTCAAGAAGCATTTCAAACACATGCTAGATGGCATTGAAAGAACAAAGCGCAGCTCGGCAGACCACGTAAAATAAAGACAAGATAACACGTTGTCAGTTACAGCGACGAAATGGATACCAAGATACGGCAAGTGCCGCCAAGGATGGCAGAGGGTGAAACAAGGCCATAAAAAGAAAAAAAAAATTCTAGTACAAAATGGAATCTGCTCATGCAAAGCATTTGGAGTTATCTGGAAGAAGCCTTCAACCTGCAGCGGATGCAAGATAGGCTTATGATTATCATAACAATTATGATATCTCCAGATGCATACGTCTGAGAAAAATACTGCAAAAAAGAAAAAAAATAAGGCCTACGCCCTTTAACTGGGGGGCTCAATTCTCTCCAACAATAATCCTTATCGGTACTGTGTACATTCCCCTTGTTTACACTATGCTCACTATTCCTATCAGGAAAGCAGTGTCACGTGCATGTACTCTTTAGGGACCTGGAAGCACTGGGAATGCAACGTTAAAGCAAGCAATTACACAAAAGATCATGATTATTGTTGGGGGACAAGATAAGCCCCAAAGAGTGCAATTTTTCTCGCAGCAACTGACATCTGCAGAAAGATGGCAAGTGCAGCAGTCATAGCATAGGAAAAAGGCCACAGTAGTTGCTTATCGAAGAGAGTGATGGCATTAGTGAACTTTGGCATGAACGTGAAATGGCAACTCATTGCTGCCTACTGAGGCATCACTGCATAACACATGTGGCATCATCCTTACATTACCCTTAAGTCATAAAAATGCTCTAAGTGACTGTTTCTTTTTATAAAAAGCCTTAGCAAGAGACCTGTCCTTCAGAGGAAAGCGCTATGAACATGACAAAAAGGTACACACACTTTATACATGCCCATGTCTTTTTTTTTCCTTGTTCATTTAACCACTTAGAGGGCCATGCATTAAATTAAAAGCCTCAGGTTCTCTCGCAAACTGGTGACAATAGCACCTGAAGTGTCCAAAAAAGAAAGAGAACTGGTTTCGTTATAAGAATGACAGTGGCATTCAACTCAACTTACTGCTTTCTCGCACCACAGGTGAATTTTCTCGTGTCGCTGGGCCTTGTCAGTGCCACGGCCACGTCGTCTATTGAAAAATGTGACTTAGTAGGAGCATATATATGGAGGTTTAGTTCATAGCACTATCAGAGAGTCACTTACCAATAATTAAAAGTTAATGCAGCAATTCAATTACGCCAGTACTCAAAGTTGGCCACTATAGATTAAAAAAGATAAGCGAGTGAAACTCAGTTTTGCCACCAAAACAGCATTTTCTACAAATCTCTCGCTTTTCTACATAACAGGTCCTGTTTGCACGTTCCCTGGGTCTTGCTGGTGCCATGGTATGGTCCATTGAAACAGATGACTTCTCAGGAACATGCGAAGGAACGAAAAACCCCCTGCAGAGAGCTATAAGAGATGCACTTCACAGCAATGCTACCATGCCACGCCCAACCACAAGTTTGCCATCGGCAATGCCTAAGGAGTCAACACCAGCAGAAACACCGTCAACTACAGGAACTAACCTGCAATCAACGACGGCAGAGGCATCTAAACCAGAAAATGACACTGATGCCAGTGTACCTACGACAAGTTTTCCTGCAACAGCAGCAGCTTCACCAGAGTTGACGTGTCCCGCTGATGGCTTCTACGCATATCCGAATGACCCACACCGGTTTTACCGGTGTGTGTCGCTACCCAACGGCACCTACAGCATCTACGTCTTCGACTGTCCAGCAAACACAGTTTTCAATCCCTCGGTCAATGTATGCACATTCTAGGAATAACACCAGACTCTGGTATGTTCCATCTACTGCAGGCAACTTGATCCAAAAGTTGCAAGGCAACAGCAATATTAAAATGCCTTTCCGCTGTGTTTCCGTGGTTACCAAAGCAATAAATCAGCTCTCCTATGAGTTATATGACCTATAAGAGAGCCTGCCTCGACATGTGAACTATGTTATGCAACAACACAGATGCGGAAAAAAATAAGTAAAAATGTATAGCCACCTTGGCAAATTACATGAATTGGCATGAGGACCAAATTAATGTTTGCAACTATTGCAAATAAAAGAGACACTGATGTTTACTGATACTTGTGATGGACTTATTTCGAAGGATAATATGCAACACAACCAAATGCAATGCTAAAATCGCTGCTTGTGTCCAATTACAGCGAAACAATGAGAGCATCATGAACTGCATTTCACACAGCACAAGAAATAAGGTGGACATGTCTTCTTACTAATGTCCACAAGGCTAAGAATTTATCTTGGTGGCAATGTTTTCCTTCATATGTTGACCGAATTGAATAATGATGTTGGACTAATTAGAATAGTGAGGTAAAATGATTTCATAGCTCAAAGAAGTCATATTTTGATAAGCATTCAAATCTTAGCACTATGATGAACATGATATTAAAAACTATAAGTATTTCCAGTTAATATTAGCACCTGTAAGTTAAGCATAATAGCAATAACAAAAAGAAAAGGTATTTTTGTGTTGGATCCGAGTTCATTATGATGAGTTGCAACACAATTATAACGCCTTATAACAGACAACATGAACACACAATGTGAAAAAGCATAGGCCAGTTCGGACTCCCAAGAGTCTGTCACAGGCTTTCGAAAAAGCAGAGATGCAACGTCTTCCATAACCCTTTTACTAAACTTCATAAAAAAACATATCAGTATATATATAATATATATGTATATATATAATATATGCATGTATACTTGCAATGTAGTGTACAGTGTGTTATCATACAAGTGTAGCTGCAATATTTAAGCAGTCACAGGTGCGCTGGCATGATGGTTACCATGTGCATGTTGGCGTACACATGAGCAGAGTGATTTTAACAGTGGTTGGATGAAGACAATTGTGCCAGTTCAACAACAACAATGGCACACGTGCTTATTAAATTCATGTTAAACAAACAAGGAACACCCAGGTAAGAGTGCATTGCACACAATGAATTGCTCCTGCTACCTATGGCAGCTGGCCAGCACCAATGGCTGAAAAAATGTTGAAGAGCAGCCCCATAACATGAAATGAGAATGTATCATGTAAGCGTGACTCCAATAGCGGGGCCATGTTTAGCAACAGTTATTTTCTAATGTTCTGCTCTTTCCTTATGATCAGTTCTCGTGCCAAAGAGACAATACAAGTAATAATAATGGCATTTGCACCACTGATGAAGGGTGAGAGAGGAGAACAAAGATTGTTCCTAAACAGGGCACCTGCTTTCTTTTGCTGTAATCCTATGAGTGAACATGATATGAATGCCTGTGCCTAAGAGAAAAACCTAGCCAACTGCTTACAGAATTAGTATACACAACCGAAAACAGCATCTTGATTAGTGGGAAAAAAAAAAACTAGTGAAAGACAGCACACCAACAAACGAAGCTATTACACACTTATTAATCACAACTATGGAGCTTCTGCCTGCATCTTTAATGGCCTGACTCTGAATTAGCTGGCTAACTGCTTCAGCTTCTTGTGGCACATTTTGATGAGTTTTATTTTTATCTTTCGCTTAAAAACTGTTGTATATGCCTATACAATGCCATGCACAAAAGAATTAACAACTGTGGGTCAACTCTATCATCAAACCACACTGTAGTGTATAAATAAGACAATGCATTGCTTTTGTAAATTATTTGATGTAGGCTATTTAACATTGCTCAAGAAGGCGTAGCACTCTTATAAGTGGACTACATCTGCTAAGGGAAACAAATGCAACAGTTTTTCACAATGTCAACAACAATCCGCTGCACTAGCTTGATCGTAGCTCTCCAGCATCAAACCATGGCAGAGCCGAAGAGTGGAGTGACACCCATTTCGTTAGACTGAGGTTATGGCACAAACACCGTGTGCCACCCGTCTACAGTCAATGTGAATGTTTGCAGCATCAAGTCGAGGAGAACGGCTTCAGCTCCAAGTCCCTGAAGTACTTGCGGCAAAGCATGGCGCGCACTGATGGGTACTTGTCGCACTTGAACAAAGCAGAGCGCCTGGCCGCTAGTTCTTCATAGATCTTCACATAGTCACGGTAGAACAAATCTGTGGGAGACAACGCAAAGATGCGGTTATTGTTTGGGCCCCAGGCTGCGCATCCAGAATGAAGAAAACTGCAAGGCTATGCCGATATGATTTCAGAAACTGGCATGTACGTTTTGCCACATCAAAATGAAAGAGATAAAAAAAATCACTTAGCCATTCAAAAAGCAGCTAAAAACTACCATTCAAGAATTTAAAAAGCAAAAAGAAAAATGTTCAGTATTCAAGCTGCCAGTGAAAGAATGAGCATGTACATTTCTTGCCGCTTGCATAGCACGCAGTGCAAGGAATGACTTGAAATGGGTCTTAAATTGGACCTAGTGGTATGTATCAAAAAGCTAAAAGTAGCACAAAGCAAGAAAGGTGAAGGTGGACAAAAATACAGACAACATATACGCTAACTTACAACTGATGTAGGAAAAAAGCTAAGTTAACGCTCGTGTTAACTGTACCTGTGTCCACTTTTGTGTCATCTGTGTAGCACTTTTTTAAGCTCTAGATGTACACCCACTACCAACTAGCCCCATACCTCTAAACTTTTGGTAGTATAGTATGGCTGCGTTACGGAAAGAAGCACAAAAAACTGAGACAAGAAGATGAGTCAGTACTCGTCCTGTCTCTCTTTCATTTTTCTCATGCCATTACCTGTAACAACAAACAACACCGAAAAGAAAACTGCCTGTTCATTGCTTAAGTTCAATCACCAAGATATTTAACTAGACAATATTGTAGCGTTAGCTACACTGTCCAAGCTGGAGCAGTGATGCCACACAGCAGGCGCACCGGAGCCGCCACCACCGCACGCGCCTCGCCGGTCTGCGCATTCCAGAGGAGTGACGTCATAGCCGCGGCAGACGCACTGGCGCCGGCGCACGCACAGCTGTGAGCATTCATTTGAAGCTACCGTCTGATGTTGCGCAGGAGCCGCTTGATAGCGCTTCTCGATTTGCGCGCATGCGGAGACGTATCAGTAGGGGTATACATACAGCAGGGAGGAGGAGGAGGAAAAGAAAAACGGAAGGACAGGGAGGTTAGCCAGTTGTCAGACCTGCTGGCTGGCGTTTGCCAGTGTGGTATAGCCATGGAGAAGGAGAGAATGTCTTTGTGGCAATAAAGAAGCAACCTGACGATGAGCAAAAATATACATGTGTCACATAACACGTATACCGTGCTTGTGTCAGCAGCAGTAAGCATGATAATAAAGCTAACCCTAGACAACCAGGAAAGCTAAGAATAATCAGATGAACCTTAGCTAACGCTACGTATATCCCGGCATAGCCGAGCTAAGCCACTGCCAAATTTTTTAACTGCGTGCTGCTGTAGCCAATCTAGTGTGTGTAATTCATGATGGCACACTGCAATACCCATGCGCCTTTTCAAGGCCTTAAAAAAAGGAAGCACACAAAATGTGTATGTAAACATCGCCACTCCTTGGCGAAAATAAAATCTGAAAGGCAAGAATGCAAGTGTCACTTACTCTGGTTGAGAGCATCCTTGCCAAGGGTGGCCAAGGACAGGAAGAGGACATCACGATAGAGACTGGGCCTGCGCTGTTGGCTGCGTGCCTTGTGCCTCTCTCTCACCAGCAGCTCCACTGCCTCACGAACATTGCTCTGCTGCACACAACTCAGAACTCGCTCCCGAAGGCTGTCAATGGGAAAGGGGGATAACAATGAAGCAGTACGATAACAGGTGCAGGAACATACCAGCGCACACATAAAGAATAGGCACAGTTTTCTACCAGACAACATTTCTCGTACATCAATGGTTCTTTCAACCCTTTTAGGGGCGAAGCTCCTCTTAGTCTAACCTTGTCAGGCGTCAGGCGTAACCGGCGTGCCGGGAGGCACGCGCTCACCCTTGGCGCGTGCCTCCCGGTGCGTGCCTCTCTCTCTCTCTCCCGGCACGTGCCTCTCTCTCTCTCTCACTCTCCCATCTGCTGTCTTGTGAGAGAGAGAGAGAAAGAGAGAGAGCGAAAGGCGCGCGTTGACTATGGAAACGCTCTTTCTTAGATGAACGCTCTACCAGCTCGCAAAGAAGGAGAATGCGCCCTCACCTGCGAGAGACAACGTTGGTGCAGGCAGCGTCTCCTAGCGAGTTTCCTGATTGAGAAATACCGACTGCTCGCGTTGGAGAACCGTTGACCGGCCACCCATATATATATATAGGCACTGGATCTTGACTTGCAATGAAGTGCCGGTGGGAGATTTCACTTGTGCATAGTTCAACCATAAGGATTCGTAGCGTGCGCGTTAAGGGGGGACGTGGCTTTCGGTACAAACTCTCTTGTTTTTTGGTGTATGTTGATGAAAATTGGCACAGACACTAAGAACTGCTCTGTGATGCTTTCATAAAAATTTCAAAGCGATACAACAAAAACCTTTTGCATCACAAATTATTCCTTTAGCGAACCTCGTGGAGGGTCTGGAGTACTTACAAAACTAAGCAAAAAGTTGATAAACACTGGATGCACAGCCAAATGTATGCAGAAGGGGGTGACACTCCCAAAATATTTTTTTTTTGCAACGCAAAGATATGTAGTTTAGGTTTTTTCCAGCGACACTGCAATAAGCACACTTGCACTGGAAACTAGAAACCCTACCAAAAAATTTTAAAGCATTAAAATGAAAAAAGAAGAGTGTCTCCCCCTGAAGCAGAGTTCAAGGAGCCTTACAAAACAAACGGAATCAAAATCTGTGAAGTAGTTGCCAAGATATCTGCTCCACGAGTTAAGCGACATGCCAAAAAAACTGTTTCAAGAAAAGTGCTCTTAAAGTTTAAGCACCTCTTAACTTCTCTCAAGCACACCATTACTGTAATTTTTGGTTTGTTTTGTGACGTTAGACTTGTTGGACATGTGGCCTCCCATCTGGTGTGCTTTTGTTGCCCATCTTTATTTTTTTTATGGCCTCCTTTTATGATTTACAATGACCATGTTGTATGCATAAATTTCAATGCAAGTTACCTGCATGAAGGGGTGGTGTAACAGACACTGCAGAATATAAAGTTTGTTATACAATTGGGTCGACTAACTGTAGTAATTTACCAGATTTCTTGTATTCATGCTAAATGTAATTAGTGGTCTTGCATATGATTGCACAATAATGAATAATCACAGAGTTATGATCGCAACACATGGCTCTCAACATGACAGCTATACTTCCTTCCCGAATTAAGAGACACTCAAGGTAAAGACATAGTTGTTACGTGATTGATTTCTGAGTAGTTTATTTCATGAGGCAAGAAGCTGAGGCATGAGGTTGAGTAGCTACAATTTCACGCTGCCCCCCCTCCCCCCGCCCCTGGCTACTCTGCGAGGCTACAGTATACAATGTGTCAGAACGTTCACAAGAACTTTCAGTGATACTAAGCAAGGCATAAAGTGCACCTAAACTACACTACCAGTGCTCGCTGACCGCACTTCATTTGTCCGCGAAGTGAGCGATCTGGGCGATCGCGGGGTCCAAGTCTACGCGCGCTGTGTTTGGTAGCGGCGTTTGCGCGAAATGCCGAGCCGCGTATCCGAATAGTTGGCGCGCAACGTGCTTGGCCTCGCGGTTTGAGTAGCCGATGCCCGAAATGCCTTGCCACTGATCCGAAAAAACCGCCGTGCGACGTGCTCAGCTGCTCCGCCAGCAGCCGATGCAGTTAGGCCTAGCACGACTCCGAGCCGTAGGCGTGCGGTGTGTGTGGATGCGGCGCGGGGCGTCAAGTACCGCCTACCGCACGTAATGCTCGGTTGCGAGTCCGTGGTGCCGCCACATGATGGCCTTCGTAGGTCCAACGCGACCGCGCTGCTGATAAGCGGAACGTCCGCGGGTCCGATGTCTGTCGGTCCGAGGCGCGCTTTGCAATGTTCGCGGCACGCCGCCGTTATCTTATCGCGGTCGTACGTGCGGCGGGTGTGTCCCGTGCGCCTGCCAAACTAAAACGTAGTCTCGTTCTCAACGAGCGTCGATCAGCAACCACAGAGCGAGTGCGAACACGCAACTACGTAGCGCCACTCGACAGCCGTAACCTCGGAAGGCGCAAGTAGCAGACGATGTTCGCCCCACGTGGGAGCGTCAGACCAATAGCGAAGCGCGCTCGGGCAATATGGCGGACGCGGCCAGTCGGAGCCCTCAAAACGACCTTCGAACATTTGCTTTTTGTGCGCTTGTTTTTGCGGGGAGGAGCTAGCTGAAGCGGGAAATTTGAAGATGGAGAACTGCTCTTTTCAACGCGCCCAAGATGGCGGCATCCGGTAGCGTAGTCGCGGAGCTATTGCGGTTTGAAAAACGCAGTTTTTTCGTTATTTGCGCGATGATTTTTGCCTCCTTCGTTAGTAAAATGAATTATTTAGGGCATTTCTACGCGGTTTTCAGCAAAGATATTTTGGAATCGGTGAGAGAAAGAGTTGCAGAAACTGAACATACTATTTTCAAAAAATCGATTTTTTTGACATTTTTCGCGATTCGAAAGCCGCGTCCCCCCCCCTTAACTAAATTAATCCGGAACTCGGCACAATCTACGATGAACCTCCCGAGCTTCGCCCACCCATCATCATTCACTCCGTGGATATGCTGTAATTTTTTTCATGTCTTCATCCTCATCCTAACATCAGGGTTCCCATTCATCATTTGTGCAATAAATAATGGCAGTTGTTCTACTACGTCTGTACCGCAAGAGTTCACGCAACAAAGGTCAAAGTGCACTAGCAGTGTGGTTTTGGCCTGAGCTATGAGAGGTAATCATGCATTCTACTCCTCATGGAATGCAGACCATGCAAGCCAGAAAAAGCTGAACAGGTGACCTGAGGTTCTGCAGCAGTACAACACAACCACTGAGCTGACATGGTGGGTGGGTTAATAAGCTCCCACTGTCAAGAATTAGCTAACATGGCAGTTATCATACTGGCTGCACTATTGTGTTCTATGTCAAATGTCACAATATTTCTACATCTGAAAGCGTTGAAGCATCGTAGAAGCGTAGTAGAGAGCTTAATATGACCAACACCAAACATAGAAGTGGAGTGCTTGTTCAGTCATCTGTTTTATACTTATCCTTTCTCAGGCTCAGCACGCTCATCATGAGTGAAATAAACCTGCTCTACTTGCTGTACTTCAACAAGATAATTTCAATGCTTATGACTGAAAAGGCAAAATATGCATGAACGAGGACAGATAAGTGTGGCTTTGTGTGTAGGTAGATAAGTAATGCTTCAAAAAGAAAAGGCTTACACATGACACACTCACCTTTTCGTAGGTTTGTTGTCTTCCGTGACCAGCGATTGCACCAAGGAGGACATGTCTGTCAAAGAACACAGAAGAGTTCATGCAAACAAATCACACTGGGAGAAAACATCTTTCTTATCATTCCATCCTGGCTGCAAGGTAACTGAGGTGAAGAAAATGTTTCATCTGGATGTTAATGAAAACACACACACAAAAAAAAACACTATGCAATGAAGGCCTGCTGTCTATTTCATATAAATTTACTGCTTTCCTATGTTGACCATGGTCAACATTGTTAATCTTTCACCATTATCCAAAACAACCTAGCATACCTTCAAGCCAGAGTAAAGCTAATCAGAAACTATTGCACAGGTTAGTAGGCTTCAGATAGAACATTTGCATCAGCCTCTTTCAATCCACTAACTCTGTCCTTTCAATTCCTTATTTGTAAATTAAAAGTACAGTGTATGTTATTTGTTCAAAGATCAGCAAGCACAGTGAAAAATGCAGCACTGGCTACAACGTAGAAATGTAGCAGTTTCACTCAACTGTTTTTGCCAAGCTGTGTGTACATGTATGATACCATGTTGTTATGCAACCTTGGGTTGTCCCAGCAGCAGCTGATCACCACCATCTTCCCTTCAAGAGATTGCCATTGCTCAGGAACCTATTAAAAAAGAACAATGCACTTAATATATTGCAGTCAAGCACTTGAAACAAAAAAATGTGCATGCATAGCTTCTGTGATGCTTGAGGGAACATCGCAAACTGGTTATGATGATGGTAAAGTTAGAAAAGTGTAGCTGTGACATCTAGGGAAAATAAAGGGTCGGACAGTGTTAGGTGAAATGAAAACTTCACAGATATTCAAGTCCTTGTCACAATGAAGGCCTGGTGACTGTTTATAGGTACCTTAATAACTATGTGTTAGGTCATCAACAGCCAATTTCTCCCTATAAGAACCATAAAAGACATATATATAAGAACCATAAAAAATTCTGGGGTTACACTGGCTTGAACACCACTGGTTGATTGATCGATTTGATTAATTTGTGGGGTTTAACATCCCAAAACCAGCTCTGATTATGAGAGATGCCGTAGTGGAGGTCTCCGGAAATTTGTACCACCTGGGGTTCTTTAACGTACACTGGCAAGCTCTGCCACTTAGTGGGCATCACTGTATACAGCCAAACCTCGTTAATTTGAACATCGCAGGGACAGAAAAGTTGTTCGAATTAACCGGAATTCGAACTAGTGGGGGTCCCATTAATTAGTGATATAGTGCACATTTTCAATATTAGAAACACATGCCCAATAAAGTAAGCTCTATTGCACATCCTTCGGAGTGCAATGTCACTAACTACACAGTGTGGAAATATTGCATATGTAATGGTAAGGATGTGAACTAAAAAAGCAGGCACACACGTACGCACTACGAAATGTGGCGCGAAGGTAGCAACGCCCTCATTGTGACACCATGCCCCATGTATAGCATGAATAGCCATATGTGTGCATGAAAGCACCGACCCCCAACAACATCTGGACGAATAATGCACTAAGCCCGAACAGACCACCGCTCACAGTGACAATCGTTCCATGCTTCGCGGCAGTGTGAATATAAGAACACGAGAGGCTATTGCCGACCTTGCATGCAAAAACACAAGAGGTTGTCACAGACAAAAACTTGTTTATTTATGTAGCTCGAGCATTAAAATAATCAGTTATCTGCAATTAGGTGCATCTTTTTCGATGCAACTCCAACAGCATAAACTCCAGCCAACCCAAGAGCTCCAGCACAGTGGGGCACAGAGTCTGTGTCGTGTTCTCACAGAACCGCCCGACCTAGCACTGGCGCCTAGCGGCGTGGTGCCGGCAGTGTCATGTCGCCGTAGAACGGACAAGTCAAACTGTGAGCAAAGGGGGGAGTGGCCGGGTTGGCTGGTTACCTGCTTCACACACGCCGCATCTGCAGGGTTCGTCATAAAAGTAATGCGCATTTTCTGGGAAAAAGAGATTTATCCGTTAGATATGTATGAATGATTAAAATTCTGAAAATACTCTCCCCGTGCATCTATACTCCTGTGGAGACGTGTCCGCCAAGCCTGGAATGCACCCTCAATTGAAGGGGATGTCTCTCAGGGACATTGTCACATGCATTTCGATGCTTTCCTTTCAGCTCTTGCTTCAGTTGGCGAAACAAAAAAAATGTCGTACAGAGCCAAGCCAGGACTGTAAGGGGGACGGGGAACCACAGGGGTGTTGCTCCGTGCCATGAAGTTGGCAACGATGAAGGACGTGCGGCTGGGTGCATTGTCATGGTGGAGCTTGACCACGTCTTTGATGTCAGTCCTCATGCGCATGACCCAACATTTCAATCTCTTGAGCACCTTCAGGTAAAAGGATAATTTGACAGTTTCCCCAGCGGTACAAACTCAAAATGGACGATTCATTGGGCATCAAAGAAGACAACGAGCAGAGCATTGTCTTGATGCGAGACTTGTTCATTCGGGCTTTCTTGGGAGGGGGGGATGATTTTGTGTGCCACTCGCTGCTCTGCCTTTTCGATTCTGGGTCGTACTCAAACATTCAGAATTTGTCTCCAGTTACGTTAGAGTTAAGAAAGTCTGCGTCACTTTCAATCAAATGCAGCAATTCTTGACAGCACAAGACTCGAAGTGATTTCTGATCTTTTGTCAGCAATTTACCGAATGCTCAATTGACGGTCGGAACGCAAAACTTCGTGCATGCGATCTATGTTTTCATCGGTTCTGGTTGTTGCTGGGCGTCCAGGATGGGGTTCGTCAGCAGCCTCTCCCCCGCCCTCCTTGAATGCCATGTGCCACCTCCCGCACTGTGATCTTGACAGGAAGTTGTCCTTGAAGGCCTCTTGAAGCGTTTGGAATGTTTCGGTTACATTCTTTCTAAGTTTCACGTAAAACTTGATAGCGTATCGCTGTTCAAGCGAACGCTCCATCGTGCAGTGTCACAACGTCAAAAAGAATGTTTCACGCGGAGGCACGTCTTTGCACTCACACTGAGCCGGCTGTGCAGAGAAGGGCAGACCTCTCACAACGTTGCCTGACCAATTTTACAGTGCCACCATGGATAGTCACGTCAGAACAAAATCATGCGCATTACTTTTATAACGAACCCTGTATGTGTGCCATCCGCGAGCGTGCCTCCACAGTTCCCTCTCGTGAACAGTAAGACAATCCAAGCCACCGATCTTGTATTTCTCTCCTCGTTAAAAAAAAAAAAAAAATGTTGTGCTCATGGGAGAGGAAAAGGACCACGTGCCTGCAAGCGCATGAGGTGACGCCTGTGGTGTCATGTAGGGCATGGCGGTATGTGAAGCGAGGTTGCGTAACTTTCGCTAGATGCTTTAAAAAACGTACGTAGATCGAGCACGTGGCCATGGGTTTGTGAAGCTGCAGTGATCAGCGGCGCATTTAACTTTGCCTTTGGTTTACAACTGCATGAAAATTAGTCTGTGCGGCCGGGCAGTTTTGTTCGAATTAACCGTGGGGTGTGTTTAAGTTCGAACTAGCGAGAGTTTTCCCTTATTCAAATACACGTCACTTTGCCGGGACCAATGAGCCGGTTCGAATTATATGGCAGTTCGAATTATGCGAGTTTGAATTAATGAGGTTCGACTGTATTAACCCATGGGTCTGTTATTCAAGTGAATGCAGCAATATCATGTGACTACAACTCCAGTACACAGTTTGCTTAGCCACCCTGTTGAATATCAGCATTTGAAAGTAGCAGATCCTGCCAGGCTCCTTTCACCTGCACCAGCCTGAGAAAGCTATAATTACAACATTGGCTACATCCAACTTGATTCATCTGCGCAGTGTATTTGCCTCCCAAAGTAGGCTTCTGATGTATGACTGCAGAATATATGCATGGGGGATCGCCATTTCTGCAGCACCTATATGTGTACAATTGCAATATGACATATTGAACGAATTTCGTCATTACAGTAAAACCTCGTTATAACGAACCTGGATATAACGAATTATAGGATATAACGAAGCAATCGCAATTCCCCTTGAAATTCCTATAGATGAAATTAATATTGGTTATAACGAACTAATGGTTATAACGAAGTAATTACCACTCCCCCTTCAACTTTGTTATAACGAGGTTTTACTGTACTTAGCCACTAGTATAGTAAATGCACATAGTCAACTTGCTAACACCAGAGCAATCCAACAGTCTCACTACTAAAATGTAAAAGAGAGGCTTTTTCACTTCACCTGGCGGTCCCTGAGAAGTGAAACAGCCTGCAGGCACAGTTCTGGGAGATGGCTTGGTAGGCTAAGCCGTTTGAAGTACCAAATCTGCGCAGAGCATATCAAAACCTAAACAAGTCACCCTATATCACATAATCTGGTTCATGCTATAATGCTGAATTGACTTGTGTAAAACCCGATATTAGGAACGCATTCATGCCTCTGAAGTCGGAACATTCAATCAAGAAAAAGAAGAGACAAGAAAAGCTTTTACAGTTCACTAGCCAAAGTAACGGTGACCATAAAAGACAATTACACACACACATCCACACACAAGCACACACATATAGTATATTATCACAGATCTTGGATGTGTAAATATGGTAAAACAGTGATACTTAAACATAACAAGAACAGTTGAACTACAAAAGACATTGTAAATGAGGGCCCCAGAATAATATTGAGCAGCTGAGGCCAGAATCTCCAGCTAATTCATTTTCAGTCTCTCTTCATACCACTTTTCTGTTCTGCTTACAGCATCTGCTAAAGTGAACATTTTAATGGATAAATGGCTTCCAAGGATATTACCTCCATGTTTGTCTGACGGCATAACAGAGTTGAACTGCAAAAGATATTGTAAATGAGGGCCCCAGAATAATAATGAATAGCTGAGCCCAGATTCTGTAGCTATTTCGTTTTCGGTTTTGCCTCACACACTTTCCTGTTCTGCTTATAACATCTGTTAAAGGGAACATTTTAATGGAGAAATGGCTTCCTAGGATAGCACCTCAATGTTTACCTTATGGCATAATAGAAAATTTTGCTGACCCTCTAGACTCTGTGACGCTTTCAAGTGCTTGCCCACACATCTGTATCAGTTGCCTTCTTTTGTTGCAAAAGTACCTGTAAAGTGGCTAGTACCGAGATAATGGTCTGAGCACCTTTTTGCAACAATTTCTAACACATTTTCTTTCTTTGAGAAGAGTATAAATAAAGCATACCAGGTTCCAGTACAGTATAGGGTGGTGGTCAACAAAACCAGCACTGAGAAGGCAGTCATCACCCTCGTGTTCCAACAGGTTTTCAACTTCCTTGCGAAGCACCAAAGGGCTCAGGTACGGCACTGTCATGGGATCCAGTGACACAGATGGCCCAAGAGACAAGCTCATCCGGGACGGACTTGCTGCAAGTGTTCAGAAAAGAAGAAGTCACTGTGCATGACTGCTCAAACATTGCTTGTTTAAAACAAAATGCTCGTCTATATTCTTACCCTTTGCAGCACTTTCACACTCCTAAGAACCAGATAAAAAACTCAGAAATATTAAAGGAATCACGGAACAACACTTTCGGCTTGGTGAAAAAAAACATCCTACGGATAGCAAACACTGCTATGAATAGATCAGGCAAATTTTCTAGCCATAGGTGACATGTAGAGTTCGCAACCAGATCACAAAACGACCACTTTGCTGAATTGAGCATGCCGACACATGTGCATCCAAATAACACTTTGGCCAAACTGGTTTTTCAACAGTGCGGCCTTTGTGCCTCATTTGTTTTCATTAGTTCTGACTGTCAAATTTAGCCTCAAACCTGATTAAACTTGCGAGCAGGGTTGATACTTCAGCACACCAGTAGGATTTTTTGTGCTGTATAGTTACCATGGCCACCACATTGGCCTTGTACCCATGGCATGAGGGGTGCACTAATGATACTGGAAGTATACGAAGATGGTTTAAAAAAAGAAAGAAGAAAATGTTCAAGGGCATGACGCACACTGGCGTACCTTCTCTTTCCCAAGTCAACGCCCACCGGGATGAAAGTAGGAAAGCATTCTGAGCCTGCCACAAATTGAGGTAACTCTTGTTATACTTGATGAACTTGAAAAATTTTCACACCATCAGATTCACGATTCACAAGCCAACAAGCTCTAAGAATGAGTTCGTTTGGTGATTATATGGAAAGTTTTCAGGGACACAATATCATCAGAGAGTTACGCAAAATCTTTTACAGTGAGCTTCACAGCACTGACAAATGTGCTACCCTGAACTTTTGCAGTTTGGGTCTGCCATCAAGCTGTGCCCACCTGATCCCAACTTGAACAAAGGTGTAGTGCCAGCAGCAGACTGAGGATCGAGCAGCAGCTCAGACGATCCCAGGCGGCCTGCTGCAGTCCGTAGCCCCAACGGGGCATCTCCGACAGTAACACGGCGTGTGCGGGTCTCAGCACGGTCACTTGTCTCATTAGAACCGGATGATTGAGATGCCTGCACAACAAATCACAAATGAACCACATTCAATTTCTTCACTGTAGCTGCTGCAGCTGGTGCCACCAGCTTTGCTAGCTGATGTACATCTGTCTGCATTAATGCTCAAAATTCTAAACCACTCATTCATTCTGTGCTACTACACTTAAATTTATTGTTTCTACTCACAGTGCAATGGCTGAGTGGTTTTTCAGATTATTAAGACTTCAGACTTCCCTGTTGCACTACACACTTGCTCCACACACTCCACACAACCAGCGCATAATGACGATCAGAGTTTCATATGCCACACAATGCGTCATTCTTATCATGGCCTATCTGTACATGTAATGTTGCAAACATGGCAGCCATAAACATAGGTAGTTTCTGCCATTCATACACAGCCAACACCAATGCTATCACTTGCATTCTTAGGTAATTTCATGGCTTTGCAAGTGTCATGCAGCTGCAGAGAACAGAGCTGCACTAATACAGCATCAAATAACAACTCGTGTTGCAGACTCCAACAATGCAATCCTCTTTAGGACTAAAGTACAGATGCACCAGTAAGCAAGCAAGCAGAGAAATTTTCCCTTTAACATGTTTTTGTTAGAAGACTGCATACATCAGCAACTGAGACTGCGCAAAAGTGCTGAAATGACAGCTGCGTTCATGATGCATACTTAAGACCTGCAGGTGATCACCCACCATTACATTAAAATGCCCATGCCTACGAGCCTGGATCCGCGAGGTGCTGGCTCAGTGTATGCATAAAACTCCACGCTGAATCCGCCTTTTGCATGTCTGTGCAGTGCCCTCTCGCGGACATGGGCACAAAAAAAGATGTACGGCGTTGTGCCGAATCTGTCTTCTGCCACCGCAGCGTTTCCCTATGGCAAAACATGGTTGGGCAGCGACACACATAGTGATCATCGTGCTTATTTTCAATTTAAAATACTGTACCCCCTTCTGGGAGGCCTCGCCGATTTTGTGAACTGCAACAGCGAAAAGAAAAGCCACCCGTGAGAAAGCCTTTGGGGTCTAGAAACAGGAAAAAAATGCCACCCGAACGCAAAGGCAAAGCAAACACCGCTCGCTTCCCATATGGACATTCAGTTGAGGTGTGGAATATGGTTTGTTCGAGACGGCACGCGTAAAGTAGAAGTACGTCGCGTGAAAGCATATGCACCTGCATCCGAGAGAGCCCGCAGGCCTGGCTCCCACAACACCATGAACAATATGGCTTCCCCTCTCAATATTGTGGCTAAGCTCGTGCTTGCATGCTCTGTTCGATCTTTATACAGTGGAACCCCGTTCATACGTTTTTCAGCGGACCGGGGTAAAAAAACGTAACAGCCGGGAAAACGCAAGAGTGAGGAAAGCTCCGAAAACGAATGAGAACAGGCCCGCTTTGACTTCAAACAATTTATTTCAGCAAGGTGAGCCATCTAGGTCGCCGACCGATAATTCGGACAGCCGCGCGGTACCCCCAGTGCCCCCATAGACTTAATGTGTTAAGACAACTGATATTTGGGACGGTTTCTAGCTCTAAATTCGATAATTCGGACTCCGTTCGCGGCTGTCGAGCGCAGGGAATGGGCCGCCATTGTAGCCTCCGGCGCCCCTAAGAGAGGAAGTACGGCCTCAGAGATCGCAATCAAAACTGTGATCGTTGAGGCTTAGTTCCAGCGTGACGCGACAATTTTGGAGGCAAGTCGCCCCATCACTGCAATCACCGCATCCTGTTCCGACACCCTGCGCATGGTTTGTGATTGCGAGTACGGCTGGTCGCGTCGGGTCCGCGATCGCACAATAGCGCTTTCACGTTCTGTCTTCAGTACTTGTTTACCGTATTTACCCGCATAATTTGCACCCTCGCATAATTTGCGCACCGCTGATATTTAGCCAACTTTACAAAAAAAAAAATCCTCGCATATTTCGCGCTTGCCGTCCGGCCCGAACCAGCTCGCCAGCATGCGCACGGACAGACTTCGGACAGCCGCGTGGCCGCGCCCCTCGCTGCACAGGCGAGCGCAGTCATACGCAAAAGGGGCTGCGAGTGCGATGTCCCTTTTTCCGATTCTTTTCTCCAGAAGCCCCCGGAGCCCAAAGTACGGTCGCTAGAATAAAAGCACGCGAGTGGGGGCGACGAAAACGGCTGAAGCAGAGATCAAACACGCCCGGCCCATCTCCGTCACTCGGAGGCGATAACATCACCCCTATCGGGACGCCTGCAGTCAAAGCTGGGAGGAAACGCCCCACCCGTCTTTAATGAGCATGAAAGGATGCACAAAGGCGTGGGGGGGGGGGGGGGTGTCGCTCGGCTGCCGAGATAGCGCTCTCAGCAGCCATCAGCGGGCGGCGATTCCCGCAAGCGTGACAAAGACTGTCAAAAGTCAAATCAAAATAGCGGTGCCCGGGCGGGTACGGCGTGCCAGGTTGCAACGCATCATGCGGGAACAGGCCCACAGTTGCGGCGTAACAGCGGGGTTCGCAATACATGGGATCCTATGGGAGCTATGCCGGGACCGATGAAAAACAACACAACAGCCAGGAAAACGCAGTAGTGAGGAACGTAACAGCGGGGTTCCACTGTATTTTTGCTGTTTCTTGTTACTTGCCCCACCCCCTTTTCCGTCTCTCCTCGCGAAAATAAACTATCCTTCTTGGTGTGCTGTAAGTTCACGGATGTGCTGTTCCCTTTAATGCGTGGAAGTTGGCCCATGCGGAATGCGAGAACGCGGCATGAAAGGCACCAGGGATCGACATCTGTAGGACCCGTGGGCCTGCGGTACCACAGGCGCAGTAGCAACAAAAGCCCCTCAAAAACAAGTTTGCACGGTTGTGGCCATGGTCACACTGTCTAATAAGCTGCTAAAGGACGTAGGGATACCTTTTTACTGACTCTTTGAGTTTGTGTTCTTTTGTTATTTTCTTGTTTTCCCTTGTCCCCTTTCCATTTCTTCCTTCGAAAATGAACCAATCATCTTGGTGAGCTTAAAGTGAACGGACATGTCGTGTCTTTTAAAACTCGTGAAAGTTTCTCTCCAAATAAGCATACAGAGGGAGCTAGAGCTGAATCTGTGTTTCTCACACTAGCGTTTGTTCAAGTCACGGAGCGCCTGCATACCTGGCCACTGTCACGAACAGATGTACAATAAGACCAGGATCAACGAAAGTGCCAAGCGAGAAAGCAGCTGGAGGAATTCATCGCAGGAAGTGAATCACGACAGTGTTATCTTACAAAAACGAACAAAGAATAATCGGGGATGACATGGTTGTGCGTGATCTAATGTTTAATGAGTTGAACCACACATCAACTCACGGAATTATCTGAAGTAGTCATCCTTCAACGCTGAAAGGTGTGCTATATTTATGCTGCCAAAGGAATACAACAGGTGACGTACTGGCACCCTCTGCCTAGCCAGGTGAGTTTCCTTTATTGTGATGTTCCGTGTGATCATGCATATTGACGGGCCTCTGCTTTTGCGTATCCCTGTCATCATTACACAAACTGTTTAACTACAGGAGCACGGAGTAATGGTTTACTGAAGTACATGCTCTCATGTATTCGGCGCGCATTCCTCGCTGCTAAGGCCTTGTCAGATAGGCAGCGTTATCCTACCAGCATTGTGCGATGATGTGAGAGGACTTCGCACTATAAAAAATGTATGTGAGGATGGCGTATCGGCATAGCTCACTGAGGGTCATTACTTTCAGTAATGGGTACACTGTTCCACATTGCGCGCCGCCTGCATCGTCTGCTACAATGCCATACAGGTCGTTTGTGCTGGTTGTAACGCATGTGCACTCGGACCATGCAAAAGGTGGACTAGCAGAACATGTCCTAAACTAACAGCGTTGAAGAGATGAGACTGTAAAAATTGAAAGCAGAACACTGGCTTAGCAGCAGTCTGCAACCCACACTGTAATTTTACATTGGCTGATGAAGACCAAAGATAATTATTTTTGCACTTGCAGTCCTCTTTTTTTTCTTTTACTCTACATGCGCATAACTACTGCTAATTTTGTCAGTATCTTGCGTCCATACACATCTATGATGGTAAGGGCAACTGCTCGCAAACAGATTAAATAGAAAATATTAACGCAAACCTATGTTAGGCAAAGCAAACGACAACCTCGTGCTGCCTAGTGTCCTTCAACATACTTGAGAAATTTTTCACTCTGCATCCTTTGTAACGCAATCTCATGTTTAGCTGCCGAATGCTACAGTTGGAGAGTCGCTACAAGAAATATGATGGTGCTTTCTTACCACCATGAGACTTTCATTGGCAGTGGCCAAAGGGATGTCGACAGGTGCTGACAATGCACGGCTAGTTGGACTGGCCAGGTATGAAGTTCCTGGCTGACCTGGCGGGCTACCCAAAGGAGACTCGGGGCACGAGTCACCCACCCTAGGACCGTCTGCTGCAGTTACATGAAATAAAATTATGAGATTTAACCTCCAACATTAATAATACACCGGCTATGAGACACACAATAGTGAGGGTTCTCGATCAAGTTCAACCACCTGGATTTCAATGCTTTAACAGGCACCGAAAGCTATACAAATGTGCATGTTTGAACTTTCTCCAAATCATAATGCAACTGCCAAAGCCAGCAATTGCCCCGCCACGGTGGTCTAGTGGTTATGGTACTCGGCTGCTGATCCGAGGGTCGCGGGATCGAATCCCGGCCGCGGCGGCTGCATTTCAATGGAGGCGAAATGTTGAGGCCCGTGTGCTGTGCGATGTCAGTGCACGTTAAAGAACCCCAGGTGGTCGAAATTTCCGGAGACCTCCACTACGGCATTTCTCATAATCAGAGCTGGTTTTGGGACGTTAAACTCCACAAATCAATCAATCAATCAATCAATCAAAGCCAGCAATCAAACCTGTAACTTAAGTAACAGAAGAATGCTATGCCAACTGAGCCAGAAAACAATGCGCTGAGTGCCATTGCATCCCAGCTCAATTGGGATGGCCATTTGGCCTAAAGTATTGCAAGAATAAGAAAAGCTCATGCATGAGCATTTATTGAGTCTTTGGAGAATTAATGCACCAGAACTTTTAAGATCAAAAGTGATAGGGCACAACAGTTTTGCGTTAAAACAAATGTAAAGGACCGCAAGCAAAACCTCAAGCCAGAATTCTTGTGTGTACTAAGTTCACCATGCTACAGCTGCGAAAACAGACCCTGCCAAAAGTGACTACACAAGTACTCTCACACCTCAGAAGAATAAGAAGGATTAGAAGCACTTCAATTTCCTTGCATGCTTTAGTACGCCCTCCTACAGACTTGACTATTAAGTGAGTGTATTTAAACATCCATGTTCAGAAAGCAAGGAAAAAGATAAATTAGCAAGCTGTTTGTAAATGCCACACATCCTGTATATGATAAAGGAGTGAAAGAAAAAGAGAAAATATATCTTTTTCACACAATTAACTTCACATACATTTCACCATTATGATCATTCCTTACAAGATTATCTTCCTTCCTTGCCAAGAGACAAGCACGTTCTATCTGTCCACTTTCCTAAGTGGCCAGCAGCAGGTTATGTGAAGAAATGGCCCACATCAATATGTGCACACACCTGCATCAGGGCTCTCTTCAAGCAGAAGGAAGCCATCATTGCCGCTGTCTATGCTATCTGGCCTGCTGGTGTGAAAGTCAGTGCCCCGAGTGTCGGGAGTGACAGCACGGCCAGTTGAAGTCTCAGGACTAGGCCCTTTCGCCAGTGGACTGCGCTCAGGGCTGACACGGGAGGACAAGCCGGCAGCACTGGGTAGGCTCTCCATGGAGGGTGCCAGGCTGCCACCCACTGGGGAATCCTCCACCCGATAGTCCTGCCAGGCATATTTCAATTGAAACCAAGTGTGAATACTGGCTGCAACAACAGATACAGTAAAATCTCAGCGATACGATCACGGCTGGTATTAATTTAAGTGTGATATGAATTCGTAACATTCCCTGGCTTATGACGAGGAAAACAGTGGTGGCACTGAATGTGTTTTTGTGCTGCTGCGGATCATAGAAACGTATGTATGACAGCAGCTGAACAGGCCGAGTCACCGACCAAGTGGAATGAATAGCACAGACAGGTCAGCACAGTGAAATCGGGGCAGTATGCACTGCTACCAAGCAACTGTTTACGTCACGTGGCTGTGCAATCTCTTATGCTACTCCCTCCCCCATCGAATGGACTAGACCATGCTCAGTGCTCACGAGGAGAGGAAGGCAGGAATTGCGCAAGAGCATGTGAGCCAGCCTGCTGGTTTAGTTTCTGTAGGCTACATGCCAAAAATGGGAAACCAACTGCCCTTCGAAAACTGGTTTCGGAAAACCCACCTTCGAAAACCAACCTTCTGAAAACCAATTAAGTTCAGTTGGTTCGGGAAACCAACCGAACTCCCTGCAGGCTGAGCTAGTCATGATAATGAGTAGCTATTTTGTTGGCATGCAATTTAAGCGTGCAGACAAGTGGCCTTAAAGTCATGAAAATGGATCACACAGGTAAAGGAACTGCTGAACGATTAAACTTCTCATTCTGTAAAGGCAAGTACTACACATCTCTTTCTTCTGATCACCAACACAGTGACATAACACAGTTTCATCTTAATACATTCAAATGCATTTTTACCTCTGAGCCCAGAAAGAATTGGGTGCACGTTACATTCGAGCAAATATAGTAAATGCACTATTCAATGGACCTGAAGACTATAAAAACTGAGCAGTTACCTTGATGCTCACGGTAAGGAGAGGGACTACTGTTCCATTGCAGAAGTAGCACCTGTAAAGAAAATTTGCATAGGATAACTAAAATAGTGGCTATGCAAAAAAAGAAAAAAATACTGCTTATGTATCTTTGTCTCCAAGCAGTTTACACATTCAAACACTCCCTCAATACACAACAGTAGGTTCTATGCATACTGCAACGCACCAATGACTTACTCTCCTACAACCTCTCATAGCTGTAGTGGCAAGTACCACAGTAGAATTATTAGTAGTGGAAACAAAATTTTACAATAAAGTAAATAAAACTGATACCTCACATTTTATTTTAATATTGCCTATACATTAATCAAGTGATTGCGCTGCAAATGGTTTTACACTGATGTAACATTTTTTAAGAGATGCCCGATTTGTGGGAAGAGAACGATGGGGCTGTGTGCTAAGTATGCATGCTGTGTTTTGCTCTTACCATATGATTTGTCCATAGGCTATAGAAAAACTATGGTGGGTAATAGAAGATATTTCACTGCACTTGCCTAGTGTTGAGGTTTGAGTCATCTGCGGTCCAGCCATCCATAATCTCCTCGTCATACAGCAGGGATTTACAGGTGTTGCACTGTGAGCAAGAAGTGATGGACACCTCCAGCGCCACACGGCTGGTGCTGCTGCCACTTGCAGCCGGCAAAACCACCTCGGCAGGTTCCACAGGACGCAGCAGGGAAGAAGAACCAGCACCAGGGGTACCAGCTGTAATAATGACAGAAAATACAGGGCCTGTTACCATTCATTCCTGCGTGCCAAGATGTCTCCAGCTAAATATCCAAGCAAAGAGCTTCCTTTTCTGTGCAAAACACCACAGACATTGCCGGTGATGTTACCAGCCGAAGCCCCTTTAGAGTAGCTTTTGGAGCACCGAGAAAGACATTTTGAAGCAGTAAAACATGCTTTTGGAGAAGCTATAACGCTTATTGTCAAGCAAGAAATTCACTTCGAAAAAGAACAAAGGAGAATACAAAATATTTGATATATGCCATGAAATAGTTGTTAGGCGCAGTCATGCAAAAAATATCTAGTTACACTCCAATGTACCAATGTCAGTAAAATCGGCAATGAGCATCATATTAAAACTGTTAAATCGTAATTTGACTGGTTATGCAAGGTCATGACCAAAGAATTTCTTTTTACACAGAAAGTTCCGCAAGAGTGTTTGTACAGCAGGACAAGTTCGAAAAAAAAGATTGTCCTTTGGTTACGATACTTTAATGTGAAACATGTATGTACAGGTACAGAGTATTCCCTCACCTCACTCCCCCCAAATGCTGCCTAGCCTTCTGTGCCTCGCTCATTGTTCACAAAGAACTGGCTGAGAATATTTTCTGTTGTTAGGAACCGCTGCCGTGCGACAACACCCCCCCCCTCCCCCCTTTCCCCAATACCGCTTTCTTTTTTCTTGGCACGTGCGTGGCGTCTTTTTCTTCTGCACATGCGCACATGCTACGTATGGTTACACCAAGGCCAATGGCGCCGCTAAACCGCACGAAGAGGCGCATAACAGCTGCACCCTATACGGGGAAGGGGAAAAAAACAACTTTCAATAACATGTTAAAAAGTTCAATCATGATGAACAGCGCAACCAGCGACCGTGATTCGAAGCCACGCCAGCGAAGTCTTCTTTAGAGCATACATGCGTAACTCATATGTAACGTGTAAAGCTAAAATAAACACAGGTTCCTAATGCAGTTTGATAAGTGATAAGCAATGATAATTGCTCTGCCGCGGCACCCTGTCACCCAGACCTTGTGTATTGCCCAGATCAAGGGGTGACGTACAATGCACACAACATCGAACACCTTGGCACATTACCAAAAAAAAAAAAGTACTTCGGCCTAAAATCGGATTAAAACAAAGACAACGAACTGAATTGTGGCATCACCATTAATGGTGGCTGAAGAATACGCAATAACCCGGCGTGGCGTCGCGAATTTCAGGTTGCCGCTGTCCATTGGTTTAACATAAGTTTAGTAAGTCACATTTAACAAAATTTATTAAGGTCAGCAGAAGTGTGGCAGGTGTCTGCAAAGTGATTAAAAAAAAGAAAAAAACACGCATCTTCGAGCCTGTTGAAGCAGTAGCACGATCAAAAAAAGAATAATAATAAAAATACATGGTAAAAAAATGTCAACTCGGATTCTTTCGCTTGGAGTGTGCGGTCGCTATTTCACAAATGTTCAGATGAGCTTCTTACGAGTTTGGAATCACGGGAGCGCTGCAATATCCAAAGCAAGCACCGACGTCTATTTTTCTTGCCGATGGGCATTGCTTTCAAGACACTAACCTCATTGGTATTCATTTCCCAAGTGATCGTTTCTAACAAAGAAGACAGGGGCAAAATCTTATAACAGTCCCAAAAGCTGACCAGTTCACTTGGCCTCGCATGATTGGCCAGAAATGATCATTCGCCTGACGTGAGTGTGACTCTGTCCAGTCACACAAGGGCAAGCAGACTGGTCCACCTTTAGAACCATTATATTAACACAACCCCCTGCGTTTAGAACCACCGCTTCTACGTTTAGGCATGCTCATCACCAAATCAGGTGCCAATGCACAACACGAGTGGTGCGAAATACGAAATTACACCGGTCGTGGAGGACGTGATGGCTGAATGCCGCACGATTTGAAAGATGTGTTCTTGAGAACCACATGCACCTTGCCCATTTGTCCACTAGTACCAGCGTGCACTTTCAATTTATCAGCCTTGCGAAGTTAGGATGAACGTCCGTTAGAGATTGGCTTCGCGTTAGCAATGTGAGAACACACGATTGGTGCATTTCTGGCATTTAATTGCGAAAATGTGGCAAAATGTAGCACAATGTAGCAGGATTTGCCTTTTGACACACTTTGGCACAATTGGCGTAGCTACCACATCAATGCATTGATCATTCCTTAAGGTGCGTCCAGATGAAGCACGGAAACCGGATTTGCCGGGCCGAACGGGCCGTCATATGACCACACATCACAGATTCACTTTGTCCATGCCTTGTCCGCGAGGGACGGATAATGCCAACCCATTTTTCACATCCAGATTCTGGTGGGCACACGTGCAGCTTTAGCGTGTCAACACAAAGTGACGGCAACCAGTACACTTCTCCCCTTTGCCGCAGCGACAGTCGTCGGCTTGCCAGTGGAGGAGGAACTCTCAAACAATTCTTTTGGTAGCTAGTGGGGAGGCTGCCCTGGAGAGTAGACTGGTTCTGCAGCTCTGTCATCTGCTGGTACTTCATCAGTCATGTGAATGCGCCTGCAGCCGGACAGTCCGCGGAGCATCCATCCACGTCGGTGAAAAATCTGGATTCGGTCCTTCATCTGGATGCACCTTTAGCATCCAATTTTTTATTAAGGCATGGGCTCTCAATTGACTTCGTCCTAAGGAAAGCTGGTAATGCTCCACACAGTTCCCAAGCAAGCTAGTCAACCTCTCCCCCTGTGAATTTCTCACTCATGCCACATTTATGAGGCAGTGAGTGCAGAAAAAAACAAAAGTAAATGAAGAAAATACCATATTTACTCACGTAATGAACACGCTCTTTTTCCCCCCCCAAAAAAAGAAGCAATGTTGGGGAGTGCATTTATTATGCGGGGTAATGCTTACAGACATGCGTGCAATGAAATTTTGTTTTAAAAACAGTAAAAAAAAAAGCTATGGCGTCGGTATCACGCGACTTGGCACCTTCCATGACATGACAGCCTTTATGGTGGCTGTCTCTTGTTCCACTATGATGACCTTTCGCTTCTGTTTAACGCGTGCGTCGGCCACATGTCATGAAACCGAAAAAATGACGATGCCGTTGAACATCAACACTGAAAAAAATGAACGAGCAGCACGCGGTGGTATTCACCACGCATATAGTTTCTATAGTTTCTATGTTGCCACAGTTCCCGCCCGTAACGGTGGCATCATGCGCACAATGAGTAGGCCGATGATCCTCGCCACGCCGGCTTGCGGCCAACCAAAGTCACTATCAGCTTTTGGTAGCATTCGCGGGCGGCTGTAAAGGGACAGTAGACTTCCCATGCGCATCATTGCATGGTTATGCAGAAATAGCTTATCTGCACAAGCGCTTTAAAACAAATTTAGAAAAAAAAAAGAATTTGACTGCTAAAGTGGGGGCCATTTATTATGCGAGTGCATTCATTACAAGAGTAAGCACGTACTTTGCAGATATTTTTACAATATGCACCACAGCTTGCTTTGTAAACACCAAGAAATCAGTGCATGGCTCAGTGTCATTCAGGGCCAGTCTCACGTCAGCCACTTGGGGTTGTGCAAGTAGCTGGCCAAATAATTTTGAAGCAAACAGTTCAAATAGTCATTTAGTATGCTAAGAGCAAAACTTAGCAGTTCAAGTCATGCTTTGTAGCTTCATGTGCTTATGAGACCTAAAATTAATCACAGATAATTAGGGGTGTGAAATAACGAAATTTTAGAATAATTTTCAAATAAAATCGAATAGTAAATGCTATTCTATTCAATTTGCACTCCAACTTTTACTATTCGAACTATATGAAATTTTTAATTGAAGGGCGAAATATGCTTTGTCCTATAACGAGTGGCCCATTCCCACATGTATTACACTTCACCGCATAACACCCGCGTATTGCAGCAAAGCTAACATATGTGTGTTGGGGCAAAGCTAACACTTGCATAGTGCAGTGAAATTACCACCTGCTTATGCACAGTTCTCTGTTGAACGGTTCTTTAGGACATGATCATTCTTTTTCTAGGAATATCATTGTGAAAGTACACTAATGTACATAAAATGATGACCGCCGGCAGCTGTCAGCAGCTTAGATCACCAATGCAGTGATTCTCTCGAAGTGCACACGCAGACCTCACTCTAGCCGAAATACAAGCAAATCTGACTGCCTCCAAGTGTAGTATGAGGAAGAACAATAATAGGGACCTGTTTAAGTTTCTCTAAGCTAAATAAATTTAATTTTTTGGGCTGATTGAATTTTCCAGACTGTTTGATTTTTCTGACTACTTATTGGTCATTATCAGGTCCAGAAAATCAGTTGGCAATTGTATACACCGAGTTCTATAGGAGGAATATCAATGGTATAAAAAGTTACAGGTGGTCCTGCACTAAAAGCAAGTAATTATGTTATAAATGGTCTGTACTGCAATTCCTAAAAGTGTTCCAAATACACATTTTGCACCGAGTCAAGTCTTACAAGCAAGGTATCGCTTTGGTTACCTATGGCCAACTACAGAGCCACTTCTCATTGTTCCACATGATCAGGACAAGAAATCATTGAAGAACAGCAAAGGCTTTCCCAGCCACACAGGGCACCTACCTATTGCACTGTCTGCCATAAGCAAGTTGTCTTCAGGGACAAGCTCCTCAAGGTTTTCATCTCCACCATGTCCCATCAAAAGATCCATGCTTGCACGGCGGCTGGATTCAAGTGACAGTGAGCTTTCTTGGTCATCGTCTTCCAGCAGCAAGTGCTCATAGCCACGAGGCAAGGAATACGATGAACCTGAAAAAACTGCACTCTCTTAAACTTTTTCTCGAATAAGTTCGAAAACTTAACTGCACTTATTAACTATTGTGTCATTTTTCCGTGTTGTCACATTCATAACCTTAGCATCAATACAGTAAATACAGCACCTCGAGAAAATAACCAGACTCTTTGTATTTAAAGAATTGTTCAGGAAATACAAGTGATCACTGCATAGCTGATAAAAGTCGCACTTCCCACACAATGTAGCCAGTTGTACTAGACAAGCTTTGATGTTTTATGCCTAAATATGCCAGCAGGGATCAGGTTTATTGTACTTCTGCAATGATATTGCATTTATGTTGGGGCAGTTGACATTTTAAATATTCGCGAACTATCAGAAAAATACTCAGATTTACAAATAATGGTTATTCTATTTGAACGTCGAGTAGAGGACACTATTCAATTTGACATTTTTGAATATTCTATATTTTCTGTATTTTTTAAACACAGAGAAGACATTGAGTGGGCACATTACGGTATGCTGACAACTCAGCTGCAAGTCGGAGGTTCTTTTTTACTGAGTGAAATGCTGCCACAGCTTGCGGAGAGCAGTTACTTTCAGATTGCACCAATCAGTTCATTTTTCTGCATGATAACATCAAATGAGTGCATTACCAGAACTCTCCTAAAGCTGCTGCCACCCAGTGATATGTAGTTCCGTTTATTTTAAAAGTGCAAAACTGATGCCAGTGCTGCTACTTCTTTGGTTGCTAAAAGTGTTACCCCTTGTTCTTAAACATTTAGATACTAGTACACACATTTCATTTTCATTTTATTATACTGTCAGCCTGATATTCGATACTCATATTCGATATTCAAGCACTTCACTACCACATCTGTAATAAATTAACATTTAAAACTGAGAAGATCTGCACGTCCCTAAAAATATATAACATGGATTAGCGGCAAGCACAATGGTCACATTTTCAGCTGCTAAGTAGCTAATTTGCATGTACTGAAAAGAACACTAGCAAAAGCTCAACCAAACGAATATGTGCTTGACGTTTCTTCTTGACTGATGATCAACACAGTTCCCTCACTAACAGGGGTGGCTTGGTGGCAATCTCTTTTGTATGAAACAATGCACGATCTAGATGTGTGTGATCTAGATGTGTGTCGTTCTGCTGTGTGCCCCCCCTTCTCCAGATCCTCAATTATCAAGTTAACAAAGGAAGGAATGAATATCTCTTAGAAAAATAGAGAAGGAAAAGAGAGAGACTGAAAAACAACAACAAAAAAAGAGGAATACGCACTCGGTCTTGCAGAAGTGGCTGTACAGGAACTATATTGCTATTTACGTCATGAACTATGACAATAGGAGGCTAGCCAGGCACATTAAACATCTCCAATATGTTTGCACAATAGATACAACAAACAGTTTATACTAAAAACCTTTGGCAGGCGTGTTGGACGCTGGAAGTTGGAAACTAACCTCTGGTGGGCGTGTTGGAGGCCGAAAGCGATTGCTTTATTTCGGTAAACTTGGAGGCCATGGAGTTGGCAGCAAGGCGCAGGCTATCAACCAGATACTCTGAATGACGACTAGACAACCGTGACAGGCCAAAAGTAGATGACTGCGGTGACTGGCCACTTGTCAAGGGGGGAGCTTCTCGAGATGTTGGAGGGCACTGAGGCGAGTAGCGACGGCCAGGTGAATAAGGCAAAGTAGACGATCGTGACAGGCCACGCGGGTTAGATACAGCAGGGCCGTCGACCACCACAGTAGATTCCACAGGCACGGTGGCCTTCGGGCTTGGTGATACAGGTGGTGCATCCTGCAACATGGTTATACAGTTGATCCATGATATATCAAACTCACATATACCGAATTATTCACCATATTGAATCCCATTGGAAATGCTGTACGGAAGTATAGGGCTGGTGTATGTGCCCATACAATGGAACCAACTTATAACAATACTGAAGTGCCATGGAAATCACATTGTTATAACAGGGCTGCATGGGAAAAAGCTAACCCCCCACCTCCCGTCCACCAGCTGGTATGTGTCTGTGTGTGTGAGAGGGCAGGGGGAAGGAAGGGTCCTTTGTTACTTTCTTTTCAGGGTGGGGCTCATGTTTCAGAGGGTGGCAGAATGGAAGGAGGACAGATAGACCCTGGAGAGACCCTACATGCTGCCTTCTATTGCATGACAGCGGGGGGAGCCTTTTGCAGGGAGGAACAGCAAATGTGCAGTGGACCTCTTGGCACCAACACAGGACACACCCAGCAGCCAGACTTCATTGTTATGACCAATAATGGGGCGTGAAGCTACTGTTTTAAGAGGGAAGAGCTGGTGTTGCAGCAGCTCTGATTGTTACAACAGACATATTGTTAAAACTAGTATTGTCTTAAGTTGGTTGGACTGTATATCAATCACACATGCACGGTCACACACTCAATATAGTGTCACCAAGCTAGCACAAGCTAAAACAGTTCAAAAGCGAGAGCACAGCAGAAAGCATCTATCTTCAGCAATGGTTGATCCTTCGAGGGATCGCATGAATCCATTAACGCCTTCATTCTCACCTCAGGGGTCGGTGATATCACTTGCCAACCTATTCTGCATCAATATAGAATGCTGCCCTGTACTGAAGGCCTGCAAGCACACTTCTCTTGACAAACATCACCTCTCAGCTGTGTTCTAATGAATTTTAATCCCTCTTTACAAGTGCAGACAGCAAAAAATCAGTATTGTTGCATGGCATTGGCAGGGCATGCAGTGCTCATGAGTGCATCTGCTTGCCTCCTGTGTTATTTTTAGGTTTCAGTGTGTGGCAGCAATGCTTTTCCAATAGGCTGACAGTCACGTGCAGCAAATGAGAACACAAAGCAACTGCACTTTAGCAGTAGTATGTACCTGTTGCCTCGATACGATGATTGCCATGGTTGTCCGTACACTACGGCATGCAGTCCCTACTGGCATAGCCTCCAAACGCTATTGTTATTGGTTTCTTTCTTTTCAGCTGTGTGTGTGAACGCTGCTTTATGCACCTCCAAGATCTGCACAAGTTTCAGTGTGATTAGTACTAAATGCTTCAGCATGGCTGACAACATCCCTGCTGCTAGGCTTGAAATCCTCTGAAGGTGATCGTACTCCTAGCAATGGTTGACTGATGTCACCCCGCCTGCATACCCACTAGTGAATGATCCTTGTGCTGATACATTAGCCCCTTGGAACCACTGCATGTGGCTGTGGACAGACCTGCTCAACAAGGGACTCCATCTGTGACGACGATCTAGCAGGCGATGAGCGAGCTGAACTGGATTTGTGGTTGGAGTGGAAGGTGGAGCTTCTTGTCACAGATGCCATCTTCGAGCCCAAGGAGAACTTCCGATTTTTGAGCCCCAGTGTAGATGAGATGGAGGCAGCTGCCCCTGAAAGGTCCATCTGCTGCCAGGCATCTCTTAGGGGGCTCAGAGTGGAGCTGATAAACTCCTTTGACTGCTCCAGTGTGCGAGCGAGGTTAGCTGGTGAGCCCCCAGTTGATAAGCGATGCATGGGAGCTTGTCGTGGTGTGGACCGTGGCGGGGTCACAACATCTGATGAGCGGCTGCTTGGGACATCAGGAGCAGGACTGGCAGTACGATCTTCTTCTTGCTGTTCCTGCAAAGAAGATGGTCCGCACAATAACACACCCAGACATAGAGGCAGCAATGAAGTGTCCATATGGCTATTAAATGGCCAAACCTGTTGGTTTCCTTATCAAACAGCACAAATAAAAAGGTTCCACCATTCACTCCTGAATTTAATTCATGAATCCAATTTATTTGTTTATTTTTAATGCCAATCACACATCTAATCTGTATGCCAATTCATTCTTTGTTCGTTGCATCAGCGAATGCCATCACTTATCAGGTCATCAAATATGCTGTACCAATGAAGATATGTTTTTTCGACATTGTAACCCGCCTACTGCAGCACCTTCGGGCTAAGCGGGTAATCACTGAATAAAGAATAAAGAAGAACCAATTATACCTAAGGGCAATCTTTTCAAAAAGAAAAAAAAAGGGACATGACATATAACCTCAAAAGCGCTTTTTAAGAGATACCGCATGCTCAGCATACTGCGCATTTGCAATGAAGCAATGGAGAGCCATATTGCTATAGCATGTCTGGCCACCAAATGGTGAACGGCCTCACAATAAAACATAAAAGAATAGGGAGTTGATTAGAATTCAGTTAATCTACAGAGCTTCTCGTTTACGAGTTCCCTTTACTGGAGACACAACACTTACAACCTCAAGATGCAGGTAGAGTTTTATTACAAACTTACAAACAGCTGCTATAGGATAGAAGATGGGCAGACCCTATACATGCCTATTACAGCTACAGTCTACGCCCGTTATAGCGGACCCGCATACACAGACTTTCGGATATAATGGACCATATTTTAACCCAGGTTCGGTCCATGTATTTTATCAATGCAGCCAACTTCGCTTTGAACGGACCCCACTACAGCGGACTATCGGCTGCAGCGGACAAAATTAATGGCAGTTTTTTGCCAAAGTTGCACATACAACGGACTTTTGCCGTTTTGATGCGGACTGACAACATACTTTGCTACGCCGGCATTTTAAGCAAACATTTTAAACTGCGGCTGGCAACATTGGTGCCCATCTGGCCAAGCCGACCCCCTAGCCAAGCCAGCCTGAGAGCATAACAAACGCCATTTTGTCGCTGAGTTCCATGGCGAATGGTTGTGCCGCACCGAGAGCAAGTGCTGAGATAATGGCCTCCAGAAAATGGAAGCAAATTTTGCTCAGCGATAAAATGAAAATTGTGAGTGCAGTTGCACGTGGAGAAAAGCAGGCGGATGTTGCCAAAGCGATGGGACTATCGAAGCAGACCATGAGTTCTATCGTGCACAACAAAAGCATCGCCGACAAACAAGCGTCGGGGGGTACCCCCAAGCGTTTCAGGTTCCATGAAGTGACCTAAGGGGGGCCGCCAGTCACTGATGACGAAGTTCTTTTCGAGTTAGGTGTGAATAAAAAGCTTTTTGTTCTTTTCTACCTTGGATGTTTGTCGTTCTCTCCACAATCGCGTCGTTAGGCATTGCGACCAATGCTATGGAAGTGAGGCGTTCCAGAGCTCCCAGCCCAAATACCGGTGAGTTCCACTGAGAAGTTGTAATGAATAAGCTTTTATGTGCGAGATGCGTTGGTATGAATGCACGTACTAATTCAGCTTAGCAACGGTCTTAGATTAGCTGAGGCAGAAATGCGTCCGTGCAAATAATGAATTTGTGATGCCAATCGTTAGAACGAGCCCCAGCTGGAACCAGTTCTTTTCGTAACATGACCGGCAGCTCATAACGTGAGCGGCTTTGTGACGGCAAGCTGTTAGATTAGTAGATATTGGACTGAGCCTCACTAATGTTTACATGGGTTCAGCAGCCACCCACCAGGCCTTCCTGCACTTAGTAGTGTTGCACTTGCTGATGAAAGTTGAACATGTGCTACAGTTATAAATTACCAGTCAGTCGTAGCCGTGCCATGGAGTCTATGTTCAGCGGCAGATATTTAAAAAGGACTAAATCACGCAGTTGAGCGATGTCAGCGATGATAAACACACGCGCCTTACACCCCCTCCCGTTCGATGTCTGGATATTATGGACTTCGGATAAAACAGACATTTTTTCCCGGATTATGAGGGTCCATTGTAACGAGAGTCAACTGTATAGGATGATGTTACATGAAAACAACATGAAGAACCTAGAGTTGAATTAAACCACTACACCATGGCCCCTTAAGCGCTGTTTGTTTCCACAGTTCTTTCCTGAGGCAACAGGCTTAACTTAGAGGTGCATGAGCATTGAGGGACTCCTCAAAAATCAAAAGTCATTCTATGAATGAACTGGTGTGTCAAAGACTGACAAATGCTGTTTGCAGTAATTAAAACCAAAGTAGTCGAGGTAGCCTGGAGCTCCCTCACGGAAAGCTTTCTAATGGCACTCACCTTGACAAGCATGCTATCACATGGTGCCTCTGGGGTGACTGGCGTTTCTGCAAGGGCTGCCAGGTGAGAGTCTCCCTGTCCCAGGGCAGTATCCTCCCCACCAAGCGTCCAAGACCTGCCAAGTACACGCAGGTTTCTCCTTCTGTCCAGTCCGTGCCCATAGTGCAGAAGCCGGGCGAAGGATGGAGTGACAGTGCAGCGGTGCAGTGTGCAAAGCATCAGGGAGGGGAAGAGCAGAAGCATGAGAGAAGAATGCACACAGCAAGAGGCAAGGGGACAGAGAACAGTGCAGGAGAATACAGTCTGACAATGAGCCATGTGGTGCCTACTGTCTTATGTGGAAGGAGAGTAAGATCCCATACTGTCAAGACACCACACTGCCCACTGCTGTGCTCATCACCTTCCCCGTGATGGACAGACAGATGCGGGCTTAGAGTGGTGGAAAATCATTGAACAAGCAGTGTCATAGGAGCCAACTTTTCAACAAGCGGATCCATTTTCGTTCACTCGACCTGACAAAGGCATATCCTCTGGTTGAAACACTGGCTCCATCCCTGCTCATAGCTGCTGCCCCTGACAAAGACAAGTCCTCTTGTTGCAACATTCGCTCCAACCAAATTCCTCGTTCAACTATTTTTCACCGCTGTGATGACCAGGTAACATTACACAGTTTTACACACTGTGCAAGACAACTGAAAGGACATTTGCAATGTGGCTCAATAATTAAGACTGGTTTCTGAGACCAAATGAAAGAAAGAAAGAAAGCAGAGGCAGGGGGTGTGCAAGCAAAGATAACTAATGACTGTTCTTTTAATTAAATAGTGACATTGTACAAGAAGAAAGTTGGCGGAGAAACAGCAAATTTCATAAAATTCCGACAAGCAAGCACCTCTTCAAGTGAGGGAGTGGACTGACTAGGTCCTTAGCAAGTCGTTCTAATGCTAGGCCACTAGCATTAGAACAGCAAAGAGCATCGTAAAGCAATGACTTGCAAAGAGTATCATAAGCAATGTGTTATCTATGATGTCAATTCCATGTTGTAAATCAGATAATGTGCCCTTTTCTCCACTGTTTCACCATTTCACCACAGAGGTGCAATAGCTCGAAAGAAGCCAGAAGCCTTCTGATGCCAAGGGAAGAACACAGAAGCAGATGCACTTCATTTGTATAAGAACACAAGCTTGTCATTATGGCTGAAACATGCAATAGGTAGAAAAGGAATGAAATAAAAGAACGCCACTATGTTGTGTGTGTTGGAGTGGGTGGATGTCCAATAGTCCTTTCCCTCCCTTTGTATGCTTGTCCTCACAAAAACAATGATGTACAGCAGTGAAGTTGACTTCTAAGTGACAACCAATGCTGTGGGACACTGTTCAATGGACACCATTTATGGCCCCAATACAAGTGCTGTACCACAGTGGGGGGGAAAGAAAATATGGGGGAAAAAATGTGTTTATCCTAGGGGGAACAATAAAAGAACAAAAGCTGCAAAGAAATTCCCCCTCCCTCCAGCAGATCACTTTATCCCCCACCTTTACTTCAGTGGCCACAGGGGACATTTTGGGAAAGCTAGTCTGGGTTTCTGAAGCCCAGAAAGCTTTGGAACCCCCATACTTTGTCATTTTCTGTTCGAGGGCAGAGCTGGTACTGGAGGGTTGCAGCATGGGAGAGGGGCAGAGAGACCCTCCCCCCAGGAAAAACTCCTCCCCATTTCATGACAATGCATGACAAACTGACATGACAATTGCATGACCTTCCTTAGAGGGAAAAGCAAGTATGCAGAGGCTGGAGTTTCTTCTTCTTCTTATAAATTTCACATTCTGCCACGTCTCTGCACCAACAAAAGGTGCACCCAGAAGCCAGACTTCATTGTTATGACTGGTAATGTCACATGAGAGTGCTGTAGTAACAGAGATAGTTCTCCACAGAAGACAAAAAGGTTCATGGTGCAGCAGCTTCTCATTCTTGTAACTGATATATTGTTAAAACAGATATTGTTATAAGTGGGCTGGACTGCATATGTCTCTGACCAAGAATTTAGCAAATTGCCAAACACCTAGTCACAATAACTAAATGGTCAGGAGCAAGTAGGACTGTGTATACAGTGGCTTTTTGGGCTAGTTGGTTCAATGCAACAAAAGGTATCATAGGGCCAGCAGACACAGACGACAAAACAGGACGACTGTTCATCCTGCTCTGTTTCTCTCACTAGTGTCCACTAGCGCTATGATGCCTTTTTGTATACTGTGAATGTTTGTGCACTAGTAATGCATGTAGTGTTTGTTCAGGATTGTTTTGTATAACCAAAACATATATTTTGTAGAGGAGGAGGAATAGACATTTGTTTTGAGAAATGGCGATTTTCGCTCCAGGTGGGCGGCTCTCTCAGGCCAGAAAGCCGTTGGCTGATGCCACAGCCCGTGCCTGGTCCACCAGATTTTGCTGGTCCTCTAAGCTCTGGGTCGTTAACATTGCCTCCCACATTTCTTCAATCACTTCTGGGGTTATGGAGCGTCATCTTCAGCGTTGTTTTCATGGTGTGGGCACAGCAGGACCATGTATTAGAGAGTGCCCGGTACATTACAAAAACAGGATAAGTATGGGAACTCTGTGGGCTGGATCTTGTGCATAATAATTCCATGTATGTATGTGTTCGTTTGTAATCTGCGAAGGGACGTGGCTTCTTCCTTGCTTAATTTTGGATGTGGTTGTGGATATTGCCGCCTTTCATTCGGTAGCGTTGCAATATGTCGGCATACTTGATTGGAATGTCCTTGACCCTCGTTGCTTTGTGGAGTCCCTGTGGCAGGAAATCCCAGTTGGTATACTCTCAGGCAACAGTATGTGCTGCTTCGTTTCCTGCCAGGTGTTTGTGACATGGGGTCCATACGACGTGGATGTCGGGAAGCTGTTGCCGAATGCCTATTTGTTTTAGGATCTTGAATGCAACAGCAGAGACACGGCCTTTCTGAATGTTTCTACATGTGGTTTGCGAGTTGCTCGATACGACAGCCATCTCTTTGCTTGTGGTAATGGCGAAGGCAATGGCAATTTTGTAGAGGTGTGCAAATATTCGAAATTTCTAATAATTTTCTAATAGTGTCTGCTATTCTATTTGCACGTAACTTTTACTATTCGAACTATTCGTTCAAACAGTAAGTTGGTAAAGAAGTTGGGAAAAAATATTCAGTCTATGACAAGTGGCCCATTCCCTGCAT
The DNA here is from genome assembly GCA_013339685.2 of Hyalomma asiaticum. Lineage (NCBI taxonomy): Eukaryota > Metazoa > Arthropoda > Arachnida > Ixodida > Ixodidae > Hyalomma > Hyalomma asiaticum. The sequence goes on along the minus strand of CM023482.1, from coordinate 128,902,749 downwards.
TACACCGGTGTACAGCGGCGAAACTAACACGTGTACGGCAGCAGAGCTAACATCCATGTACTGCGGCGAAGTTAACACTCGCGTAATGCGTGGAGCTAACAGCTGTGTAATGCGGCAAAGTTACCTCAGCTTTCTGTTGCACAGTTCAGTGTTGGACTGTTCTTCAGGACTCTGGAATGACACTGTGGGCATACACGTCAGGCAATAAATTATTTGCCCATGTTTAACAGTATATTTCTCTATAATTAGAGATGGTATTATTCAAAAATATTCGAAAATTATTTGAAAAATATTCGATTCACACTTGAACATAAATATCCGAATTCGCTTTCTCACTCAAAATTTTGCTATTTGCACAGCTCTAATATTTTGGCAAGCAGCTGTCTGTGTCTCCTGTCTGCTTCAATCGGCCACACCCTTTCTATGTATTTCCATGGTAGTGACCAATCTAAAGCTTCTTTTTACCATAAATAACCACTGAGCCGGTTCTTACATGTTGTTGGGCCTTTGCTGGTTGGCACGGTCACTCGCGCTGTGGTAGCGCCGTCGACCATTTTGTAGCCTGTCTGCCATAACACCACCGTTGCTACGCAGAAAGGCATTCTGCCGCATGGCTTCACTCGTAATCAGGACCCCTGCAGAAGGCACTACAAGGAGACAAGCAAACACAAGCTCTCGCAAGGGTCTGAACTGCTGAACAAGGACAAATTAGAAAAGGTATTGTGAGATCACTCACAACAATCACTACACCAACGTCCTGTTCTAAAAAAAAGTAATATGATACCAACGACACATACTGCAGATATGACTGTTTCTATAGAGTCTGATAACACGTAAAGAAAAGCCGTGTGCTCGCAATGATTTGAGCTTAGTTATTCAAAATTCAACTTATGCAAATCTTAATTAAATCTTTATTCAGCCCCACCTTCAATGCATTTTGGGGTCACACGATTCATACACACCTACCAGTTGAAACATTATGGACTCCCATAGTGGCCATAGCAAGGCTTTCAAAAGCACAACCACCGTGGTAGCTGAGCAGGTAAAGTGCTTTGGTGCTAAGCTCGGGGACGCAGGTTCGATAACCAGCATGAGCTGATGTGGAAGCAACAGTAACACTTGTCAGACAATGCCATGCTACATTCATGTACTTTGAAGCAGTCACTTTTACACTGCCTTTAAGTTAAGCTCAGGCAGTGTCTTGCCAGGCTACGCTCGAGCATGCCACTTTAAACGTAAGGAACATGGTAGCTCAACATGGATATTGCTAACTAGCAGTGCACAATGAATGTAATAAAACTCACTAAGCAGCAGAGGTGCAAAGGCCACATAGTTTAAAGCACTGGCTATGACTGCTTTAAATTCATGGGAGGCAATATCCCCTTTCCTTGTTTCTACATGGTTATGAGGAGAACGGACGAACTCCCACACTTCTTTTGTGATTCTCAGTACACGACGTGAGTGCAGAACTACGGTAAAAAAATTAACCACATGAGTACTGTACATGAGTTTAGCAGTACATGAGTACTGGCAAACCACATGGTACTTACGCGCAATGTGCAGCAGGTACCTAGTGCAATCAAGAAAAAGGAACTACAGGTCAACAAGATTATTCGTTTCTGTCAAATTACTTCTTATGTCATGCACAGCTTTTTAAGCACAGAGGTTTCACTCGAAGAAAAGGTTATCCACGGGAAAAAAAACAAAAGTAACATAGGGTAGAGATGTGGCAACACATATATAAGGAACAAAGATGTGGGAGAAAGGAGACAACCAATTTCTTAAGAAGCAGAATTCACCAACAGTGAATAAGTGCTGAAATGAAAAACAATACAGTGACCTGCTGTTAGTGTTACTCTTGACACTGTTATTCCTTCAGGAGTTTCTATTCATTTGGTAACTGCTGGCTCCTGTACACCTACCACATGGCACTACACATACTTTACAGAATTTTTACAATTAGGTTGCAAAACTGTCGTGCATGAGCAACACACAGGTACTCTACCATAGACAGTACAATTAACAAAACATAATGCAACAGTAAGAAGTCTCATTTGTTGCCTGTTACATTAGAGTTTGTATGGTAAATTACTTCAACAATAGCATAGATGGCATGGCATTCACGGTTTGCATGAAACACCTTGTGGTCTGATAGTACCATTTGTTAACTCGAGAAAGAATGGCAAGCCAGATGCAGGAAAAATGGTGCACTCTGTTACCTATGGCATCTGTCAACGATGACGCGCTTCCAAGAGCTCCGACTGAACCACGGATCAAGCTGTTGACCCGATTCCGGAATCGATCCGACTCGGTGAAGTCCAGCTCCTCAAAGCGCATGCTCTGTACCACAGCACCACTTCTTCTTTGCCTCTGCTGGGGAGCTGCAATAACAGTTTGAAGAAAATGCTCCGTTTTACAAATGAGTGCTCTAAAGCTCCTTCCTAAGTAATCATAGACTGACACCACTGTTGGAAGTATGCTGCTGCATGAACATGTTACTAAGAAATTCTTTAAACCCTCTAAAGGGGCCATGAAACAGTTCTTGAACAAAGTCAGAAAATGGTGCCCGTCAGTTGTGGATGCTCCTGCGACCATCTGAGCCCCATTTTCTTGCACTGCATGCACCAGAAAATCTGCAGTTCGGTTTCAAACACAGCCAGAAAGTGCCCGCTCTAATGACAAGTGACATCGCTTGGGGAGCTGACTACGTTGCTTGAGGCAGAAATAGCATTGGCTGATTACATGCTTGTGGAAAGATCACCTGCTATGCTTTAATTATTAATTTTGAATTCAACAAAAATGGGAATTTATCTCGCTTAAAGAGCAACAAAAAAAGATCAAGCAAGTTGTTGGTGCCCCCAGTGACATCATTTGTTCAAAAGAAAAGTGGACGCTTTCCAGCCGTGTTTGAAACCAAACTGCAAGTTTCCTAGTGCCCGCAGTACAATAATATTTGACTCACATCTCCACAGGAGCACCCACAACTTATTGGCACCATTTTCTGATGATGTTCAAAAAGTGTTGCAGGGCACCTTGAAGTACAGGAAGATTTGAAGTTGTTTAACACAGCGCTATTCTGTGGTTTTCTCTGTCCTTTCGTCATTCCAAGAACAAATGCTGAAGGTTATATGCTTTACTGCATGAAGGTTAGGTCTCTTTACCAGAACTGTACAAACAGAAAAATTTTGAGTGCAAAGTGAACTCAAATTTTAATGTTTGAGTACGAATTGAATAGAATACTTTTTTTTTAATAATGTTCGAATATTTTTTAAGCAATGCCACAGCAAGCCACAGAGAAATGTACTGCTAAATGTACGCGAGTGCTAGCTAGCTTCACTGCACAGATGTTAGCTTTGCCGCAATACACGATTGTTATGCGGCAAAGCATACTACATGCAGGAATGAACCACTTGCCAGGAGACAGCACATTTTGCCCCTTAATTACTAACTTCGAATGGTTCAAACAGTAAATGTTTAGTGTGAGTCAAATTGAATAGATTACTCGAAAATTTGAATATTTGCACACCCCTACTTTTTACTATTGGTGTTCATGAAGCTAGACATTTTGATAGAATTGACTTCTGTTCGGTTTAGTCAATTAAGACTTCAAATCACCCCAACCTTAAGATGGGTTTACTGTCCCCAGTGTTTCAAAAACCAACCTGTCTTTTTTTTTTAGGTGCGAAGGATGACAGGGATGGGACCAACTCGAAGTAGAAAATGAGCTGGTTCCAAGGCATTGGGAACAACAAACCCATTTTTAGTCAGAGCTGTTCAAAACTCCTAATTATCCTTCACTGTATCACATGGTCCTCTGCAGTGAATAGTACTAAGATCCTTGCTGTGAAAGCCTTCCACATTTTGAGCCACTAAGTTACTAATTTTTTCTTTGTAACTTACTCAGCATTATGAATTGAGAACCCTGTTTGACAGCATCTGCCAAACAGCGCCATTTCCATCAGCACAAATATTTCTCCAGACACAAGAAGTGATTCTTAGCAAATAAGGAAAAGCATACTTGCAGGGGCACAGTGTGGCATAGCATTAGGTATATATAATGTGAAGGATAGTTCGATATATGCCTGGAAGAGTGATATACTTCTGTATAAGGTTTCCAGGGGGATCATAAAATTGCTCCATATAGAGAATGCAAAAGCTATATATCCGAGTTCAAGTTCATCCATATTCCCAAAAATATTGAGGAAATTGATAAGCTGGAGTTGTCGGCGATGTAGGAAAGGTGAGGGCTTGCCTGTTCTCTCCTTGCTTGGCGGAGGTATGGCCGACAGCTCCTGCCACGACGCCTTGGCCGTCTCATCCTGGCTGGTGGAGCCATAACCCGCATCTGACTGGCCTCCTGCAGCAGTGTGAACCCTCGGCTTGGCCACTGCATCTACATCCAGTAACAACTCCCCGGTCAGTCTATAGACCTACAACGAGCGAACAGGGTCGAGATTACTGTAACACAAATATACTGGGGCCTCAGAATAACCCTGCCTTTCTTTGAAATAGTGGAATGGATTATTACCACTACACATGCAGGTGCACACTGTAGCAAAATCGAAGGCCAAAAATGATACACAAAGGCCACCTTAATTATACACCAAGGCAATGCCCAACGCTGGTACGGAGGCTGTAAAGGTGTCTGTACCAGTTTTAGATAACAAAAGTCTGACTTTCAGCTATTGTAGGCACACGGTTTTCTCTTCGTACAGAAATTTTAGTCCCAGAATATAAAGGATAATAAGGTGAACTTTCGAACAGGTGGAAGTTGAATGCCGGGAAAAAATATATAATTCTAGTAGTATGTGCTACAAGCTAAATACAAATGCACAGTTCCACTTAAAAGGTCCTCCACCGTTTTTATTGGTAACCCTCGACATCGGGAGCATGCTTTGGCTGCTGAGAAATTTCACAAGGATGTAAAGTGTTTTGTCACAACTTTCATGCAACAAAGCAGGCAAGAAATGGATCACACTCTAACCAGAGCTGGATCGGTCATCTGTCTTGGTGAGCAGCTCAGGTAGAAGCTCTGGAGTCACAGCCATTGGGTCAAGCTGGGGCCGCAGGGTCTCCTCGAGACTGGTGCGGCTGCTGCCCGCACTACGCGGGGCGTCAGGTACTGTGCAGCCCAGAGATCCCTGGGACCGGCGCAGAGCACGCTTGAACTGGGACACAGCTAGGACAACATTGCGCAGCTTGGCCCAATGAGCACTGTCCCCTGTGGGCCATGCACACTCCAAGACTGCCTGCAAGAATCACACCAGACAATGGGGAAGCCTGAGTACAACTAATTTTTCACAGGCTCCAAGAAATGATGCAGCAGAGGACTGATATTTCTTCAGTAACCATAAACACCAATTCTGGTTCTGAAGTCCCTGTAGCCCAAGATGAAATGGCCACACATGTACTGCTACTCGTACCTTCTGGTGGTGCGGGCTTCCCCCACTTTTCTTTTAGGTTTTTTTTTTCGTCCACGGGGGGTACAATTAGCCACTGGTGGCATATCAACACCAAAAGGCAATCTGACACATATTTCATAAGCTATGTTAAAGTTCCCGATCCTTTGGCTTCACATGCGGAAACATTAGTGGGTGTTCTGCTTTTGTAAAGATGCAAGTGCAGACAGTTAATAATTGCAGTTCAGTTAAGGAAAGGATGCTGTTTTCTGCAGCCCTTGCGGGAGCATGGCTCTGTGTCCATGGGTGTGGGGGAAAGAGTATGAAAGGGAAGGACGGAGGGATGCTGCAGTGGAGGGCTCTGGAAATTTTGACCAACTAGGGTTCTTTAACATGCTAATACCTATAGCTTCAGAGGAACGATCATAGCTGTGGGTTGGAGAGCAAAACATATTCAAGCATCCACAAAACTCGGGTATCCAGTATATTATGTCTTTATGCACATTTAACAGTTCCATCTAATGACTATGTTACCGTAATACTCCAAGGGGTCCTAAAGAACAAGAAAATTTTAAACCAGTGCTTTCTCCAGCATGCAGTCAGTAAAACGCCAAATAAAGATATGAGGAACACTTCTTGCTTCTTATTTATAAGCACCCATGTTGAACATGTTTGCATTCATTTCAAAACTTCTACAGTAGAACCTGTAGGGGTTTACTTCTACTAATTACTACTGCTAGCAGCGGCATCGCCGCTAGCAACCCCCTGCAGTGGGTTCGAGCACTCAACGAGCAGAGAATGAGGTCGTCGCGTCCGCGCGCTAGCTATCTCAGCCATGCCATCGCCGCGGTGCCGCGCGCTTCGGCCCGCGGCCCGACTCCAGGCAGGGCAGCGCGAACCGTCGCACGCGGCTAAAGAGGAGAACATTAGGCACAACTCTCCGTGCATGGTGATTTAATAAACGTTAAAATAATACAAACAAAATAAGGCCGAATTAAATGTAAACAAATAATACAAGGCCGAATAAATCGAATTACATATAAACGAAAGTTAACAATAACGAATAACTGCACACGAACACACACGAACACAAACAAAGGACAGTAACAATTAAGAACACGCGAACATACAATAACACACAAAAAGAACCATGCAGGGAAGGAGAGCCTAACCCCGGCTAGCGCACCCGCGACCGCGAGCCTTCGGAAAAGGAAATTAGAAGAAGAACATACACACAGGAGCGCCGGTCGCAGGTCGCCGCCATGGTCGCTGGGGCCTGCAGAGGCACGCCATCCGACCGATGGCCCGGTCGGCCGGAGGGTCACAAAAGTACGTGCGCACCTCTCCAGGACCCAGCAAGTTCTCCCGAGGCATCTCCAAAACCAGAAACGCCAGAACGCGCAAACGTTCTAAGAATTTCTCGCTGCCCAATGGCAGCCTATGTTAAAACCACATGGGCGAAGCGGGTGGGCCTCCGCTCCGTCCAGCCGGGAAAGGGGGATGCGGCGACATTCCACGCTAAACATGGCGTTGAGCGGGAGCAGGTCCCACATCCCTCCCTCCTTAAAAGCCCCCCTAAAAAAAACAATACCGGCAGTGCCAATACAAAATAAAATCCGCGAACTCCAAACCGAAACAAAAATACGAAAAACAAACGCGACAATACAACGTGACAAGTCTCCCAAATGTCCCATGAAGCTGACGCACGCCACGGCATCTTCACCCGGACCCCGGCCGCGGCAGGTCTCACGTGCCGTCGACCCTGTCGACTTCCTGGCCGCACCAAGTGCCGCGACCACGGCTCCGTCCGCAGCCTCGCCGTCGACGCCGCCCCGCTCCGTACACGCAGACTTCGGCCGCCAAATCAGCGCGGCAGAAAAACGTAACAAACAACAAAACAACAAAAACAGTCGCGCAGCACAAGAACCAAACTCAGTTTAACTAACGAACCATAAAATAACGCAAGGCTACAATTCTCAGGTAGCGAAAACCAAAAACTCAAAAAGAAAGAAACGGTACGTAAACAGAAAGGAACACTTAGCATAAAACTTGAGACAGCGAAGAGAAACTAGAGAAAGCGTAGAAAGAGAAAAAGAGGAAGACTTCTCTGTCAAGTTATCTCTCCGTCTGAAATCAGTCGGGCAGTAACCAATGTAAACGTGGTCTTCGCTAGTGCGATGCCACATGACCTTACACTAGCGGATAATCCTTCCACGAACGCACACTGCCCATCCGTGACACCAAACGAAACGGGACATCCACAACGTGTTGCCTACGGAATGAACAGACGCGGAAGGGACGGCGACAGCTGAGCATTCACACTGCACCGTGCCAAATCGCAGAGCACAGTAACTTTAGCTAAAGCCTTCCGCTCTGACGACTGGCTAGAATTATTGCAGGGGCGCGCAATCGCTCTCCTCTGCTGTCGGGGGGGGGGGGGGTGCCACTGCCGACGCGTGTAAACACGGCGCTAACCGCAAAGGTGGCATGATACTGTGGCCGAGCTCGTACGGACCGCGCAGAGTGAACCCCTTCCTCTCCAGGGCCACGGCTACACAAGCCGCTTCAAGCCCAAAACCTGCGCTCGCCGCAATACAAGACAGCGATACCGCGCACGCGCCATGTGCAGTACCAACACATTCAGGCGCCTCGCCTCCCGGAGGCGAAAAACAAAACCGCGAAAGAAACTATTTACATTATGTACACATGGGTCACTCTGCCGTCAACTACGTCGCTCTTCGGGCCGAACGAAAAAAAGCAAAAGAACAACAAACAAGAAAAAAAAACCCCATTCCGGAGGAGAGCCCAGTGAGGATAGACCCCCTCTTTCATCCTATCCCCCCGACCGGCCGGCTGATTAACGCCACAATGGCTTCCTTCTCTCCCGCCGTGGGGACGCTGGAACGCTCTCCCCTTCTGCGTGCGCGAAGACACAGGTGCCCAAAGGGCTATTCAAGGAAGAAGGCTCTGCCTTCTACTTCTTTGTTCGCCTCAGCGGCCTTTCCGCCATCTTTGCCTCCCTCAGTGCAAGTCAGCCATGTGCACTGAACAGCGCCGTCAACTTTTAAAGAAAAGAGACTTACGGCGACCCGGGCAAGAAATAGTGCGTCGGCTATTCTTTCACTGGTTCTGAATTTAGTGAGGAAAGACACGCACGACGCGAAGTCTAAAGAAAACCGTTGGACTCACCGACTTGAACGTCGCACGGGAGACAAGATGGTCAATCTCCCGGCCATAGCATGATGGAAGCCTTGGTAAATCCAACGAGTTTCCGCCACCAAGAACGAACTGCTGCATCTCGGTGGCAACTTGCATCACGCCTTTCCTCGTCCACGCTTCGCCTCACACAACTTCGAAGCGGGTTACCAATCCGTTTGAGAAGTGACATTTGCCTCTCCTCACACCACGATACAATGACAAGAGAAAAAAGGAAGGACAGACAAAGAAAGAGATACGCGCGATACACGGCAGAGACGGCCAACCTCAACCAAAGCGCATTTTACGCTGGGAACTGAACGCAACTTCCTCACTCTGCCGACACCTGCTCGTCGTTCGAGCGGCCAAGGGCAAGGCCCCTGGCCCCACTTAGTTGGGCGCCAAAATGTAGGGGTGTACTTCTACTAATTACTACTGCTAGCAGCGGCATCGCCGCTAGCAACCCCCTGCAGTGGGTTCGAGCACTCAACGAGCAGAGAATGAGGTCGTCGCGTCCGCGCGCTAGCTATCTCAGCCATGCCATCGCCGCGCTGCCGCGCGCTTCGGCCCGCGGCCCGACTCTAGGCAGGGCAGCGCGAACCGTCGCACGCGACGAAGGAGGAGAACATTAGGCGTCACTCTCCGTGCATGGTAATTTAATAAACATTAAAATAATACAAACAGTAACAAGGTCGAATTAGTCGAATTGAATATAAGGACAGGACAGGAATGATTAACAACACGCGAACGCACACGAACACAAACAAAGGACAGTAACAAAGAACAACACGCGAACACAGAATAACACACAAAAATAACCATGCAAGGAAGGAGAGCCTAACCCCGGCTAGCGCACCCGCGACCGCGAGCCCTCAGAAAAGGAAAATAGAAGAACATACAGACAGGAGCGTCGGTCGCAGGTCGCCACCGTGGTCGCTGGGGCTCGCAGAAGCACGCCATCCGACCGATGGCCCGGTCGGCCGGAGGGTCCCAAAAGTACGTGCGCACTTCAAGTCCCAGCGTGTTCTCCCGAGGCATCTCCAAAACCAGAAACGCCAGAACGCGCAAACGTTCTAAGAATTTCTCGCTGCCCAATGGCAGCCTATGTTAAAACCACATGGGCGAAGCGGGTGGGCCCCCGCTCCGTCCAGCCGGGAAAGGGGGATGCGGCGACATTCCACGCTAAACATGGCGTTGAGCGGGAGCAGGTCCCACAAACCTCGTTTTAACGAACCTGGGTACAACAAACTAATGGATATAATGAAGCAGTTGTAATTCCCCTCGAAATTCCCACAGATGACATAGATATTGGCTATAACAAACTAATGGTTATAATGAAGTTATTATGACTCCCCTTCAACTTCGTTATAATGAGATTTTACTGTATATAAAAAGCAACACGAAGAAATAGGATTTGCCTTTCATACTAAGACTTCCAATTCATTCGGAAACTGCTAGCGCATTGAGTACATGATAGTCACAAATAAGGGTAAAACGGGCCTGTTTATGGTATCGAAAGCTCATATAGCAGACTGACACCACAGAGACTGCATATTCTATATGGTTAGTCCACAATGTTTACTGGTAGCCCAATGTAATTATTACATTTGTGACATAAAATGTACAGCTGTGGCCATTGGATTGAAAACTTGATGGCATTAATTAAGCGATCATTAGGATTTTTGAAGTGGCATGGGCAATTATAATATTACCTAGGATTAAGCTTCTGTATTCTGAGTGCTATAAACTGTGTAACAAAATTTTCAGACGTTTGTAGCAACACATTCTTATACTAAAACAGAATCTCCCCCTTTGCTGTCAGGACAATAGTTTGTTTAATCGCCTAAAATGCAATAAAAGTGCCCATCAACAAGAAAACAGGAAGAAAAGACAATGATAAGACAGTTAAGTGAGTGATCAGTAAACGTAGCTTATCACCTTGTTATAGTAGCCATAGGTAATCGCATTGGCTTGAACACCATGCTTCTTCATGTCAAACAGGATCTTGACAGCAAGAGCCGGCTGACCATATTGGCCACAAAGCAGCATGAGGATGCGATACGAGACCTGAAAAGCAAAACAAAAAGAAATAACGCACAGCAGCCCTCATGTAAACAAGGACTAGGATAATTAAACCCAATGTTCTTTAGTGCTCTGAATGTAAAAAATTTCGGCGTTCTACATCCCAAATATACAATATGAATGTGAGGCACGGGAATCCAGACTCCAGCACAATTTTGATCAGCTGAGGTTTTTAACATGCAACTAAAACTAAGTGCACGGATGTTTCTACAATTCACCACATCGAAATGCAGCTGTCATAGCCAGGAGCCAAATTCATGGCTTTCATGCTTAAGGGGGGACGTGGCACTTCCGGACAGAAAATTGGACAAAAAATCGAGTTTTTGCTGATGAAATATTCATGTTCCTAGAGTCATTCCACACCTACGCACAAATTTTCATAGCCAAATTTAATAATTACCTTGCTTTAAAGAACCTACACCACACATCAGGCCCATAAGTTTAGGGCAAAAAGTTGAACGTTTTTCCTCAATTTCTCAAAATGAAAATATTCATGACCTCCCTGTGTTGGAGGAGCAATATCTTTTGTTGTTGTTGTTTTGTGGGGTTTTACGTCCCAAAACCAGTTCTGATTATGAGAGACGCCGTAGTGGAGGGCTCCGGAAATTTCGAGCACCTGGGGTTCTTTAACGTGCACTGACATCGCACAGCACACGGGCCTCAACATTTCGCCTCCATCGAAATGCAGCCGCCGCGGTCGGGATTCGATCCCGCGACCCTCGGATCAGCAGCCGAGTACCTTAGCCACTAGACCACCGTGGCGGGGCAATATCTTTTGTTCTACAAGGGTTATCATCGTGACTTTCTTTTTTTACTGGAAGATGAATAGAAGTGGCTTGTCGTAAAGTAAATTTTGTTATAATACTGTGCTACGAAACTTTTCTAAATGAAGCTTTTGTTTCAAGTATCAACGAGGACATTCATTGTGTCATGTTCAACAGTCTGTAACTTTGCTTGGAAATGGCCTAAAACAATGACTTATGCTTCTTGACACACTGTTAATATTGTCACTTGATTCTCTGGGCTGTTTTTTATTGTGAGGGCTGTGGTTAATTAGCTAATTAGGCCTCAATAAAATAAATTAATTTTCAATGTATTGTCAGAACTATTCCTCACAGAACAAAAATGATTACATTGTTGAAATAGGCAGTTAAAGCTGCATTAACTGCGAAAATTTCATTTAAATACTCCGAATAATAAAAAAATATTTCCAAAGCGCAGTGTCCCCCCTTAAGCAGCACAAAAATATAGCCGCCAGATCGCACGGCCAGCTGCCTTTGAACGTTAACGCTTATTTTTAAAAAATATAACCTACCGTATTTACCACCATAATTTTCGCCCTCGCATAATTTGCGCACCCCTAGTATTTAGTCAGCTTTACAAAAGAAATTTACTTGGCTTATTTAGTGCTTCCCATCTCGCCTGAGCCAGCTTGCCGGTATGCATGCGTGGAGTGACTTTTGGCAGCCATGCCCCTTGCTGAGCAGGCGAGAGCAGTCATATGCAAGACAGGCTGCGAGTGCAAAGTCCCTTCTTCCGAGGACTTCGTTCTTCTCTCCAGTAGGCCCTGGGGCACAGTCCCTAGAATATAATATTCTAGAATATTATATTCTAGGGACCATGCAAACACACAAACCCGTTCACGGGTTGTCGAAACTGCTTGAGCATTTGCCTCCCTCTACCTCCTCTTCTCTTCATGAGAATGCATGCACGCGACTACTTTCCCCATCATTGCCCCTCGTTCGCTGTGTTTGCACTGCAGCACATCCTTGGTTTATTTCGGAAGTTTAGGTTTCACCATCAGCCAGTCGTGTTTTCACTGTTCACTTGTGAATGCTGCAATAACTACACAGTGAAATTCAAGCTCGGTGTTATAGTTTGCTAAAGAAAGCAGGAACTGTACCGCTGGCAAGCACTTCAGCGTGAATGAGTCACATTCGGTGCTGGAGAAAGCAGGAGTTCGCTTGTAAATACAAGACCTGGAAGGGGGAGCGTTTCGAGGACCGGCGGAAGGGAAGTTTCCTGCCGTTGAAGAAGACCTTTTCAAATGTGTATGATAACTTAGCTCCTCTGGTATCACTGTGTCATGTGAGATACTGCAGCTCGAGGCAAAAGAGACAGCGGAGGAGAAAGGGGTCCCTGCAGCAACGTTTAAGGGGGGAGGTGGCGTTCAAAAAAAACTTTTTTGTTTGTTGACCTAGAGCAATGAAATTTGGCATGCATACTCATAAGTGCCTTGAATAGGGAAATATGCAGTTTCATCATGATACCTTGAGTAGTTCCCAAGTTACATCACGCTACACAGTCCAATTATATGGTCTGCTCGTGGAAAGCCTAGCGCTGTAACAAAACGTGCCAGGAAGCTGCAAATGGTGTTGATCTTTACTCAAAAGAATACTACAGGGTCTGACACTCTCAGAATTTTTTTATGGCTTCTCTTTTTTTTATAGAGACCATCATGGTTGCCTACACACATCGTCAGAAACAGTGTCATGTACAAATCATCTTCTAGAAAAAAAACTGGGCCATAAACAAGAAATCGAAGAATGTCAGACCCTCAAGCAATGTTCAGGGATTCAGGAAAAAAAAACGGCATCAAAATTGGTCCAGTCATTCCCGTGCGACTCTTTCCACGAGCAGTGCACAATGTCCAAAACACAGTTGTGAGAAAACGCCCATCAAAGTTTTCGAAGTCATTTGCATTTGTTAGAATGCACCAGCACTGTAGTTCTTCGTATCTTTGTGTGGAGGCAACCTTTTGGGTCTCTGCCCTTTCATTTCATGCATGCTTTATGACTTCTTTGCTCGCTGAGCGTCTTTTTCGGCAGCCCTGTGGAGGGTAAGGACCCCAGGTAGCTGCAGTTTCACCCTACCGCCCCCCCTCCCTTGGCTACTCTGCGAGTCATACAATATACAATGTGTCAGAACGTTCACAAGAACTTTCAGTGATACTAAGCAAGGAATAAAATGCACCTAAACTGCACTACCAGCGCTCGCTGACCGCACTTCATTTGTCCGCGAGGTGAGCGCTATCTGAGCGATCGCGGGGTCCGTCTACGCGCGCTGTGCTTGGTCGCGGCGTTTGCGCGAAATGCCGAGCCGCGTTTCCGAATAGTCGGCGCGTAACGTGCCTAGCCTCGGTTTGAGTAGCCGATGCCCGAAATACCCGAAATGCATTGCCGCTGATCCGAAAAGCCGCCGTGCAACGTGCTCGGCTGCTGGCGCAGCAGCCGATGCGCAGTTAGGCCTAGCGCGACTCCGAGCCGTAGGCGTGCGGTAAGCGTTGGTACGGCGCGGGGCTTCAAAGTACCGCACGTAATGCTCGGTTGCGAGTCCGCGGTGCCGCTAGTGATGGCCTTCGTAGGTGCGACACGACCGCGCTGCTGATAAGCGGAACGTCCGCGGGTCCGTTATCTGTCGGTCCGAGACGCGCTTCGCAATGTTATCTGATCGCCGCCGTTATCTGATCGCGATCGTACGCGCGGCGGGTGTATCCCGTGCGCCTGCCAAACTAAAACGTAGTTTCGTTCTGAATGAGCGTCGATCAGTTACAACAGAGCGAGTGTGAACACGCAACTACGTAGTGCCACTAGTGCCACTCGACAGCCGTAACTTCGGAAGGCGCAAGCAGCAGACGATGTTCGCCCCACGTGGGAGCGTCAGACCAATAGCGAAGCGCGCTCGGGCAATATGGCGGACGCGGCCAGTCGGAGCCCTCAAAACGACCTTGGAACATTTGTTTTTTGTGCGCTTGTTTTGGCGGGGAGGAGCTAGCTGAAGCGGGAAATTTGAAGACGGAGAACTGCTCTTTTCAATGCGCCCAAGATGGCGGCGGCCGGTAGCGAAGTCGCGGAGCTATAGCGGTTTGAAAAACGCAGTTTTTTCGTTATTTGCGCGATGATTTTTGCCTCCTTCGCTACTGAAATTAATTATTTTGGGCATTTCTACGCGGTTTTCAACAAAGATATTTTGGAATCGGTGAGAGAAAGAGTTGCAGAAACTGAACATACTATTTTCAAAAAATCGATTCTTTTGGCATTTTTCGCGATTCGAAAGCCGCGTCCCCCCTTAAGGCAAGCAGAAGGTGGGTGACGCGCTTCATGAGACGCCATCAGCTGAGCTGTCTCTCAGACAGAGGACGACCCTCTGCCAGCGGTTGCCACATGATTACGAGAAGGTTGTTCTGTTCCACCATTTCTGATTGGGCTAGGCAAAACTGGAAACTTCGTCATATCCCAGATTGGGAACGCAGTCGAAACCTCATTGACCTCTGATATGCCATCTAACACAGCAGCAAGCGAGAAAGGCATCTCGTCCATTCCTATAAAGACAACCAGCTGTGAAAAGCAACGCTGCACGGTTATGCTTGTCGTGACAGCTGATGGCCGAAAACTACCGCTGTTTGTGATCTTCAAGCGGAAGCCATTGCTCAAATTAAAGGTTGAAGGTTATATTCACAACTGCACCCATGAAAAAGGCTGGATGAATGAAGAACTGAGGAACGACTGGCTGGACACTGTCTGGGGTAAGCGACCAGCGGCCTTACTGCGACTGCCATCATGGCTGGTGCTCAACAGCTTCAAGGACCACCTCGTGGACAGCATAAAGGAGAAGTTGCGGGACATGCGGACCAACCTGGCTATCATCCTGCACAGACTACAATCTGTCCTGCTGCCCTTGGTTGTCTCTGTAAATAAACCCTCCAAGTCACTTCACGTGCACAAGATGTATGTGAAATAGATGACCAGCGGAGAACATGGGCTCACTCCCACTGGCAGAACAGAGACCACCACTAGAGATGGTCTGCAAGTGGATACCTGCAGCGTAAGACCTGGTTTTTCCCAACATTGTTGAGAAGAGCTTCAAGAAGACAGGGCTGTCGAATGCGCTCAATGAAACCGAGGACGATGCGCTTTGGGAGGGCGGTGACAGCAGCCACAATGATGATTCCCAGTTGGCCCTCTCGACCAGTGATTGCGACTAAACTGGGCATGACCAGATCTGAGTGGTTAAAGTACATGTCAGTTCTGTTAAGTATATAAGTACCTTACGTCAGTGCTACAATTTATTTTATTTTTTAATATGCATACCGCATGCATTACTATACGTTGCACATTACTTTGAACACGTTTGCAAAATCTCTGCGTAATTTGCACACCCCATTTTTGGACCTTTAAAACCGCGAAAAAAAGTGCGCGGGTTATGCGACTAAATACGGTAAGTGATATAATCTACCCGATATTGATTCTAGTATGTGTAGCCAGCTTGTGTGCATTCAAGCTTCTAAGGAACAAATTTTTAACATTTATAACCTGAGCAAAATTAAAAAGTGGTTTGAAAAAGAGAACTTTCAGTTCCAGCACGAACAACCTTTTGCACCTCCTTTGGCACAGCCCTTCATGAAACTGATAGCAGACTTAAAACTGATAAACACTTGGGTAAAGAAGAGAGGATACCATTCCTGAGCTATTAGACCCAGAAAATATCTGACTGCACCTGACATTTTGTAGTAGCACCCACCAGCAAGATATTATTACATAAGGCTCGACTACACATTTGACTGCTCATTTTCTCTCAATGTCCCCTCATTAAGTAGTTTTTCACTGCATTGCTCTGTACTGAGAAGTCAGATAAAGCTTGATTTTTGTTTGATTTTATAGCTTCCATATTTACTGAAAAAACACAGTGACTTAATCAATATCATGAGATTTCACTGAAATTAAGTAGTGCTTAGAACTATCCAAATACTATGGACACTTTTTTTTTTGTTAATGTCACTTCGTGTCCGACTCACTTTCAGTTCTGTGGTTACATAGATCATAAAGATTATGCAAGGCACAACACTAACCTGTGGCCACGACAATGTCCATCAAAACAACATAATGTAGATGTGAAATACACATCTTGAAGTTTCAAGCAGGAATCGTCTTAGTGAGTGCTTAGCCAGGTAAAAATACCTATTGATTAAATAGTTCTAACGGAAAGTTCCCTCATTTGTTTTTAAGTGATCAGCTCACTGTCTTCCAATATCACTTTAAGAGATCACCCTTCCATTCACCACATTACAACAACATGAAAAAGAAAAAAAAAAGGAAGAAAGGAGGAAAGAAAGAAAGAAAAGCCACTGCACTTAAACAATACTGCACCTGTTCGATGCACGGAACAAAAGGATAGTCAAATCAGAGGAGTGTGAAGCTGCATAACAGACAATGTGAGATCACAAGTCAGAACTAACCTCATCAGGAGCAGGCAGCTTCAACTGCTGCATGCGCTGCAACACTTCATCAGCTACACGTAGGGCCTTGGCTTTGGATGCAAAGGTCTTGGTGTATGCTGGTAGATGCATGAACCAGACACTATAACTTGTGCCGGCAAGACACCTGTAAAAAGGCAAACCAAACATTGAAACGAACAAGCAAATACCAATAAAACATGTTTGTTCTATACTCGTGTCTAACCAAACAGAGAAACTGAAAACAGTGTTCAGCGAAAGCTACTCACACTATTGGCAACTGGTGTGCATAGAAGAAGACTACCTAATGCATCCAGAACTCGTCAGTGCAAAAGTTCAGTATCCTTGTTGCACTTAAGAGAGGATCCTTACAAGGACTCTTATGTGCATGTGAACCTTGCAAAATTTTGAGGACCAGTCAAATATACTAATAAGTTCAGCATAGCAGCGTTCTCTATAACAAAGTTCAGCTGTATGTCAGTGAAAGCGAGCCTCCTTTGTTGCCTTCGTTGCCCTTGCTAGTCATCAAAGGTTGCCAAATGCCAGAAACACTTGTGTCGCTTATATTTCAATTTATTTGTATATGGGAACCAGAAAGGAAGAAAGTGAAAAGTTTAAACTTACTTAGCCCAGCTAACAGGACATTCAGCTTGGATCCGGGCAGCCTGAAAGTATTGTTAATATTATTTTCATTCACTAGCACTCCACTTCAAAATACTGTTAAAGTACCTGTAAGCGCCAATATAAAAGCTCACCAACCACTGCATGGTTCCAGATCTGATGATCTTTAGTACTCAAACACTAATGCATTTCTTTATAAAGGAAATAGGGCTCTTTTGTTTCCACACTGCTACAGAGCAAGTTCCACTTATTGTTCACTGATTTTCATCATATCATCACGCCAGAATTCACTTAAGGGACCCTGAACACTTTTTGAACATAGTCAGAAAATGATGCCGATCAGAAATGAAGGTTCCTATGATTATGCAAGCAAAAAGTATTATCAGAATGCACGTAACTGGGAATATGCAATTCACTTTCAAAGAAAGCCTGAAATTGTTCACTCTCCTCTCAGCAAATGACATAAATAGCAACCAACTACATAGACGAAGAAAATGACAAAGACATTGGTTGATTTCATGATCCCAAGAACATCTTCGGCAATGTTTATATTGTTTACTTTGAGTTCAATAAGCAAAAAAAGAAATACATGTCCCTCTCTTCAGCAGCCCTGAAAAATTACTTGATATTAGTACTTCCAGTCTCAATCAATGGCCATCCGCCTACTGTTTTGTCTTCCACTCAAACATACACATATATTTTTGCACTTTGCTCCCGTCAGAATGGCAAAATGCAGTTGCCATTGCTAAGAAGTGAGATGCAATGTTATGCTCATCCGCAGAGCGTCACGATCACTGGGCCACTGCAGCATGCTCCTGATAGGAATTAATGTCCATACACCACAACTATTAGCATACTAGCGTTAAGATTTAAGAGGCTGATGAACTCACTCGTAGGGCTGATTTGACCTCCTGCTTTGTGCGCCGAGCAACAGGACTCGCAGATGGTTGGGACTCTGGCACCACTCGCAGTAATGACATGGCCGGCTGCCGGTGAAAGAGGGCTGGGTTAAGAGCCCCAAACGTACCGGGACTCCCATTCAGGCCTTCCACGAGTGGTGGTTCAGGTGCCGAGATGAAAACTGTGTGCTCATGGCTTTGCATGGATCCTGCCACCTAAATATGAGCAGAGATAACATTGTTTTAGCTACTTTCAAAGCGTATCAGCTTCCATCAGCTTTTTGAATCCCCAACTGTTTAATTCTCACTAAGATTGCTTGTCTAGGCCCGAGGAAATACTGAGAGCATAATTTATAGGCTTGATAATTACTAGAATATTTATAGGAAAGAAGATGGTCACTGTGCACAGTGATTAGGAAAGGTAACAGGAATGCTCACAAAACTACTACACCTTCACGTGCACTTACCTCTGTGAAACAATAACAGCTGGAACTCTTTTCTGTTTGTGCTGCCTGTGCACTGACAAGAGATAAGTTTCCAGAAGCATTTCTTGACACTTCCACGATGATCGTATGTGTTACTTCATACCTTAAGTCATCCCATACTGCATCTGCGTGTAGCTCCTGTTATCTATTACATATTGTGTATACGCAATCTAGAATTACAGTCAAGAAAATGCAGTATGAAAGACTGTGAAGTGGAACTGGAAAGCGCATCTCCTGACAAACTTACTATGTTATTCCTTCAAACTATTGCTAAGCATAAAAAGTTCCAGCAAATACTTGGCAGCTGTTCAAAGCAATGGTTCAGAACTCCCATGTGTAACCCCATGCAAGAGCAGAAAATACACACCCTACTATTTCCACCACAATATAGCAGTACCACAGGCAACCATACGCTCATCACACAAAGCCAATGCCATAGACATTTTTTACTGCCTTATTAAAACTCTATCGTATATGTACCTCTAAGCATTACTGTGGGGCACAGCACCATCTTCCTAGCATGTTTACAATTTTCAACCTTATTGACAGATATTTCAGAAAAGGGCAATAACGAACATAACAGGATAATAGATATAACGAAGCAATTTTGGCTCTCCCTTCGACGTCGTCATGATGAGGTTTGAGTTGTTCAAGTATGATAGCATTGTTGCTTCCTCCTGGTTTAACGAAAAGTACAATATCTAAGGTACATAGCTACAAGTATGACGTGTTCATAAACACAGACCTCCAAAAGCAGGTGCTCTGCAGATTCACCAGCAGCATCGACCCTTTCTGTACATTCATCAAAGAAGGCCAAGCTGACATCTTTGTCTGAGACAAATGAACGCTCTTCGATGAAACGGGTGAACATCTGAGTGTGCATCATCAGTTGATAGAAGCGGTGGTATGCTCGATCTCTGCTTTTCAGGAACCCTGCAACAATTCATAAAGTTAAAAATTAGTACTTTGTCCATGGTAAAGTATAACAAGTATACAAAACATCAGCAACTCCAATGTACGGCTCATACTGATAATATTAGAAACATTTTCAGTCACATTAGCTTCATCTAAAACTGCGTTCAGTTACGGCAGCTGATAAACACGTCAACAGTGCCCTCAACAGGCAGCAGCTACAGTGACGTAGACTTACGGGTTACAAGATCCCAAGTCAAAGTGCAATCCATTTCTGTGCATCGATAATTAATGAACTTACCATTGATATCAAACAGTGAATTTGGGTCAGTCACTCCTGGCTTTGGGGCTGTTGTGATGGGCCTCAAGTAGGAACCAAAGTCCTTAAGAATGGCTGCCATAAATCGTAAAAATGCTTCCTGGATTTCCAGCTCCAACCGACGCTATGGACAGATTAGTTAACCATTAGTGTGTCAAAAAACTAAAATAAATAGAGTACCGGTATGGGTTTATAAGCCATACCTCCTTCCTGTGCAGTCCAATTTCTCGGTCAAAAGGCCCTAGGGCTCCACCAGCTGCATTCGGGTTCTGTGCAGCTGCAGCTGCGAGGCTGGCAACATTGTTCTCATACAAGCAAACCTTCTCATACAAGGATTGCAGATTTCCACGTAGTGTCCTTGCTGCTTTCTGCACCGAGACATAATATTATTTTAGTATTTTGCAGTTATTTTCCCTCAGTCCCCCAAGAGTGGTTCTATGTAAGACAGATGTGGAAAGAAGCAAAGCAAGTACATGTATGAAGGTGTGCATCGAGATCATCAGTCCAACAAATAAGAAAATAGCGATAGTAAACGTGCTGAGTGCATTTCTGCCTCATCTGCTTTACACAATGAAAAATACATACCTAGAAGCCAGTTTCTCAATTTAAATCCAAGACAATTCATGTATTCTCATGTATTGTCGGAATTGTTCATAAACTTCAACTCCAGCCCATACTTGCAGTCAAAAGATTTTTAAAAGAGATGTTTGCAGATGGAAGACTATTCTTAACTGTTCGACATGATGAGATATGCAGCGGGCAGCTTTTAATGCCGTCTACTACATAAAGATAAGAAAATTCACCAGTTTTTTGTCTATCGCACGCCATGCTGTCTAAAACAATGCCAAAAGCAGCCAAGCTTGGCCAGATGTCAATCATCAGTGCAAATGTAAAAAGGCAGCTTACACAGATAATCAGTTCTTATACTTATTTCTGCATTCATCCCAGCACAGGAATTGAAACTAGGGACGTGCAAGTGAGGTAATTCAATGAATGAACTCAAAAAAAGCCAAAACATAGAAAAATATAATTATCAAATATTGGAGGATGAACACCTTTCTCGCTTCACTTTCCCATAAATAAAATGCATTAACAGTGCCTATCACCATAATATTGAATAGTAACAGCAGTGCTGCCAAGTGCATAGATAACCAGCCCTTCAAGCAAAGCCATATCAAGACTAGTAAGTATTTAAAAGATAAACAAGAAAGGATGACTCAGCTACATACCTTGGGAAGAAGCTTTAAGGTGAGAAAACTTTTTTCTTCATTACTGGAAAAGGCAGACAACAGCACATTTCCATCAGATTTTTAGCAGAATACAAGGTTTACTGATTTATTCAGTTGAATGCTCATAAGCAAAACCTCCATATGACAGCGATGCCATGCTCCTGGTTATATTCGTCAGCTTGGGACACTTTAAAACATGCACCTAAATCAAAGCACTACTCAAGCACGATTTTATTATACCACTTCATAAATGCCGCTACCATAGCCAGGAAACAAGCCTATGATCTTCTACACTGACGTAAAACACAATGGCCAGTGAGAAGCTGCGTAGTTAGATATGAGACTTGTGTGCAGTTAAGATACCACAACAAAATTTTGGTTACTAAATGAAACTACATAGCTTTTATTTTCATTAATTGTCCATGACTTCGATATACGTATATTGACGTTTCACTGTTGCTGAGGCGAAAAATTTAAAGTTTTGTTGGTGCCAGTAGTCAGGTGAATGAGCTGCACACAGCTTTTTTTTTTTGTGAATGCACATTTCAAATTGCACACCGTACAACAAAGCAGCCACTGATGCAGAGCAGTGCCTCTCGCACCTGCGGTTAGGAGACAAGGGGGAATCTGAATGCTTGCCACCACAGCGGGGAGAGCATGAATGAGAAGAGAACAGCCTCGCGCATTGTATAGGACATCGCGCCTTTCGCACTCTATAACCACCACAGTTCCATATTCCACACCACACATGTCGTGGTCCAGCACACACTATGGTGTTTTTGTTATCTCGTGGTGTCAAGTGACAAGCATATGTAGCCATAGATGCAGTAGTACTAAACGCAGCAGGCTCTCACTTATTGCCAGAGATTGCGATCGTTCAAGAAATGGATTTCACTGAAGAGGCTTGTATCTAGTAAGTGATCTCGATTGACAGGAAGGAAAGACGTCACTGTTCCTTTCTGGAATCACTAGCTATTCAGCTGAAAGTTCCACTGACTAGCGCAGTTTCTATCTCGTACACACAACTAAATCGGGCACTCAAGTGTCCTGTCTCAAATTTAAAATGTTCTTGAAAAACTAAAAAGAGTAAAACATTTAAAAAAAAATAACTTTATAAAAGTATGGGTAAAATGGAACACTCACATGAAGATGGTGTTGGTATCGAGATCAATGCAGGCCACTTCTTGTGGGGGCTCATACATGTCAAAGTACCTTGAATCCACGCCTGCAACGAAACAAGCTTGTATTGCCCTGTGCAAATGGAGCATTGAAGGCATATTTTTCATACAACACTTTTAAATACAATAAATGTTTTCAGAAAACAGCACTGTCGAGTGACCATTTGCAGACATATCATTACTGCACACTGCCTACACGATGCAACAATAAGACTAAAAGCAAA
Source organism: Hyalomma asiaticum (assembly GCA_013339685.2). Classification (NCBI taxonomy): domain Eukaryota; kingdom Metazoa; phylum Arthropoda; class Arachnida; order Ixodida; family Ixodidae; genus Hyalomma; species Hyalomma asiaticum. The sequence continues at coordinate 128,879,974 of CM023482.1, read as the reverse complement.
AAATCATGCCTGTCTACAGCTCTTCGAAGATTTAGTGTCTCTTGCTGGTTTAGCAAAACAGTACACGCTCTGTGTATGAAATTTTAGAAAGGTAGAACAAAATCCAGGTCAGATTCCTGCCTTCAGGTACAGTTGTCCAAAAAGGAAATAGGGATAAATGATGTGCACCTTTTTAAAGGGAAAGCAGACTGTATCAAATTCACATTACATATGTGGCTAAACAAATTACATACATTAGCCTGGAACCTCGAGTTCTCAAGTATCGTCATCACCAGCCTGTCTGCACCCACTGCAGTATAAAGGCCTCCCCTATACTTCTCCAATCACCTTGGTCATGTGCTAACTGTGGCCATGTCCGTAAACTTCTTCATAAGACAAACAGTGCTCAAAGGTCATGAATGACCAGAGCGAGCGTCAAGACAGTACACTACATCAACAGAAAGCACAACCCTAAAGACACCTGATTTGGAGTTTAAAGACAGTTCTGCATTTCCATCTTGGTTTAAACAAACTCACCAACAATAAAGGGCAGTGGTGCACTAAGTACATCAGAGAGGCCCAATGGACAGAGTGGGATGTAAGGGCACTGCCAATGGAATGGGAACATCAACTGCAAGAAGGGAAGAATGAGGACAGCACTAGTTAAAATGTCTTTAAAATAAGAGCTATACTCAAGTTTTATACCAGACTTATATATGGAGTATGAAAGAACAGTGAATATCAATCACAGGCAGATTCAGTCATGCATATTAAGATAGCTTTTTAATGAGCCCAATTTCTTCTAAGAGGAAAAGAAAATAATTGAAGAATCAGTCTGACAACCTAAGCTGTAATCAATTAATGAAACTTATGGGTACAATAGTAACTAGCAATTCAGTGTTGTCAACTTTAGTGACAAGAATGACCTCACAAGAGTGAACAGACAATTAAAATAAACTGTCTTGTAAGACGGTGACATTGTCATCAAATTTGTGCCATTGTCCTTTCTCACAAGAACGAACACCTAAAGCAATAAACTGCCCATACATATCAGAAAGAAAAAAGCAACCAGCTGTACCACTATTTTCCTAGTTTTTTCTTTCTTTTCTTTTTTTTTCTCGGAATAGCAATGGTATATAAGCCTTAATCAATGACCTTGCATAGTAAAAATGCAGGACACATACATTGGAGGGCTCAACACATTGCTAAGCTTTTCATGATATTGAAGGTGCCTAACATTGCCATTATTTAATCTTTAAAAACCATCAAAACATGCAAAGCTGCTGGCTGCCACAGCACCCCTCACTATTATATGTGACACTTTACAGATTATCATTTCTACTTGCATTTGAATAGAATCCCAGCTGCCGTGGCTACATTTAGATAGAGGTGAAATGTTGAGGGGCCATGTACTGTGCAATGTCAGTGCACGTTAAAGAACCCCAGGTGGTCAAAATTTGTGGAGCCCTCCACTACAGCATGTCTCATAATCACAGCTGGTTTTGGGATGTAAAACCCCAGAAATCAATCAAGTAATACTTGCATTTGAAGTGACTTGGTATAACCACAGAAACATGTACCACCCAGCAAATAGGCAGAGAACAGTGTACAATAAGGTGCTTACCGCCACCAAAGCTTCTGCAACGCTGGTAAGCACATCTGGCCGCAAGGAGTGAAACAGCATTTTTTGCTCAGTCAGCGCCAGAAGTAGAACACATAAGCAGTTGTCAGGTGCTAGTGTTTTAAGAAACTCCCTGAAGGATGCACCACTGGAAAATGAAGGAAGGAGGGGAAAGGATGCAAAAAATTCAGTCTAGATGAGGCACCGTCAATATGGAAAAAATTTTAGGTAAGTGAAGCTGTGAACACAGTGCCCTACCTCAGTGGCAGCGGTGTGTCTTCCAGTTGGGATAGTGAAATATGATCGTCTTCCAGCTGACAAAATAAAAAGAAGAGCCATAAGTCATCTTGGTATCTGAGGTCAGACAATACTGATATGCTACCTGTATCCATATCCTGGGTCGCTGTACAGAAGGAAATGGGATATCCAACATGAAATGAGAGATGTACCTGTAGTAAAAGACAGAAGTCAATATATTGACACTGTCAGTTTTTCTGGAAGCAATCAAAAGCATGAAACCCATTTTTCTTAAAATTATTAGTAGTGTACACACTATTTCCTTAGGTATGTCTTGTTGTGTAGTTAACAATACACCAGTATGTGTGAAAGTACTAGCACATGATTGCAGTTAAAGGAAAGCCCATAAGTGTCACAGCTCCGTTCTAGGACGAGCATGACATATGGAGGGCTCATAAACAATGGCACATTGCCTCTGTTGGCCTTTCACGATTACTGGAAGGACTTACTAGACTGATGAGCTACACATATATCTTAATCATTCTTGCTCATTCAACTTCTTTCACGCTGGCATTACAATCATCCTTAAAATGCCTTGTTTTATCTTTGCTATTAGGTCATTGCTATTAGGCTTCTAATTGCTATTAGGTAATTGTTATTCGGTGATCTTTGCACTCATGTGATTCTCAGTAACCTTTTTCGACCTCCCTCACATCATCGAATTCTTACTGAATGCCATTACGTGCAATATGCAATGACTTAAGCCCCACAATTTGTGATATAACAGATAACTAAGGATTGAATTACATTGTGGAGCTTAACATCCAAAACTGCAGATAAGGTTCACGATTATGAAGGATATCGCAGTAGGGTTCTCCACAATAAACCTGCAGGGAATATTTAACATGCCCCTACAGACTAACACAAACATTCTTGCATTCTGTTCAATCAGAAAGCAGTGACCGTGGCTGTATCAGGCCTGTGACTAGCATTAAATCTGTTGCTCGGTGAAATGGGTGGAGATTAAGGGGGGACGCGGCTTTCGAATCGCGAAAAATGCCAAAAAAATCGATTTTTTGAAAATAGTATATTCAGTTTCTGCAACTCTTTCTCTCACCGATTCCAAAATATCTTTGCTGAAAACCGCGTAGAAATGCCCTAAATAATTCATTTTACTAACGAAGGAGGCAAAAATCATCGCGCCAATAACGAAAAAACTGCGTTTTTCAAACCGCAATAGCTCCGCGACTACGCTACCGGCCGCCGCCATCTTGGGCGCGTTGAAAAGAGCAGTTCTCCGTCTTCAAATTTCCCGCTTCAGCTAGCTCCTCCCCGCCAAAACAAGCGCACAAAAAGCAAATGTTCCAAGGTCGTTTTGAGGCCTCCGACTGGCCGCGTCCGCCATATTGCCCGAGCGCGCTTCGCTATTGGTCTGACGCTCCCACGTGGGGCGAACGTCGTCTGCTACTTGCGCCTTTCGAGGTTACGGGTGTCGAGTGGCGCTACGTAGTTGCGTGTTCGCACTCGCTCGGTGGTTGCTGATCGACGCTCATTGAGAACGAAACGACGTTTTAGTTTGGCAGGCGCACGGGACACACCCGCCGCACGTACGATCGCGATAAGATAACGGCGGCGTGCCGCGAACGTTGCAAAGCGCGTCTCCGACCGACAGACATCGGACCCGCGGATGTTCCGCTTATCAGCAGCGCGGTCGCGTCGGACCTACGAAGGCCATCATGTGGCGGCACCGCGGACTCGCAACCGAGCATTACGTGCGGTAGGCGGTACTTTGACGCCCCGCGCCGCGTCCACACACACCGCACGCCTACGGCTCGGAGTCGCGCTAGGCCTAACTGCGCATCGGCTGCTGGTGGAGCAGCCGAGCACGTCGCACGGCGGCTTTTCGGATCAGTGGCAAGGCATTTCGGGCATCGGCTACTCAAACCACGAGGCCAAGCACGTTGCGCGCCGACTTTTCGGATACGCGGCTCGGCATTTCGCGCAAACGCCGCTACCAAACACAGCGCGCGTAGACTTGGACCGCGCGATCGCTCAGATCGCTCACTTCGCGGACAAATGAAGTGCGGTCAGCGAGCACTGGTAGTGTAGTTTAGGTGCACTTTATGCCTTGCTTAGTATCACTGAGAGTTCTTGTGAGCGTTCTGACACATTGTATATTGTATGCCTCGCAGAGTAGCCAAGGGAAAAAAACGGGGGGTGGGGGGGTCGCGTGAAACTAGCTACTCAACCTCATGCCTCAACTTCTTGCCTCATGAAATAAAGTACTCAGAAATCAATCACAGTAACTATGTCTTTACCTTGACTGTCTCTTAATTCGGGAAGGAAGTATAGCTGTCATGTTGAGAGTCATGTGTTGCGATCATAATTCTGTGATTATTCATTATTGTGTAATCATATGCAAAACCACTAATTACATTTAGCATGAATCCAAGAAATCTGGTAAATTACTACAGTTAGTGGACCCAATTGTATAACAAACTTTATATTCTGCAGTGTCTGTTACACCACCCCTTCATGCAGGTAACTTGCATTGAAATTTATGCATATACAACATGGTCATTGTAAATCATAAAAGGAGGCCATAAAGAAAATAAAGATGGGCGACAAAGGCACACCAGATGGGAGGCCACATGTCCAACAAGTCTAATGTCAGAAAACAAGCCAAAAATTACAGTAATGGTGTGCTTGAGAGAAGTTAAGAGATGCTTAAACTTTAAGAGCACTTTTCTCAAAACTTTTTTCGGCATGTCGCTTAGCTCGTGGAGCAGATATCTTGGCAACTACTTCACAGATTTTGATTCCGTTTGTTTTGTAAGGTTCCTTGAACTCTGCTTCAGGGGGAGACACTCTTCTTTTTTCATTTTAATGCTTTAAAATTTTTTGGCAGGGTTTCTAGTTTCCAGTGCAAGTGTGCTTATTGCAGTGTCGCTGGAAAAAACCTGAACTACATATCTTTGTGTTGCAAAAAAAATATTTTGGGAGTGTCACCCCCTTCTGCATACATTTGGCTGTGCATCCAGTGTTTATGAACTTTTTGCTTAGTTTTGTAAGTACTCCAGACCCTCCACGAGGTTCGCTAAAGGAATAATTTGTCATGCAAAAAGTTTTTGTTGTATCGCTTTGAAATTTTTATGAAAGCATCACAGAGCAGTTCTTAGTGTCTGTGCCAATTTTCATCAACATACACCAAAAAACAAGAAAGTTTGTACCGAAAGCCACGTCCCCCCTTAATGAATTTCTAGCCCTTGCTTCATTTCTTTCATTGTCTGCTTCGTAATGATGGACTAAACTGATTGAGGAGCATTTGGAAGCAGTTCTAAAAATATAATGCTCCTAAATGCCCCTTCAATGTAGGCAAGCAATGGAACTTTGCGTACCAAGTTTTAATATACCAAGTTATGTACATGAGTGCCCAGCATTATTTAAAACCTCAATAAACAAAAGGTACACAAGAAAGGAAAGGAGCCAATCAGCTATTCCTTGTGTTAGTGAAGTCAATTTGATTGTGCAGTTAAGAAAGTCACAAGATGATCTAATTCGTTTCTCCCACGGCTTATACAGTTCTTACCTTTCCACAGAAACACGGGGATTCTTGACAAATGACAGTCGGTAGAGGAAGCGTAGGAACTTTTCGAAGGTGCGAAAGAAGGGCCAGTGTGAGAGCAAACAGATAGACTTGTTGGCTGAGAAGACCTCCTCCTCAGTTGGCTGGGGCTGGCCTGACCTGTTACTGCTACTCAGCTGTGCGCGCTGAGCATCGGTCAGCTGCTCCTCAGGGAAACGTTCGTAGAAAGTGATGGACGCACCATAAACCTGCACACACGTGTACATAAAAAGGACAATGTGTATAGGCAATGGTAAATGCAAAGCAAATACAACAGAAACAACAAAACCTTTACAATAAGGACTTTTGATAGCTCTGGACGTTTCCATGTGCCAAAAAGACTATTCTCTATGGATCACTTGACATTCAACACAATGCCTCACCGTAGAAATGTGTCTTTACTCGTCTCATTCATTTTTATTTGTTTCCTTTCTTTTCTTTGTTGGCTATCACTGTCAGTCCAGAAGTTAATATTAACAGACAAAGCGTCACCTTTTACTAGCAAATAACGAAAGGGAAGGGGGTCAAGGGCTCGTTCTTTATTTGTTAGAAACAACTTAATGAGCAATGCTTTCCTAGTCTTCATTGCCTGTTTGCTCATTAAAGGAGTACTGACACGATTATGCGGCGGCGCAAAGTATACATTTTTCGTTTTCTAGTCATGTATTGTTAACGCCCTCCGCACGCGGAAGCCAGGAAACACGTACAAAATATTTTAGTTCGGTTTTAAAGTTTCCGTCGAACAGCACTGCAAGCCAGCCCCAGCGCAATGGACACTGCGATGACGTATGAGCACAGTCTCCTAAAAATCGCTGAAATCGCTGTCAGAGTCGCTGGACGACCGTGAAATTGTCGTTGTTTGCGTGCACCACGTGTAACTAACCACAGACGACAGAGTTGCAGCAACAATATTACGAATTGCTGTCCCTACGTGACTTAGACGTACGTCCGACTCTGTTGACACGTCACTAGGAAACCACCCCCTCGAAATCGAAACCGAAAGTGGGCTTTTAAGGAAGCCGTATTAAAAATATGTTCATTGCGTTGCGAGGCACCATGATACTCTTTTTGGGGTTCTCCACGCCAGTGCTTTCACTTACAGCAACAATACGAGAATGTCAAAAATTCGTGTCAGTACTCCTTTAAGTTGTTTCTAACAAATAAAGAACGAGCCCTTGACCCCCTTCCCTTTTGTTATTTCATAGCTTGGGCCTCGTTGCAGCAGATTTGGTGCCTTAGGTAGCATGCGAGGGCTTATTGGGCAGCAGCCATCTCATCTAAGTTCACGTTCTACGTGACGCCTCCTGGCAAGAAAGTGTGTTCTACACACGCTGCCTTGGCCGCGAGTGGCGCTGCCTAACACTCCCAGGATAATACGTACATAAATACACAATAAAGTGGACGGGGGGACGACCGCCTTCGCAGCTCAGTTGGTAGAGCATCAGACACGACATCCGAAGATCGTGGGTTCGGTTCCCACCGAAGGCAGGTTTGTCTTTTCGTCCACTTTATTCCTTTCTACTTTGCTCTTTTACTAGCAAGCAACAAATGGTTCACTGCACTATATATGTACTTTAAAGCGGCATTACCCGATTGTCCAGCTACTCAGTTTATCAGTGTAACTGAGAGTAGAGGGGCCGATACAGTTGTACATACAAAAAAAAAAAGAGAGAGAGAGAAAGCAAGACCTTTCAGCATACATTTTCCTCTGAAGTGTCAGGAGAAAGCAAGACCTTTCAGCATACATTTTCCTCTGAAGTGTCAGTTTGAAATCGCTTCCTTGGAGCTCCTCCAACTGACAGTGACTTCCTTCATGACGTGGCTCATATCAGGGTGAGAACTATCAAGCAACACCACTGTGCATCTATCTTTAAGAACTGATGCTGTCTATGGCTGACTCTCCTTGCTTGTCAGGCTCTGGCACATGACAGTGAAGCAAGGGTGTCACCATTCCACTTCACCCTACTGTTGGGGGCCTGAAGGGTTCTTCTGTTGTCTCCCCACCTTGAGGCACCTAGCAAATGGGGCCTTTAGAGAGCCCCTAAACCACCCAGATGTCACAATTTAGTTGTGTGTTGCTTTTGTGCCAGTGTCCGTAACGAGCACGCAGCCGTAAGAATTTTTTGAAACAGTGCCGAAATAGCAGAGTTACATGCGTTTGTTTATTAAAATGCGGCGCTTGCTTGTTTTGCTCTCTCCTGCGCCACGTACCGGCCACTTGCAGTTGCCAGTGCCATCTCCTCACCGAGCGCTCCTCTAAGTGTCACGTGACATACATTGTCGATGACGTTCAGCTCAAGTTGTCCACTTCCGGTTGAGGCGCCTCCGCCAGCCTCCGCACTCACACAAGTATTTTGTTGGTTCTGTGCTAATGCTCTGTGCTAGCACTCCCCGTCGTATTCTGCTCGCTGGTACAGTTGTTACAGTCTGTAGTCCACACAAACGACACTCCAAACAAATGACACATGACGAGGAAGAACAGACAGGCAGGGAGTGTGTTAGCAGACTAATCGGAAGTCGAAATTCTCCTTTGACCAGTCGGTGGAGCTCGGCCTCTGATAACGCCACCGAAAACCACGTTGCTGTCCCTTGCCGTCGTCGCGGCTTGGGAGTGCCCGGAGCACGGGATTGCTTTTCGAGTTTGTGACACGGCCGCGGCATGTAGCGCTGCCGCATTTGGCATCGTTAATTGTGACGGCATTCTCAACTTGATGCGCATGTTAACTTGAAATGTTCGAAAAAAATATCGGGGGTGGTTTAGGGGCCCTTTAAATGATAGGGGCCCAACAATATTGCATTCTTTTATCGTCTCCTCACCTTCTTCTACACCAGCAAGAACCAAGGCAAAAAGGAGGAGTATAAAAAGGAGCCGTATAAGCTATACTGTACCCAGCACATGTTTTGAGCTGACTACATTATAAGATAATATGTAATTAACCTGTCTCTTGCACATTCAAGAAAATCAAGCTGTGTAAAATTATAACAGACACCTGTCCTGTGTTCCTTCTTTTCTTCGTCCGTGTTTTTTTGCGCTACCGAGTTTCTGTCAAGAATGTACCAACAAGCCCAAACAAGAGTGTTACTGCAGCAAAAGATGTAGCAAAGCGCAAAAATATTGCATCAGTATTCCTTGAGAGTCACCATGTTTCTGCCACCTACTTTGCCAATGGCCTTAACAAATACACAATAGGAAAATAATGTTGATTGAAAGTTTTCTCTTAAAGAAGCACCTTCTTGTACCTGGTCAGAAAATGATGCCGATCAGTAGGCTCCTGTGACGATGTGAGCCAAATATTACTGGGCACTGCACACAACACAGAATTTGCAACTTGGTTTCAAGTACAGCTGGTAAGCGCCTCCTTTTCTCTCAACAAATGACGTCACTGAGGTGGAAATGACATTGGTTGATCTCATGATCATAAAAAGATCATCTGCAACGCTTTATTCGCTTGTTTTAAGTTCAATGAATAAAGACAATGCACATATATATATATATATATATATATATATCTTTAAGAAGACCAAGAAAAGTCAAGGAACATAGTCAGTGCTGCCAGCGGCATCATTTGTTGAAAGAAGAGCAGGTGCTTTCCAACTGCATTTGAAACCAAACTGCAAATTAATTGGTACGTGCTGTGCCATAATATTTGGCTCGCATGTTCAAAGGAGCCGTTGCAGGGCCCCTTTAATGCATATCTACTTGTCATCACTCAGCCAACCAAGCTGACACTAAGAGGGATGTTGGCAAAAGTGGGCAAATGAAAATGTAGTTCCCATTATCTTATAAATGAAAGATCTGCTGTGCCCATGCTGCCACTATTTGTTGCCAACAGATGGTGCTAGCTCTCATAAATGGTAACAACTAAAATGGCAGCACAAATGGTACCTTGTCTGCAGAGCCAAGGGTTAGCACAAACGTGGAAAACGTTGGCCTGGGCTGACCGGCCTTTTTGGGCCAAGCCTCTACGGTGGCACCCATGGGAAGGCAGAATAGCGCCACTTGCTCAGGCAGAGGAAAGTTGGCATAGTCCTCCCGGGGGAAACGCTCCAGCACAGCTGAATGGAAAGAAGAAAGCACCGAGACAATGAACAATCAGAGTGCTTTCTGTAAACAAAAACAAAATCTGGCTTTGATATTGCTGGCTGGGCAATACTGCACTTTTATAGCTCTATGCAAAAGACCACAGTCCCAAATGCATTCCATTCACATGGTGATCATACTGCAGATAACTTGGTGGTTATTGAAGTGCTTAAGCAATCTGCCATAAAAGAAAGAGGCTTCACAAAGGCACATAATATTAGTTCTTTGTAGTGCAAGGCTTGTAATTAATAACATATAAATCAAAGACTTGCTATCACATGTCCTCCAAAGAGCCTTTAGAATTTATTTTTTTGTCCTTTGTCAAAAATAAAGCAGCTATCCGAGCAAAGCATATGTTGGGTGCCTTTTTGCAAAGCCTGTAACATTTGTGAGAGATCTGTGACAACAGATTTTAAGGGGTTGCAAGAAAACAGACAGCTTACCTGGCTCGTAGCAAATGAGACTAGGCCTGTTCATGGACTTCTTGTAACAAAGAAAGACATCTGAGCCAACCTGCAAACATGAAAATGTGAGCCCTTTAATAAAAATGTGCAAACACCGTGAAAGCTGTGTGAAAATGGAGCAGCCCAATAAAACTATGGTATCTGGCTATGCAGTGGCTCTCTAATTAAATATTCAGTTGGTGAGGACTCCTTAAAAATGCACATGGAGCAACACTGCAAGTTGTTGTATATAAAGTATTACTGTACAGTTTATTGCGAGTGACGTCGCCACAATTCACCATCTTTCTTTCTATAAAGACCTTTCTATCTTTTTTTTTACTTTCTATCAAACATAACTATCAGGAACAGGCATGACTTATTCACATAAAGTCTTGCAGCTAATGCATGTCAGTCAGTACTGTGGTCAGCTTGTACAATTCCTTGAACAGTTGGTTCCAGTAACTGCATTTTTGGCAACCAAGAACAAACACATGGTAAACCACAGCAAATTAGTTGCAGATGCAAAGCTTTAGAGTACAGTCATGAAATTTTGTTGACAATTAAGGCAGTCCCCAGTTTTATGACATGAAGTCAGTTATATGCAGGCAACCTTTTAGTGTTTACCATGGATGTTCTTGCATTTTTTCCACCCATGACATGTAGAAGTTAAAAGTACCAAAGGTGTTAAAGGCTGTTAAAGGCACAAGTATCTCTTTCACAGTGCAGTTTCAGTTTTAAGAAATTGCATGACTCTCCTGTTTCGTTTTATTCTTTTAATATCTTACATGCACTCTTTCAGTTTTGTAAATGGTTCCATTCAGACATTCAGTGAGGAATGCAGAAACGCTAAAGTTCTCTATCATTTTGACGGCGATAAAAGATTTTAAAGAGACAAATATAAAGAAAAACAAACAGTAGAAAACCTGATGAACTCACCATGCCTTTATTAAGATTGCGGTCAATCTTGCAGTATGCATGGGGAGGCGTCTCACCCTGAAATTAAATAAGAAAAAGGTTGCCTGCCTTTTAATTGAAATAGCAAGGCTACACTTTCAAGAATGGCCAGCAACTGCTGTACTACAAGCAGCACATTGACCTTATTTCTCCTGAAGTGAAATGCCGGACACCAGCACACTGATTGTCCCATTCTCTAATTTCAATGTTGTTCCATACAGCTGTCACATTTCACTGCAAACAGAATAGCCTATATCTTCCTATGAGAAGCCTGCATTAGATTGATTTCAAGAGAGCAACATTATTTGGTGGATTCAGATAATTTCTATGTTCTCCAATGCATATCAAACGTTGCTACTGATAACATCTCAATGTCATTGCCACACTTTACAACACTATCGCTATGAAACTACGATTGCTATCCTGATGCTATGAAACATCAGTAACTGAAAAAAAGAGAGAGAGAGAGAAATTGAACAGAGGCACAGATCTGAGATCTCAGTCAATAATCCGCAACCTTAACAAAAAGAAAAAATGTTCAAGTAGTCAAAACAGATTCCCTAACAGATACCATCAGTAACTTTCCATAAGTACATTTCGGTAAAAGTCTAACTTATACTAGTTTTAGTTCCACCATGTTTTCACACGTATAACATGCCCTTGCTTAAAAGCATAGGCTAAACCACAATCCTGTAAATACATATACATTGTTGCCTTCTAGCCTCTAAAGTGTGGTGCAGCCTAATCCCAATTGCTACTGTATCAGCATGTGATTCTTACTTTCTGACATAGTTTGTAAGCCATGAGGCAAAAATCATGTACATATAAACTGCTCCTGTGTCTATTACAGTACTAGACTATTTGATTGCTCAATCAACCAAATAAAAAAAAAGGTAAATAAAACCAAGACGATAAACAACGAAACCAAAATTAACTAATAAAGCTCAACTAAATAAGAAAGAGACACAAAAGCTTATTTAAATAAAACATCACCATATGGCAAGTTAAATTCCCTCCGTAATTGAACAGTATTAAATGACCAACATAACATTATACAGGAATTACTCATGCAGAACTACCTCATTGCATTTGATTACAAGATAGCACTGTCAAAATTACATTTGAAGAATGAAAATGGTTAATCTCTGCCTGATATTGTCAAACATTGACGGGATGCAGAGAATAAGTAATCAATGAGCTTGAAAAACCCATCACTGATGCCACTAAATTGCTTCTGCAGAAAGTGATCATGTTCCGCAACAAAATGCATCATCTTAGTGATAAATCTCTAAATGATAGAGATTATAAAGCTGCAACCAGGTTTTCATTTTTGCTTTCTGTTTAGGTATTTTTACTGTTCCTATGTGTCTTATGCAGTTCATAATCTTTTAAGCAAGTTTTAAGGCTGCCTCATGCGATATCAAATTAAACAGTAAGAACCTGAGAAGGGAAAATAAATCCATGTTTCCCAAAATGATACAACACTTGAAGCTTTTGCTCTGCTTAGAAAAGCGGTTCTGATGCACCCACATAGCCAACTTATAAGCGTTTTCCTAGTGCTTTTTAATTAGTGACAGATATAAGCAAATTCATAGTCAAGACTGAAACAGCCACTTAATTAAAACTGTCAATATTCCCTGGCATCAACAACAAGAGAAGTTGATAACAGTCCAAAGAATACAAAATTGTTAAATTTACTGAAAGCTTACTGAACTTAACAAAGCTCTTGCTAAGTTAGCAATGTTACTGATCACCTGCTAGTAAAAACATGTACTTGCTTTGTTGGCAAGAATGACGCAAAGGTCAGTGACAACCAACTGATTGCAAGGGGCATTTTCAGAGGCTCTTCGAAAAGTTAGGAATGTTCGAGAGCCACTGTTGTTGACATTGGCTGGTCGCCCATAAGGTGTCTTCTTGAGAATCTCGCTGTCAGCCATGACACGTTGCTTGTTTTCATACAGGACCCTGCTCAGACATGTAAAAAAGAAAAGAGAAAACAAATAATGCTTAAAAGAAAAACATAGAACAACCATAGAACAACGTTAACGGAACACTGATAATTGCAATAAGTCCAGAATGTGACCAGGGTACAGCAAATGGTGCTGCGGTGGTTAACACATACTGTAGTAGCCTACGAGATTGCAGATTCGGTTTCTGGTCAAATTGGCTACACTAAGACACAAGCAGAACATACATACGCTTGGTAAACTGTATCTAGGTGAAAGTTAGAGAACACCATGTGGCCCAAGTTTACCTGGGGCCACCTACCACAGCACGTCAACATAGCCTATGTTTTGCTTTTCGACACTAACTAGTTTAGACACTTGGTTCACTTTGTTATCACATTTGTGTTACCACATGCTATCAGTGCCATAGCCCATATTAGAAACAGAAAAGAATAGCTTTATCATCAAACATTGTTGCTCACAGAAGCACTGCCGGTATGTTGGATACTGCACCTACATTAAGTGCATATGAAAGCACAGGTAAAACTAACAGAATCAGTACATTAATCTGTGGTTTGTAAAGTAAAACCTTGCTATATCGAACACGGATATATAAAATTATTGCCTACATCAAACTCTCCACATATCACCGCAAAGATCACATTCATTTTTCGTCTTTTATTTCAAACAGGGTTGGATGTAAAACGGATATATCGAACGCTGTGGGCACAGAACATGGGCACCCTGTTGACAGGCGGCAAGCTTTCCCACAGCACCCCATCGCTTAGGCTTATTTTTCTGGTGCAATTCAGGCTTTTTTGCGGTGGTAGCCATCCTTAATCGTTCGTGCTTTTGCGAGGATGTCTACCTTTTTTTGGCTGCTGTCAACAAAGACGTTTAGGTTGTCGTGGTGTAAGCATATAGGTAGCTACTTCGCTCCATCCCATGTTTGCGTGAGAGAACGGGGTCGAAACCACAGTTGCCATTTAGGAGTAGGCTACACAGCTTACTTCCAACTAATGCAATAAACACTTTATATTCCCCATGAGTATTTACTGCACGACTAGTGGTTGATCGATTGATTTTGCGTGAGTTTGATGAGTTTTTCTAGGCGGTTTTATATATCGAATTCTGACTATATCAAACTATTTTGCGATCCCCGCACTTTCTTATATATTGAAGTTTGAATGTATAGAACAACTCTTACTTTGCCCTTGTTTACAAGGGTCTTGAAAAATACTTATTCACAAAACTGCACCACTTTTCAGTGATAAGTTATGCACCAGTTTTATCAGTTTAAGCTTGGTACTCCATGACACAGTTTAGATAATTGCAGTATGTGCATTTGTTGCTGACCTAAATACAAACTGTTATGCTCTTTTAATTATTGGACTTCTCACATTAAAAAAAAAAAACTGAAGGTCAAAATTTTAGGACTTGAAGTCACTAGAAGTTGAGTTCATGCATTATTGAAACCAATGAAAATGGTTGCTTTAACAAAAATATGTTCAGCGATTACCAAGGGGGAGTGCTTTTATTTTACACATAAATATGTAATGTCCAAGTTAAAGTTCCTTCATCACAGAGACATGAGTCTAAACATATACTATATCTGATTACCTTCACATATACATCTGAGATACCGAAGTGGTGAACTTATTATGGTTCACGAGTTTTATTGTTCAGCTGATTAGAATTTGGCTTAAAGGAAGTCAAATGTACTGCATGAGCAAAGGCAGGATTGGGAAGGGCATGTCAAGCACACATATAGAGCCGCTAACCAATTATCTTGGAGTTACACAATGAGTTCCAGCAACAGCAAAATGCATTCCAGGGCTTCAGAAGATCAGATGGAGCAGGGAGGCTAGGAAGGTGGAGGGCACTAGGAAGTTACAGTTGAAGAAGGACGAGGGGATTGAGAATCTTGGATAGAACCCATTGTTCAGCCCACTGAGCTAGCTTAAAGGATTATTATGATGATGATGATAGTTACAATAGTGGTGGTGATGATGGTGAAGATCATTATCATCATGATGCCCGGTTACCGATGGTTTCAGCTACGGAAAACACCGAGTGGCAATTTTAAATGCAGTTTGCAAAATATACTTTCATTAGCAGCCATCTGACTTTGGTGCCCCTTGGGCCAATTATAGCAAAATAGGAAACGCTGTAATTACTGAATGCTTCTCAGGTGTTTCCAGTCTCCCTAATGAGGATGACCGAGTAAACAAAGAATTATGTAACAACTCACCCAATGTCCACAAGAGGAGGTTTGTCCCTGCCCCGGCGGTAGCAAAGGTATATGCTAGGACTCCTGAGGCTTCCGTGGTTTAGGTCAGCTGGGAAGCCCATTGGAGTCTGTTCGATGCATTCAAATCCAGGAGGCGGTGTTTCGCCTTCAGTGCGCACAATCACAGCAATGTCTGTCACAGGCATAGACCCATAGCTTGACCCCGTGGTCTGCATTGCTACGCAGTCCTCCTCCAGGGGCCGTGGGTTGGCAGGCAGCCCAGCCACCACAAAGTAGTCTGCCACACGCTTCTCCTCCATGGTGTCGTGCAATCTCAGCTTTGGTGCTACAACTTCAGGTGGCAGGCAGCAAGCTGTGCAAGGCCTTGCTTCTTCTTTCAGGCAATGATGTCATTTCCAGATGATGAAAAGTTTTCCCAAAAGTTTCAACGACATCCAAGCTACTCCCCATCAGTTTCACTGCAAAGCATAAATAATTTAGAGCACAGGGTAAGTTTTCTCCTGAGCAAGAAATATTTTGTAAGTGCCACTTATTTAATGATTCGGCCACCTATGAGCCCCGAAAAGGAACCAGAAGCCACCGCTTAATTTTGTCTAAAGTTTCTTCTTCAATTCTGCTAACAACCTACAATGTGTGGACTCAAACCTAGTTATTCCAAATGACCTGCTTCTGGAGCAAATGCAGCATAACATAATGTGGAAGAGTAGTAAGTAAAATCAAATTCTTGGATTAACAATAGTGCTCTAAACACAATGTCTAAAGAACAACACATAAAGAAAAAAATCACAACAATCGCACAACAAATACAAAGCAACTTAAATTATTAAGATCCAGAAATGATTACCAGACACCTTATCAAAATCAACTGCTCTGTTCTGAACTACAGTTGCCCACTAAAGAGAGCATGCTTTAGCTAACTAGAAAGACAGCTGATGAAGGCATCAATAGGACAATGCCTGATGTGGACACATCTGATCGTTTATCCTTTCAAGTGTTCATCATGCAGCCTCTCACACCACAGCATTCAGGGTTTGTTTTTTTCACCACAAAATATGCACATGTCGGAAAGCTTTAGCAGCACATGCATTGATAGTCTTTTATTTCAAACTGAGTCTGATGTAAAAGGCTGGTACCCAAGACTGGAAACTATGTTATGACCCCTACAAACTGCATAAAAGTTTTTCAAGACAATCCAATCAGGTGGATGCCTATTCATTGTGGTGCACATGGCCAGCATAAGCTGGCATATTCACAATTCATAAATAACCTTTTATCACCTGAAGGAAATGGTGCTGCGACCACAAGCATGAGAACAGCCAATCTGAGTCCAGCTTAAAAACAGTCCTCCAGGACAAAAATGGCCTAAAGCATTTTGAAATAATTTCCTCATGCCCAAATTAAGCTAACTGTAACAGTTACACTCCCATCAAAGATTGATTGATTTCTGAGGCTTTACATCCTAAAACCAGCTATGATTATGAGAGATGCTGTAGTGGAGGGCTCCAGAAATTTTGACCACTGGGGTTCTTTAACGTCCCATCAAAGATAAGGTGAACAGTATGAATTTCACTCATGCTTTGCCTCTTCTGTGCTTAAAAGTCACTTCCAAAGTGAATCTAGTCACCACAACCCCAAAATCTACCTATACACCCCGACTAATGTTCGAATTTGACACATAGAAATCAAAGAGCACATTAAAGAATGCAGGCCTCTTGCTCAAAGGTCCCATCAGGAACACAAGTGCTTCATATGACACATCAACACACATACATGTGCCACATACTCTATTATATATACTAATGTCAGAAGCAACGATACACCTAAGATTTGATATGAGACACTCAATCAATTTCCTATACTTAATCTGCACTTCTGTGGAAAGGGAGCAGGTTTAAAAAAATAGGTGCTCAATGCCTCATTTTTGAAATCTAAAAATAGAGAGAGAGAGAGCGAAAGCCATGGCACCAATGGTGTGGCTGTAATTTTCATTCAATATAACTCTACAAAAGTTGCCAGAATGAGTTTCTGTGGCATGTCCAAATGTAATCTCACGTCTTTTTAGTACTGGTAAGTTCATTAGCTTCTAAGACATGCTCTAACAACTTTGGTAAAACAAAGGGCTTATGACTAAATTCTAAGGCACACCTGCCTCCTGCATTTCATTACTGCATCCCTTCTGGCCTATCAAAACTCTGTTCACAGCAGCAACGAGCAAGCTTAACATAACTATCTAGCTCAGTCTAATGTTTTTGTTGGTGCCCATTCAACATCAGGGATAGCGGTGTTACTGGTATAAGTAATATTTCTGCAGTTTACTGCTGTTCCTTAGTTATATTCCATGTGCCCATAGCTCATGCTCTGTACCTATTTAAGCCAACAAAATGTCTGTGAATATATATGAATAAATACAACTTTCCAACTATTTTCTTTTTTTTTTTTTTCATTGCTTGCTTTATTTAAAGGATACTTGTGCACAAAAGCAAGCCCCTTCCACCGTTCCTCTGGTTTCAATCGTCATTTTCACATCAGCTCTGGAAGATGTCACCATTTCCAGCTGAGGACATTCTATAGGCATATGAGTACACTTTGAACTAAAGCGAATGGTAACTGCCACAAAAAGAGATACCCAGCGGTAGTTTCAAGAACACCACAATTTGATTACTTTTACTCATAACAGCAGATGTAAAAGCTTACAAGTAGTTTAAAAAGTCAGTAACATTACAGAGAGTGGCTCGCAGTAATGACCTTAAAAATGAAAGAAAAAAAAAAGCATGAAACACATGTGAACATCCAGCTGTCTCAATACGTCAGCTGTCAGACCAGTATCTGTGAGGAAACAATATGCAAGGTCGTATTTCAGCCTCCACATTTCACATGTGTGCACTGCCCTCTAACCATTCTCACAAGATCAAACTTAATAGCAAATATTTGTACTACATGGCAGGAACTGCAGGTATTATTGAAAAAAAAAAAAATGACCACACTGGCCACACCCACCTGTCACCTTATCATGTCGACATTTTCTGTCGGAATATTTGTTCCCTCCCTGCTATCAGCTTATTCTCTGTACAAGTTCTGTATGGACACACCACCAACTTATGGATTTATGTGCCAAAAGATGGTGCTTCAGAACAAAAAGACAAGCAAAATATTCATAACTGTAATCTCTCCAGATGCACCAGTTTTCACGAACATGGAACACCTCTGTCATATAAACTTCAACCCACTGGTGATATTCAACATTTTGCAACACAGTGGGGCCAGTACTTGATAAATATATTTACACAAATGTCATGATTCCTTACACCACAACTAAAAAAAGGAAAATAAGAAATACACAGGCTGGCAAGTATCAACACCTTAAAACAACCACTTGTAGAATCATGACAGTTTTAATGAACCCCTCAGAAGAACTCATTTTAAGAACTTACATGCTGGCATACATTTAACATTTATGGCCACGTGGTCATAATAATTAAGAAAACTCGGCATGCTCACAGATGAAGAGCTCCTCTGTCTTCTTTCGTACTAGAAATATCCATCAGGCCGAGTTTCTCTCGAAGAGGCATCTTGTCGTTCATTCAGGGAACCTCCATGCTCACTTTTCGGCGGCGGTCCCTGCACAAGTTTTGATCGCAGGCCTCAAGCGCTGAACCGGTTCAGTTCACTTGGTCGACCCTACTTGCGAATCGTATCCAGCTGAGATACGAGGATGCGCTTGCACAAAACATGTCCAATACCCCACGTTTATCTCTAAAGAATGCCTGCAATGTCTGCGCGCACGGCGACAACAGGCGTGTTTTTTACGAACGACAGCCACTTCGATGATGCAAGAAATGGGCGCGTACACAACGCAAATACCGGCGGTACGAAAAGCGCTAGCTAAATAGAAACTTGCTTTCGCAGCACGCGGTACACGGCAAAAGCTAAACTACGACACTCACGAGTTCGATAAACCGCGTTCGATAAGTAGCCACATTAAACATAACTTAATTAAAAGCCACAGGAACGCAGCAAATTTAGGCAAAAAACGCATAAACAGCTCATTAAATGCTCATAAGTGATCATCGGACGTGTACTTAGCTGGTTCGAAGAGCGAGAACCTGGACCTCTGAACTTGTCGCGAACATTTACTTGCGCGGAAGTTTTTGGAGAGAAGGAAACACAATTAATCAACAAGTCGAAGATCAAGATATAGGAGTACGACACACGCCACCCCTTACATGACATCGCTGTTGACAAATACTGCGGCCGTGCAGTGACCCTTTGACTCGCACTGGCAATGAAGTGTTATCGGGTGGCCTGTCGTCTGACCATTTTAAGGCTCCGATCAAAGTCTCTTTGTAACGGCAATGTACACGAATGTCATCTTTACGTTTGTACAGACGCCGAAAATAAGCCTCGCATTTCTCGCTGGTAGTACTTGTGTTTGCATGCTTACCCGCATCTCACGGGCACGACGCAAGAGCACATCTAGGAGGCCAGGAAAGGAGCTTGTACCTCATAAGGTCACCGAAGACAGTTCAGAAGTTATATATACGGTGCTTTCACTTTGATTTTTTTATACGCGCAGGATCTCACGAGTATCACTGCACAGGGCATGAGTCATTCAAAAATCACCTTGCACACACATGCCTGCCATGTTTGTTGAGTTCCGCTGAGTCTTCAAAGGTTTCCGGTTTTCGGCTTCGGCTACTAATCGCACGTAGCCCGTTGGCGCTGCTTGACTTCGTGGTGCTTCGTGCCACTACACATCCACGGACTTCTCGGCTGGTGGAGTCCCTAGGTTTTTTTGCTTTTTTTCTACTTCGGACCGGACATCTGTGGGACAAGCGCGAAGAGTTGACAGGATCACAAAGACCATGTGTCACGTGCGCGTGTCTTAGGCGAAGATCGCGTTCATTAGAATCACATCTCTAGCTTTTTGCTCGAGGGCCGCTTCGTGTGCGCTGCCGACAAAACTGACTGAAGAACGTAAAAAATGGGGCAGACAGATTGCGTCGACCATTTCTTGGAGAAAATAAGCAACCTGGAACGTCAACTATCCATCAAAGAGCATATATCTAAGCTGGCAGAGCCACATGTCGCTGGTCAAGGACCTGCACGACACTGCTACACGCATCGAAACTGATGTGCGCTGGGTACTGGGACAGCTTGCCATCATGCTCACTGATGTGAAAGTAAGTGCTGGACAGGAGGACGGAAAGGACGCGGTGTTGCTCGACTTGGCATTGGTGACAAAGGACAGTGCTGGAGGCCGCTGCTGCCCGTGCAAGTGCCATTCGCAGAACGAACAGACAGCGACGAATAGTGGTGATGGTACGCAAGACTGGAAACCACCAGAGGGTTCTAATGTAAGGGGAATTCTTCACTGCCTAGCTTGACTGGGCTTCCGGAAAACTTCGGGTTATTTGCCTGTAGCATAATCTATCGTACATTGTAATAATGGTCGTGTGTTGGTGGTAAATTGCCGGCCTTTTGCTTCACCTGCCTACTGTGCCACCAGCACAATAAGAACAGTGAAAAATGTATAACAGTGAACGTTTCTCTCACAGCCATAGGGCAAATGCTGGATAATGTAAATTTTCAGAGGGGAAGGCCTTTTCTGTTTGCTTTTTTATATACAGTTTACTGCATGCGTTGTTGCTGTCAAAGCACTAACTCTGCAGCATTGTTCAGCCTAATTAGGTATAGAAGACTGTCGGAGTAAGCTTGGCTCATATCAGATGTCTTGACTGTGCAGGTCTGACATACAGACTACATTGAAACTCTGGTATCTTCAACTATTCTATTACAAAATTTATAGAAGAATTGTGCTTCAGTAGACTGTGGTCAGGCCATTCAACATGAGGTTCTAAGACATTCATTTAGCGGAGAGCCGTGTGTGCTTTGACACTTGTAGCTATGTGCAAACGATGCAACTGGTCAGACATCTTACGTATACCTTAATTCTATCTAATCACATATGGAACCAGAAATAGTGCATCTCACAGTTATCTCATCCTTTGACTGGCTTTGTTCATTACGAATTTTTACTAAGCTGAGCTTACAAAACCTGCAGGGAGCTGTATAACGGTTGTGTAGCTGAGAAAGCGAAGAGAAAACAACAGGCAGAAACAAACTAAGTGACCATCCAGTTTCCTAGCGTACATAGCTATACTCGGTAGAGGTCAAGAAAAAAGTGGCTTCTGCCTGTCAAAGGAACCTCCTCCAGCCAATGGTGCTGCTCCATTGCAGCAGACCCTCTCAGCGCCGTGCTCTGATTTCTCTCTTGAGCGTGGCGCAGAGGGTCTACCACAACGTCACATGTACAAAGTGGCACCATTGGCTGGAGGGGGGTCCTTTGACAGGCAGAAGCCACTTTTTTCTTGGCCTCTACCGGGTATAGTGGCTGATGGCATTAGAGGATAAAAGAGGGAAAGAACCATGAAGGTGAAATTTTAAGCAGAAGTACTCACTAGCACTACAGCGCCAGTACACTACACTACAGTAGTGCACCACATGCAGTGCACTACAGTAGTTGGTCACAGTAGTCTGTAGAGTGTTAACGAAATCAAGGTTCCTGGTATGTGGCTATCCCACATGGGAAGTGAGTGCTATTACATAGCAGCCTCACATGACCCTATGCTGAAGCAAGTGTTTTCATTGGGTTTTTGCCAATATGCAGGTCACAGTAGCAGACTTGGTGAAGGCAGCAGCACAGGAAGCAGTTGACTCTACAGACTATGTTTTCAATGAACAGTATCAGATGTACTACAGTGTCTCAACAGGTTGCTACTATGATCCAGTAAGTCACTTGAAAAAACCTGCTGCATGGCAACGCTTTATTTATACACTGCTTGTATACATGTTTTCAATGAACATTATCAGGTGTACTACATTCTTTCAGCAGGCTGCAACTCAAATTCAGTAAATCAACTGATCAGACCTATGACATAATAATTCTTTTTATATACACTGCTCATACACATGTTTTCAATGAAGAGTATCAGATGTACTGCCATGTCCTAACAGCTTGTTACAACGTAACATGCACTACAATAAGGCTTTTTTTCATGTGCACCTTGTGTGCATGTTTTTGACTAAGAGTATCACGTGTTGTGCAGTGTCTCAACAGGTTCCTGCTATTTACCTACTGCACAATAATGCTTTATTTGTACAACGCTTGTTGACACATATTTCAAAGCATCAACTTTTGTGCCTGTTGGCATACAGTGCGTGAAAAGTAAGTGCAGGAACATGAGTAAAGTGTTCGATACATGCTTATCTTGCTCGTCTCATGTGATCTTCTGTTTTGTCAATGCCATGTAAGACATTTCCAGAAACCTTAACATGTAAATGCATGTTTTCCTTTTTTTTCCCCTTGCAGTCAACACAGCTCCTTTATGAGCCAAATTCAGGTACATACTACCAATACAATGCAGATACAGGAAGCTATGAAGTGCATTCTCAAGTACAGCCGAGCAAACCACGTAAGGAACGCAAAGTTCGGAAACCAAAACGCAAGGTTGGTTGGTTTTACCCCATTTATACCTTCCTTAGGTTCAGAGATCAGAGGCACCATGCTCACCAGTAATGACACAATTTTTTATTCTCAACTACCTGTAACGTTAGGGTTCTTCCTAAAATTGGAATTTGCTTTTAACTTATGGTTAACAATTTAGAACAGGGGTAGCTGACATAATAATTGACATTACAACAAAAAATGGACATGGGCAGGCCATGTGATGAGAAGGCTAGATAACTGATGGACAGTTAGAAAGATGGAATGGATACTAAGAGAAAGGAAGCGTAGCCTTGAACAGCAGAGAGTAAGATGGGGTGATGAAACTAAGAAATTCATAGGCATCAAATGAAATCAGCTCGCGCAGGACAGGAAAGGATGGAGAGCATTGGGAGAGGCCTTCGTTCTGCAGTGGACATAAGGTAGGCTGATGATGATGATGAAATCAGCTTTTGCTTGTGTATAGATATTGTGCAGGTTTACTTGAGTATACAAGACTGGTACATGAGGTACATGTAAAGATGCATAAGAAAGTGCACTAGCAGCTGAAGTTTCTTGCATGCCATATGTTTATATAAAGGCACATCATCACAAGACCACGCGGCAGTTACTGCCAAGCTCAGAAAGCATACTTCTTTTTGTAAAAAACAAAAGAGGAAAATCACACATGTAATTGTGATTTGTGGTGATTACTGACACACACAGAATGCTCATTAGTTACGGCTATTTCTTCCTTAACTTCATGTATGCGAAAAGGAAAAATTATCCTCCATTCATTGGTAGCACACAGCATCAAAGAAACCCATATGAGTTTCTCAGAAATAAAGCGTTGCGGTTCCAGAACAGTTTATCCTGGTTCGATATCCTCGACTAGGATGAATTACTGTACAGTCCAACTTACGTGAGTATTAGGTTGGGCTAACATAATATGTTACGCACTACCAAGCCGAATGTGCTCATATACTGGCAGGAAGATCAAGCGTGCATATGTATGAATATAGCCTACCATTATTTATTCATTGTGTAATAAAGCAAATGTGCACCTGTGTATGCGCATATGGAAAAAGAAGACAGAGCCGTGCTGTGAGTGCGAGTGAACTGATGTTGCTGACAGTCATTGGATTTCCTCGCCATGAATGCCATGATTGTAGTCGTCAACCCACAGCCTGCTTTACCAGCTGCCACTGCTGGCATCCTCCAGTTAACAAAACTCTTCATTTTCAGCGGGACCAGAGAACATGACCTGGAAGACTGGCTGTCATCATGAATGTATAAGTGGCAGTAACAAATTCAACAATGAGTCTGAATGAACACACCATTCTACTTTGCTAGTGCAGCCAAATTTTTCCAAATGCTTCAGAAGCGAAGCATTTCAATACTTACCCACTGTGCTGAAGATTGCTATCAGCTAGCTCATTCCCTAGAGAGTGAGGATCAAGGGTGTCAAAAAAACGCTACGTGGTGACAATCGTTGACCTGCACCCACGCTCATTACCAGTGCCCTTCCTTGGCTCTGGAACCCATCTTATGTGTCCAGAGTGAAACAAGGGGACTTCTCTACCATCTGCTTGATATTATGCTCCGTACCCAGTCATTGATGCCTCCTTATCTGTAAATTACATTGTTGAGCCATGAGCCATTCATGGAATTGCCGGACCTGCATCATCATGGGCATTAAGTAGTACACATGAGCCATCTGAAACTGTTTCATGACCTCGTGATTCAATCTGCATGCTGATTCACGAGGATGGCTATATTTCATCCCATGAGCATAGTAATGAAGCAAGTGTGCATTTATGCATAGGGTCTGTCCCGAAAGTAAGGAGGCAGGTCGTGGCATCAGTGAACACATGTAATTGATCAGAAAACAGTGGTGAGTAAAAGTAAGGCTTCATAGCACAAAGCTCAAAGGACAAAGTTTCAACTTTGCAGCACAGAAGGCTCAGCAAGTTTTGAGCATGTTACTGGAGTATGCATGACCAACTGTGTACCCTTGTCCCATCGCTGCATTATGGCATAAATGGAGGGAACATTGGGACAGCAAGCACTACGCGGTGCAGTTTTATGTTAAACTGTAGAATTCCCCTATGAAAATGTTTGACATGATCAAGAAAGGACACGGGAATATTCAGTTTGCAGATCATAAGCATTCAAGTGGCACCATGCCTTTATGGCTAAGATGATGTCCACACCTAGCGATAGTTCAGGTACCCATTGACAACAGTTGTGGAAAACAATGTTCATTGTTCATATGCACTATTTAACAGCATAGTGAGTGAACTTGCAGAGTGATTAGTTGGCCATGACAGGTAGCACTACTTGCCAACCTGAAGACAAATTTGTGCACTCACGACGATGGAAGGTGAAGTGGAGGGAGGTAGCCAGCATTAATTTTTAGGTTCCATGTTCTATTTTTATTTTCATCTCTCCACCACATGTACAATTTAAGTTTTGTTGAAAATGATGCTTGCCAACTTGGGAGCCTTGTTATTTGGGAGATTAGGTAACAAAAGAAAATGTGCATATTTTGTTCATTGTGTCTTAGGGCCATAGCAGTGTCATATATAACGTTGAATGATTGATAGTAAAGTTTTTACACATAGGTGTTCAAAGCACAGCTTGTAACTACCCTGTGCGTGCTCATGTGTTTAAGGGACACATTGTGCAGGGTCTCGCAAAAGCCGTTGGCCTCTTGCCTTTTAAGCTTCATTGCATAACACTTGGGTACTGCAGTGAAGCAACGATGTCATTATTTCTCCATAGGAATTTTAAAACTTCGCAAGTAAGACCAGCTTTCTGTAAGAGTCAAGTCAACATTCGTAAGATTGGTTCAAATTCGTACATTTTACAAAAAGATTCTGGAGAGCCGGCAGGCGTGCAGGTAGCCACACAGCACCAATTTACATTGTCAAAGGATTCATTCCCTAGCGCAGTGCCTGCTGAAAATTGTCCCGAGTGATTCGTTTTCACATAAGTATCTCGACTGATGATTTAAGACAACTTGCTTTCTGAAAGTTATCAGCATAACCAAGTGTGAAAAGGAACAACTAAGTCAGTAATGTAGGCAACTGCAGAATGCCTACTGCTTCCAACAGCGCAAGAAGCTCGAGCCGAAAGACGAGTCAGCCGAGGAGCAGTCTGTGGAGGAAGGGGAGGTGGAAGACAGCTGCAGTGACGAGACTACCAGTGCAAGCGACGAGAGCAGTGGTGCAGATGATGAAGACCCAGCCAGCCAGCACCCTCCGTGCATTCGTCTTGTACTAAAGGAGCCACAAGACTTGGTACAGCATAGGCTGTACCTGGTCACACTGCCTGGTGCCACCTTGGGGACCCACACTGATCACGCACTCTGTCTTCCCAATGTGGATAGTGTAGACGAGGCATGGACACCTACTCTTTTGAAGTGACCACAAAATGTCTTCGTTTTTCTATGGTTTTAGCATTAGTTTTATGCATGAAGTTCCACAATGGTGGTGTTTACAGCAGAGACCACCAGTCTAATACATTGTGATTGAAAAAAACCCAGTTGACTTGCTTATTATTTATTAATAGGAAAGCTAGTAGGAAGGTCTTAGGTCTTCTATTTAGTTGAATAAAAAATATAAGGTATTAGTACATTGTGATGTTATTTAACGATGGCACTGTAGCTCTATCAGCGGTCAGTGTAGTTGCTTTTGTGATTTCCTTTTTTTTTTTCATTCGTTCATCCTTTGATATGCTTTTCTCTCAATAGGTATAAGAATTTAATAATTTTTCCTAAAAATAAGGAGCATGAAATCAGAAGCCATGGTGTATCATTATATATTTTTTAACTGGCTTGTATGAATTACATGTGGCCACCTTTGATGCACATATGCACAGCCAAGGAATATTCTGGCCTGACAAGTGTGGTAACCTATGGTTTGTAAGAGTTATCAAAGACTCCTTTACTGGTGACACTCCATTTCACTTGCTCACATGCAACGTGCACAAAGTTCTCTCCACAGTGAGCTAATGCTTTCAATTTCCTTGGTAGCCTGTTTCAAAATATCTACAGCAGACTGCAGTGGCCTGAAACAGCCATTTTGTATTCCAGAATCATGCAGAGTTGCGCTATTCTGAGGATCAAGGGGGCTACCTCCTCAAGGACCTTCAAAGCCAGGCTGGAACTTCATTGAATGGCACTCCATTAGAGCAGGTTTGTTTAGAGAAAGTTTGTTTTGCAAAATATAGAAATTGTGCAAAACGTAATGTGCAAAGAAGGGACAGAGATGGGCAGTAGGCTGGCTGAAGGTTTAAGCATGTAATTACTTTTACTGATGGAGCAATATGTAGTAACTATAAAGAACCCCCTCCCCCCGAACGACATAAAACATGCGTGTGTGTATTCTCCATGCCACCTAATAAAATGTTAAAAGCTGACATGAGAAAAAATTTTTATGTAAGTATTCCCGATGGGGGGTGGTCTCTACAGCCCTGAGCAGGTTAAGCACATGCAAGTGAATTCATTCTGAGATGTTGCTTTACGCATTATCAGTTACTTCGGTAAACTAAAAAATATAGTTAAAGAATGCCGGTGACTAAAGATGCACTGCTTGTAGCAAAGCAAAGGTGCTTGCTTACATTTGTGCATTATTTCCTTCAAAATTATCTTGTTTTATTTGTGACAACCCTTGTAGCAGTAGTGTTCTTATATTGTCATGAAGAAAAGCCATGCCATCATAATCACTGTGACGCCACAACCAAATCTGTCTGTCCATGTTGCGGCAGGGCCAGGAGTCACTAGTGCAACACATGGATCGACTACAGCTTGGCTCGGTTCAGCTGGAAGCACACATCCACAAGGGCCACAACACATGCACTCGCTGCGAGCCAGGACTTATGGACTCACCCTCTGGACAGCAGGACTCACCAAGTGCCCCACCGCCTAGTTCCGAAGCCATACGCCGAGCTAATCTAAAGAAGATTAAAGCTAAATATGGCCTGAAGGTAAACTATCACTGTCATCAATGCTTGCTGGTTACCATGAGTCTCTGATGTCTGCAAGCAATGTAACCGATTCACTAATACCAGTAGTACAACACAGGAGGGACTGCTGCTTTCTTGCTGTGTACATGCGTACTAGTACAGTACAACCTCATTACAGCAGATCCGCTTACAACAGACATTTGGATACAACATACCAAACTGCAGTTTTATGCTGATCTTCCTATCTCTTCCATTGATTGAACTTCTTTTACAATGGATCCTGATACAACATACATTCAAATATAAAGGACTAAATTACAAGGCCAGCTAGCTGGTCAGCAATTCCTTTACAGGATACTTATGTACAGTGGCCGTCCCAAATTCAATAGCTTCCAACTTCAAACAACTCTTGACAGCACCTGTGGGATCAACACAGTGAGGTACTATGGTGGCACATAAAGCTAACAGCCTTGTAATGTTGAAAACACACATAGTGTTCAAGCTGCTCGCTGGACAGTGCAGTTAAAACCAACAGGCTCCTGTAAGAAAAGTTACAGAGGAATAAATCCACTCTTCGACCATGTCTGTGACTTGTAGTTCACTCCATATATAACAGACTCATTCAGCTTCTATACAGAAGTATGTTCTAACAGTATTTGTATTCTACATACTCCCTTTACAACAGACCCAAATCTTCTTCACTGTCAAAGTCTCTTCTAATGAGGTTAAACTGTGTTTCTATGGGAGTGAAGAGGCAGTAACCATGGACAGTGTGACAGAGGCTCGATCACTGTCAAAGGATATATACCTGCCTACAACGCCATCACAATTATAAAGGGTTGTAATATCCCTGTCAGGTACCTCATATATGGACTGTCTGTAAATGTGTCAGACTTAGATAACTCTATCTACAGAACTCACTATATTCTACTGCGAGCAGGAGAAGGTGGCAATATACTGATTTGTGCATTTTTCAGTAATTAGTCTTAAAATATAATTAAACATTATTCATTCTGTAGTCAGTAATGTGCTTGCTTTAAGTAAGCATTATGAAGCCTCAATCCTGGAGTCAGTTGACAATTTCTTATCAGTTTTCAGATTCTAGGCAAGCAAAAATTTTAGTTTTGGCACGGCCTCCAGAACACAGCACACCAAACAACTCATCAAACATGGTAGTGCATTCGGCAAAGTGGTCCCCTCTGAGTTCTTCCCGAGTTGACTAGTTGTCCACTCAGGAAGCATGTACAGTACAAACGTATGTGTTGAATTTTGGTCCGTTTGAAGCAACTCGTTCTGTATGGCAAGCTGCTGTAGTTAATGTGCACAGATGTACAGTGCTCAGCAGTGAAATGCGATACTCAGACTGCATGATGGCTGGCAGATCTTGTGCTGCTGGAGCATGCTGGGTGATCACCAAGAAATCATCTTCAATCACAATGCATCAAAAAGGCTTTGACATTCATTTCACACCACAAAGAACCAGGTCTGCATCCCCAACGCATTTTTGCATTTCAGTCACTGAGTACCGTACATGTCGCAGCTGAAGAGAATGTACGCAATTTCTAGGACTGCCATGAGTGCAGTACTTCCCTGCAGTTGACTGTAGAAATTACTGCAGGCAACAATTATCACTTTAAAGTTAAGGTAGATGTGTTCCTTCCTGCAATAAAATGCTCATTCTAGAACCATAAGGAGCACTTTCTTGTGCAGAACTTTTATGCTTTGAACATTTAGCAGTATCCCATGGTCAGGTTAAGGCTTCCCTTGCTTATTGTTCATATTTATGCAAATACAGTATCAACTACACATATATGATAGCTAAACTGTGAAATCAGTGTCTGCTTGCTTTACTTCTGTCAAGCATGAGGTGATAAAGATAATTCCTTGTGGCCAGCTGATAGGATATACAGTGGAACCCCGTTCATACGTTTTTCAGCGGAACGGGGGAAAAAAACGTAACAGCCGGGAAAACGCAAGAGTGAGGAAAGTTCCGAAAATGAATGAGAACAGGGCCGCTTTGACTTCAGTTTATTTCAGCAACGTGAGCCATCTAGGTCGCCGACCAATAATTCGGACAGCCGCACGGTACTGCCAGTGCCCCCACAGATGTTGAGACGACCGATAATTCGGACGGTTTCTAGCTCTAAATTCGATAATTCGGACTCCGCGGCTGTCGAGGGCAGAGAATGGGCCGCCATTATAGCCTCCGGCGCCTCGATGAGAGAAAGTATGGCCTCATATCGCAATCGAAACTGTGTATATTGAGGCTTAGTTCCAGCTTGACGCGCCAATTTCGGAGGCAAGTCGCCCCCGTCACTGCGATCACCGCATCCTGTTCCGGCACCCCGCGCGTGGTTTGTGATTGCGAGTATGGCTGGTCGCGTCGGGTCTGCTATCGCTCAATAGCGCTTTCACGTTCCGTCTTCTTCAGTACTTGTTTACCGTATTTACCCGCATAATTTACGCCCTCGCATAATTTTCGCACCCCTGATAGTTAGCCAGCTTTACAAAAAAATTCCTCGCATATCTTGCGCTCGCCGTCCGGCCCGAACCAGCGCGCCGGCTTGCGCACTGACAGACTTTGGACAGCCGCGCGGCCGCACCCATCGCTGCGCAGGCAAGCGCAGTCATACGCAAAAGGGGCTGCGAGTGCGATGTCCGTTTTTTCCGATTCTTTTCTCCGGAAGCCCCCGGAGCCCAAAGTACGGTCGCTAGAATAAAAGCACGCGAGTGGGGGCGACGAAAACGGCTGAAACAGAGATCAAACGCGCCCGGCCCATCTCCGTCGCTCGGAGGCGATAACATCAACCCTATCGGGACGCCTGCCGTCGAAGCGGGGAGGAAACGCCCCGCCCGTCTTTAACGCACGTGAAAAGACGCAAAAGCAGGGGAGGGGGGAGGGGTAGTGTCGCTCGGCTGCCAGGCGATCGCATGGCTGCCGAGATAGCGCTGGAGCTAGCTATCTCGGCAGCCATCAGCGGGCGGCGATTCCTGCAAGCGTGACCAAGACTCAAAAGTCAAATCAAAATAGCGGTGCCTGGACGGGTACGGCGTGCCAGGTTGCAACGCATCATGCGGGAGCAGGCCCACACTTGCGACGTAACAGCGGGGATCGCAATACATGGGATCCTATGGCAGCTATGCCGGGACCGATGAAAAACGACGTTAACAGCCGGGAAAACGCAGCAGTGAGGAACGTAACAGCGGGGTTCCACTGTACACTCACGAAAGCTGCTGTTTCGTGTAACAGTAATCTAAACTGAAGTGTTCAGAGAAGTTATGCTCTCGACAGTTAACATAAATGCAACATGCTTTTTCTTTTTATATATTTCTACATCATCTTGAATGCTGGTTTATCTTGTTTTTCGAGAAGGAAGCTAGTTGTACTGTAGACAGAACCCAAAATCAGTGTCTTGTATTTCTAACTAAATATAATGTGTCATTTATTCTATGGACAAGAGGACTTGCAAGTGTGCCTGCTTTTTGCTGCTCGAGTACGTAGGTGCTAGGTCAGTTGGAGAGTTTTTTTTTTGTGTTTATCTGCAGGGCATGGAGCACGTTGTGAAAACTCCTCCAAGTGGTTATCAGGACCGTGCTCAAGAACGCAGGGTATTAGTGGGGAGTGACTTTCCACATAAACAGGACTCGGAGCCAGCCAGTGTTGACAAGTACAGTCACTTCTTTTCACTCTTTGCTTTGCTTCAAAGATGTGTGCTGCACACCCATAGATGCATATGAACTGAACGGTAGCATTTTTGGTTGCACTCTGTCAAGAAGTTTATTACACAACTCAAGTAAGGCAGAGTTCCTTTGAGGTCAATGTTAGCTGAACTTCAGAAAAGATAAGGCCTTTATGGTGAAACTCCTAAGGTAAATGTTGCCTAAAAGTTTATGTGGACGTTGCACAGAGTGAATTTTTTGTTCGGATTGGCTATCACATCTGCAATTTGCTCCCTCTGGTTGCATAAAAGAGACATTCAAGATTGTTAATGCACCATATTGTGTATGGATGTCATATGGTATAGAGCATCTTTGAGTTAAGCTGAGCCCTTTGAAGCTGTTTGGAACACTTCAGTAGGCTGAACAAAACAGTTGGGGATTTCTCTGAGTGCACTTCTGTGAAGCTGTACCATTGTAAAAAAAAAAAAAAAACGATTTCCGAGTTCTTTGGGTGAAAGAGAATGGAGTGAGGTGCTGCATACCATTTGCCTGCTGCTTAGCCATTATTCTAGTGGAGTGCATGTTAGACATGCAGACTGCATTTACTACTGTGGCATTAATGCGTACTTTTGTGTAGACCATTGCAAGAAGACAATAAAGGCTTCAAGCTACTCCATAAAATGGGCTGGAAAGAAGGTGCTGGCTTGGGCAAGCATCAACAGGGAGCCACAGAGCCTGTGAGTTGTGTCTCAGGAAGACACCAATTTTCTGCTGATTCACACTGTACTGGTTGGTTGCGTACATGCATGAGTATATCAAGTGGTTAATCGTAGCTGAAATAGAGACAGACTTACAAAGGGCTAAGGTATAAGTAATTGTGCAAACATGACATCACAACCGTTGCTGCAGTATAGGAAGAGAAACAACCTGGTAAACACACGAAACTCTTGGAAGAGTAAGCTTTTGCTTCGAATGCTTGTCAGTCATGTATGTGCCTCTCTGTCAGCTGCTTTGGCCTTTTTTGTTATGTGTTACCTTGAAACATGGGTCTCGGAACTGTTGTTTGTGAATTGAATGAAATTTAACAGCATTTTTCTGATTTGAAATCAGCAGTTTTACTTTTAGATGGCTGCATTAGAAAAAATACTGGAAGTGCACGTGTCCCGCCCCTTGAAGGAAGTACAGAAAGTTCAGAGTTAAAGTTGGGATGTGGTTTATATGCAAGTCTCGATGTGTGAAGTGGCAGCAACAGCTGAAAGTGACAGTAGGTGGAGGCACTGGTAGTGACTGAAACCAAGTGAAAATAAGGTTTTCGCTAGGGGTGTGCAAATATTTCAATTATCGCACAGTTTTGATTCGCACCTAAGTTTTACTACTCGAAGTTTGTAATTAAGGGACAAAATGTGCCATTCCCTGTGACAAGTGGCCCATTCCCTCATGTGTTAGGCTTTGCTGCTTACCACTTGTGTGATGCCCATACCCACATGTAGTACGCTCCACAGCATAGCAATTGTGTGCTGCGGCGAAGTTCACACTCATGTACTGCAGTGAAGCTAACACGTATACACGTGTAACACTTGTCCTCTGCAGCGACATTTACACTTGCATACTGCGGCGAATTAAGTCGTGAATCCACACAGTTCTCTGCTGGACAGTTGTTCTTTAGGACAGGACTGTTTTTCTAGGGACATTGTGGGAGCACACTGGCTGTTCAGTAAATTAGTTTTTCCCCATGTTTAGCAGTAGATTTTCTATGTAATTTAAAATGGAATATTTTTTTAAATATTTGAACATTATTCAAAAAATATTCTATTCAATTCACACTAATACATTAAATTTGAATTTACTTTGCTCCCAAAATTTTGTTCTTCACACAGGTCTAGTTTTTGTACCATGAGCATAGCTTTTTTTTAAAGCTTGCTCTTAGGCGTAATGGGCATAATTAGGTGGTCACTTGTGCCAAGGTGTAAACTTAATTCACATTGTTGAAATGTGCAAGTAATGAGGATCTTTCTAAAACATTTTCCGCGAGTTGTAGCTGGGAGAGCGGATTATATGTTGGGGTGGGTTATATGCAAGAAAATACAGTTATATAGCTTGTTTCTTGCAGTAGTTTAAAGCAAGTTCATTCCCATTGTCACATGTAGGAATAAGTGCATGACCAGTTAAAGCGGTGGCAAACATGTTTAATTTATGGTGTTTTTTTAAGTGTTGGGCGTTTGCTACTAAAAATGTCGCTGTTCTCCCATGCTTGAGAACATGAAAATTCAGGATTTCACTTAGAAATTACATCTGGATTGCAGATCAAGGTGAAGGCCACTAACAGTCGCAAAGGACTGGGCCATGGTGGCCCCAGCATGGAAGACAAAGCAGCCCGCATTCTAAGCAAGACACGGGAGCGGCTACCAGGCTATCGTTGAAAAGGAAGCGACGGCTGGATCAAGTCCAGAACACGAAAATACTTGATTCATCTTGCCAATGTACTGCATCTGTCTCTGACATAATCACCTGTTTAATTGTTACTTCCTTTTGGAAGGGTGAGGGACTTTACATAAGCTGCACCACTGCAGTTGTTATTGATGTTTGAATGTAAGATTGGATGAAAGTGACACATTTTGTAAAAATAAATAAAGGCTGTGGTGGAAAATGTGTACATCATTAGGTCTGTTGTGTTACCCACAATATTTAATCTTTTTTAAATCCATATTCTGGAATGGGTTATTGTGGAAGTGCTTTTTTCCGATCGATCATATGTGCATTCATTTGTATACAGGGTAATCCAAATTGAGTCGACACGTTTTTATAAATTAGACGCTAAGATGTACGTGAAGACCAACCACCTCTACAGTAAGGTTATGTGCCCAGGGGAACACAGATTGAGTTGGTAATTATTGATGTTGGTAGCTTAACTAAAATTTAATAATTAACTTTTGTGGTTGCAGTAAGCAGCCATGTTTGTATTGAATAGTTAGACGCAATTGTGTTTCTACACAGTTTCATTTGGCAGAATCCTTCTATTGCATTCGTGCTCCGAGATATCGAACTACAGTAAAACCTCGTTATAACGAAGTTGAAGGGGGAGTGGTAATTACTTCGTTATAACCATTAGTTCGTTATAACCAATATCAATTTCATCTATAGGAATTTCAAGGGGAATTGCGAGTGCTTTGTTATATCCAATAATTCGTTATATCTGGGTTTGTTATAACGAGGTTCTACAGTACAAAGTTTAATTTCCGTCTGCATGATTACACATGCAAGACAATGAGTATCGCCGCAAAGCTCCTCCCTTTCGTGACGTACCTGCTGCGTGCGGTGTTTAGTTTGACAACAAGGTGGAAACATGTGCAAAGTTGAGAATTGGCACCCTTTCAATCTTAGCTTGCATAATATCAAACTGCAGTACTCAGAAAAGCTATCGAAACACGGAACCGAGTGGCCTGTAACGATGGCAGCAACTGCGATGCCAAGATAAGGGAGTTAGCGCTGAAGCCGGGATGAAGTGAGAAAGGGGGGGGGGTCATTGTGCTGACTTGATGTGGGCTGACGTTGACGTTGAACTAAACACCGCACGCAGCAAGAACTTCACAAAAGAGAGGAGCTTTGCGGCGGTACTCATTGTCTTGCATGCGTAATCCTGCGAACGGAAATTAAACATTGTAGTTCGATATCTCGGAGCACGAATGCAATAGGATTCTGCCAAATGAAACTGTGTAGAAACACGATTGCGCCTAACTTTTCAGTACAAACGTGGCTGCTTACTGCAACCACAGAAAACTTAATTATTCAATTTTAGTTAATTAAGCTACCGACATCAATAATTACCAACTCATTCTGTGTCCCCCTGGGCACAAAACGCTATTGTAGAGGTGGTCTTCGCGTCTTAGTGCCTAATTTATAAAAAAACCCGTAGACTCACTTTGGATCGCCCTGTATTATGGTGTGCTTGGCTCCAGTGTAACACTGATGGCTACCAATCTTGTGGGACTCTGCACACAAGTTCCAGTGAAAACAAATGCTGCTATACTTTGCAGAGAATGAAGCATAGCAGTCGGTTTACTTACAAATACTAATCAACTGACGCTGTAAAATATATTACTGCTTCCATGTTCTTACTATATTAGGCAGCTGATATATCACTGGTCAGCACAATGCAGGGGATGTGGAGTACCCAACTGTACAGATAAACTAAGTGTTTGTCACAGTACAATAAAAAAATTTAGTAAGTGAGGTTGTACATTGTCTATTTTAAGCAGTACAATGCTCTGTACTTTAAGCTATGAAGTGACTACAAGTTGCAATAAATGTTTATTACTGAGTAATGGAGCAACTATTTTCATGTGATGCAAAGCATCAGTTATATACAGGATATCCATTCTGTGGCATGAATGAAGTAAAATAATACGTACACGTGGAGCACCTAGAAAAAATGCACTATTCTACCTGCATAGTTCTATGGCCACTACATAGAACACGCACACCATGTGTGTTCCACGCAGCGGCCATGGTAGTTGTATTACTTTGTCCATAACGTGTCAACCAGCCCACGAGCGCAACCTGATAAATACAAGTTGCACGGAGCAAGCTTTCTCAACTAAGATAATTCAAGGGACGTTTTATTGGTTTTAGCCTACCCCCGCCCTTCCCCAAAGGATATGACAGTAAGCTAACCTTATGCACTTCGTTGAAGGGACACTAAAGTAAAAGCAATTTTTCTCGTACTAGTAGGCTAGTTTTCCACAATACCAAAAACACCACTCTTGTGAGGAGAAGACCCTCAGTAAGGCAAAAAATGCGCAAAAGCAAAATATGGGTGGCGATGCCGGTTTAAGTTCAAGCACTAAAACGTGACGTTGCAGATATCTGACAGCATCTGCTAAGGCCAACACAACTATTTATCGGCAAGAAAGACCTACATTGTGTGCCAGGGAATCGAGAGCTTAACACAGAGAGTTTCAGAACAATTGATGCAGCGAATTTGGTGAAAATACGAAAAAAAAAAAGTCTGCCTTCTGACACCTTTGGGTTCCAAAGTCCCAGCCCGAATTTCAAAACTAAAACTTACATTCACTGTATCTTTTAATATTGAACATAGAATGCTTAAACTGAAGACAATATACTAAGTAATTATTCTAAACCACTTTACCTTTTCACTTTAGTGTCCCTTTAATATGATGCCCAGACGGATATTATAAAGTATGGCACACACTTTCTTGCGCATGTAAGGAGATGTCCACGCAAGCTCCACCTCTGCGACCTTATGATGTGCCTATGCTTTCAACCACAGCCAAAAGCCTCGCACATGGCCATTAGGCTTGCTAGTCTATGTAAGGAAGGCAAGCCAGTGCAAATGTAAATTCTACACTCGTTAGCTTCATCCTAATGTGTCATATCTTATGAGAGTTTTATCTCAAGCACAGAAGAATGAGAATGGTTCTTATTTATACAATATTTAATTGCACACACTTACACACAAGAACTTTACAATATTCACACAAGCTTAACGAAATCACTCTTGGTGTCAAGATGGTTCCTCTTTTAACGAGTGCCGGAGGTGCTGCCACACTGTGCTATTTCACATCAGCAGCAGCGCTTTAGCCCACTTTCCAATACACAAGGAATATCTCTCCAGGATTTTCCTCTTACAAAACACCATACACTAATGTCAGTTATACAAGGGTACGCACTCAAAACATGGAATGTCAATAATGTTACAGACGTCTTCCCGACCTTGTGTATTCACTAGATGCAGCTCGAAGTTCATCCAGGAAGCTAAGAAGAGACGAATGAAAGCACACGGTCACAATCACTGATAATCTTGTAAAATAATACGTGCCTCTCCAGAACACTTTCAATTCCATGACAACTATGCCTTCCTTTTAGAACTGTGTACACACAAAAGCACTGTAAATTGGTTTCATCTGGCAAAACTGCATTAAAATTAAGCACTTTTCTTTCTTTCTTTTTTTTAAGTTCTAGAAATAGTATGACGCCTAGTATTACCATGATCCAAACTCTACTACTAATAGCTTCAACCAGCAGTGCAGCAGCGTTGCCACGGCAACTGCACATTAAAAAAAATTGTGCATACACACAAGCCAACCTCAACTCGTTTTTATGTCCTTGTGCAATATGCAATAGTGCCTGTTCTATGGATGCTTCCAGTGTACAGGAAATATGTAAAAAAAAAAAAAATGACGTGGATGAAGGCAATGCCTGGGTTCACACATTCACTATCTGCTCACTGCCCTTATCTGCAGGCACATGGCCTGCTACCTGGCGAAGAATAACCTGAACCACATCTTCAAAGCAGCAACTGCCATGTATGGTTATTAGTGTCACTTTTGTATCAGCCCTTCATGACCTAATATGAAGGCATGACCTGTACGAGGGTGGTGGTTGTGAACTTCACAATCACCACCTGCAATGTCTTTTATGTTGCATCACACATCATGCTCAGATCATGCCCACAGTACTTCTTGTGCTTCACACATGGCATAATAGTGGATCTACCACACTGCCATTGCTTACAGTACCTCTGACACTGGCCCACTTTACTGTGCAACAATGCTAGCATTGAAGGCTGAATGATTCATCTATATAACGCAAAGATCTTGTCGGTGACCTCGCCTTTGGAGCAATTAACACTAACATCAGACAGAAACCTTTGAAAACTTCCTTACCTAGAAAAGTTGTGGACACACGTTCCACCCAACATGATGCGAACTGTAGAATTTGCTACATTGAGCTTGTATATAGAGAGGGATTCCTCGTAAGTCACTCCGCCCGCAATGAACACTGTTATGTCTTGGTAGCGCAGAATGTTGCCACTGTGACGTAAAAAACATGCTTAGGTCCATACTTCATGACCATACCTTGCAAAGCACCAAATACAATGAGGAACAAGGTACAACAGAGGGGAAACCCTAAAAATGGCAACAAAGCATTTTACATACAACACAGAAATATACATACAGCCACACACAAAGGCATTGAGCAGGAATACTAGTGGGTGCCTGCAGAATGCTCATTCCAGCAATGCAAGTCAAAATCTTACCCAACAGTGCAAAGGAGAGCATGAAGATAAATTCAGCTCTTTCTTTCAGACAACAATGTGTCAGATGCGAGGGCAGATGTGCTCTGCTTGACGGCGACCCCAGCACCCGAATGTACACACTCAGAGCATTTATAAAGAGAAACGGCATTATACATTATTAATACATATGGAATGCAGTTTTATACAGAGTGAACGAAATTCACTTGGTTTCTCTGATATCTTATAGAAAAGCTGACTGTGCAAGGCAGAAATACTTGGGAAATTACGCGAAATCAACATAGTTATCTGCACTGTATTATATTTATTAAAAAAAATCACAGCATATCCACGGGGTGAATGATGATGAGTGGGCGAAGCTCCGGAGGGAATCATCGGTAAACCGTGAACCTTCCGTGTAATTCGCCCAGTCAATCATCATGTAAAGATGTCTTACGCAGCCCCTTACACAGGTCGGAACGCGCACCGCGTTTGCCGACGCCATCACATGACTGCTGAGAGAGTATAAGGTGGAGAGGCCACAGCGTCTTATACCAGCTTCTTACACGGGCCGTAACGCGCTAGCACAAACGCGTTAGAAACGCGCAGTCTTTCATTAATGTTGGGTATTTACTGTCATCGTGGTGCATGTGTCCATGTGCGCTTCGTGGCGTAGTGGCTAGCGTCGCGCGTTCGGAAGCGAGGGGTCCCTGGTTCGATTCCGCGCTTCGGACACAACGTTCGGAATTTTTTTCTCATCGTCCATGGTCCACCAAGCGCGATCCGACACGTACGGCGACGATCCAGGAGAATGAGAGGAGCGCTCCCCGCGCAGCAGCCAATCAGAGAGCAGCTGCACCGCCAACGCCATCTAGCGTACCTTCACCCAACCGCCATATTGTACGCATGTCTATGGGACAGCGCCCTCTCGGAAACGAGACGAGAAATGGAGATGACGACACAGAATGCGTACAGCGCCTTCTAGTGTATCGTCACCCAACTGCAGTTTGCATGCATCTCTATGGGACAGCGCCATCTATTGTATGCTATTGTATGCTAAGGGAGATGCTACTGGCTACGCAGGATGCATCGACAACCGAGAACCGCCCAGGTGATGCCATAAGGAGCTTCGCCCCTAAAACATGAGTAGAGACGACTGTGAGGCACTTCCCCAAAGATGCCCTGCAACACCTTTGAACAAAGTCAGAAAATGGTGTCGATCAGTTGTGGAGCCTCCTGTAAGCACGTGAGCCAAATATTATTGCACTGCACAAACCAGGAAATTCACGATTTGGTTTCAGACACAGCTGGAAAGCGCCCACTCTGCTTTCAACAAATGACATCACTGGGGGAACTGACTACATCACATAAGGCAGAAATAGCATCAGCTGGATTCGTGATCGCAGCCAGATAACCTGTTATGCTTTGTTCGTTCATTTTAAATTCAACACAAAGAAAATGTGCATACCTGTCTTAAACAGCCATGAAAGAAGTCAAGTAATGTAGTCAGTGCCCCTAGTGATGTCATTTGTTGAAAGAAGAGGGGGCGCTTTCCAGCTGTGTTTGAAACCAAATTGTGAAGTGCCTGGTGGGTGCAGTGCAGCATTTCACTTGTATGTTCACAAGAGTCTCCACAACTGATTGCCACCATTTTCCGACTATGTTAAAAAAAAAAAATGCTGCATGACCCCCTTAAAGCCGGCTAGTGTCATGATTGCTGCTGGCATGGGCAAATTTGTTAAGAGAGAAGCTTATGTGAAGCTGGAGATGTACAACGAAAGGGAAGGGGTCAAGGGCTCATTCTTTATTTGTTAGAAACAACTTAATGAGCAAACAGACAATGAAGCCCAGGGAAGCATAGGGGAAGTTACTTGTGGTATTGTAATTATGGAGAAAGTAGAAAGGGATTAAAGTGGATGAAAAGACAAGCCTGCCTTCGGTGGGAACCGAACCCACGACCTTCGGATGTCGCGTCCGATGCTCTACCAACTGAGCTACGAAGGCGGTCGTCCCCCCGTCCACTTTATTGTGTATTTATGTACATATTATCCTGGGAGTGTTAGGCAGCGCCACTCGTCGCTAAGGCGGCGTGTGTGGAACACACTTTCTTGCCAGGAGGCGTCACGTAGAACGTGAACTTAGATGAGATGGCTGCTGCCCAATAAGCCCTCGCATGCTACCTAAGGCACCAAGTCTGCTGCAACGAGGCCCAAGCTATGAAATAACGAAAGGGAAGGGGTCAAGGGCTCATTCTTTATTTGTCAGAAACAACTTAATGAGCAAACAGACAATGAAGCCCAGGGAAGCATAGCGGAAGTTACTTGTGGTATTGTAATTGTGGAGAAAGTAGAAAGGGATTAAAGTGGACGAAAAGACAAACCTGCCTTTGGTGGGAGCCGAACCCACGGTAGAGCATCGGACGCGACATCCGAAGGTCGTGGGTTCAGTTCCCACCGAAGGCAGGTTTGTCTTTTCGTCCACTTTAATCCCTTTCTACTTTCTCCACAATTACAATACCACAAGTAACTTCCCCTATGCTTCCCTGGGCTTCATTGTCTGTTTGCTCATTAAGTTGTTTCTAACAAATAAAGAACGAGCCCTTGACCCCTTCCCTTTCGTTATTTCATAGCTTGGGCCTCGTTGCGGCAGACTTGGTGCCTTAGGTAGCATGCGAGGGCTTATTGGGCAGCAGCCATCTCATCTAAGTTCACGTTCTACGTGACGCCTCCTGGCAAGAAAGTGTGTTCCACACACGCCGCCTTGGCGACGAGTGGCGCTGCCGAACACTCCCAGGACAATATGTACATAAATACACAATAAAGTGGACGGGGGGACGACCGCCTTCGTAGCTCAGTTGGTAGAGCATCGGACGCGACATCCGAAGGTCGTGGGTTCGGTTCCCACCGAAGGCAGGTTTGTCTTTTTGTCCACTTTAATCCCTTTCTACTTTCTCCACAATTACAATACCACAAGTAACTTCCCCTATGCTTCCCTGGGCTTCATTGTCTGTTTGCTCATAAAGCTGGAGATGTACAGGAATACAGGCTGTTTCCCACTTAGTGGAAAGCTGACAGTGCGTTGCAATGTGCTCAGAGTTTTGATTGATTGATGTGTGGGGTTTAACGTCCCAAAACCAGCTCTGATTATGAGAGACGCCGTAGTGGAGGTCTCCGGAAATTTCGACCACCTGGGGTTCTTTAACGTGCACTGACATCGCACAGCACACGGGCCTCGACATTTCGCCTCCATCGAGTGCTCAGAGTTTTCTAAGAGTGAAATAGCCTGTATATTAAATTATGCGGAAAGTGTAAGCTTTGTGTACGCAAGGAAAGCTTAATATTAGAGTTGTGCGAATATCAAAATTTTGAGTGTGAAGTGTGAATCAAATCTAATATCTTTCAAATAATGTTCAAACATATTTTAATAATACCATGTTAAATTACAGAGAAAAGTAGTGCCATCCATGAGCAAAAAAGAAAAATACAAGTTTATTGCATGACCAGTGTCCCTTTACAATGACATCCCTAAAGAAAGAACAAAGAACTATGCATGAGTTAACTTCGCCGCAGTACACAAGCGTACTAGATACAAAAATGGGCCACTTGTCGCCAAACATAGCATATCTCGCACCTTAATCGTAAACTTTGAATAGTAACTGAATCACATAGCAAACGCTATTCGAGAAATATTACAAAATTCGAATATTCACACAACCCTTTTCGAAATCCTTTTATTCAATAATGATTTCACATACCGTATTTACTCGAATCTAACGCGCACCTTTTTTTCCGATAAAACGGGTCCAAAAATCGCATGCGCGTTAGAATCGAGTACGAACGAACGACACCGTTACGATATCGCGGGCATCAAAACGGCCGCCTCCTACGAGGTTCGAGTGCCGTCGAACGGTCAGGCGGGCGCGCGAAAAAACGAACTGGCGGCGCGGCGGTCTTTGGCACGCATAGCTTCAGTAGTCTATGTCGCCGCCGGTCCCGCGCTGAACGACGCCACGACGCACATCATGCGTAGGCCGATGATACTTGCCGCGCCGGCTTGGCTGTCTTGCGGCCAACCAAAGTCGCTACGTCGCTGATGCAACCTCGGAGACGCCCAGCCGCACCAGCTTTCGGTAGCATTCGCGCGTAGCCGTAAGGGGCGATATTTCCCCTGCGCTGAGCCTGAGCCACCTGAGCCTCTCAGTCGTGCGCACCACATGACGTCCGAGATTGCATCATGGCAATCTCGGGGACCACGCCCAGACCATGCTTAGGCTTACCTGCGCCAGCCTGCGCAGCACGCATGGCAGCACGCGGCAGCGGGCGTGAGGGAACTGTGATAGCACGGAGGAATGCGGCACTGCGAGTAAATGATGTTATCGCCATTTGCACACGGCTACGCCCGGCGACGTGTGGCAGTTTTATTCGGGACCGAGGAGTTGTGAATCGGCGCTCCGAACGTGTTCGAGACACCGCGCATCGAGTGAAGCGGGAAAGCCATAGCGCGGCCGTACGAGGGACTGTGGGGGTTCAAAGTCTGCAGCGCGTTTATTATGCGAGTGCGTTCATTACGCGAGTACGGCATTTTTTTTTTTTACGAATGTGAGAAGGTTGATTACTAAGGACCTTTTATTCCGTGTCGCGAAAAATGGGAGCGTGTTACAATCGATGTTCCACTCTTTCTTTTTTTTTTTTTGGTCGCGGGAACGGGTGCGCGTTAGAATCGAGGGCGGTTAGAATCGAGTAAATACGGTAATTATTCTTTCGGAGTTAGAGGTAAGTCTTTCGCCTTCTGTTAAAATTTTATTAAAAGAAA
This sequence comes from Hyalomma asiaticum, assembly GCA_013339685.2. Lineage (NCBI taxonomy): Eukaryota > Metazoa > Arthropoda > Arachnida > Ixodida > Ixodidae > Hyalomma > Hyalomma asiaticum. The sequence goes on along the minus strand of CM023482.1, from coordinate 128,836,881 downwards.
TACTGTCCCCTCATATTTCTGCCAGAATGCATTTCTCAAAACCAGCTCTGTACATTTCCACATCAGCAAAGCCTGCATAACAAGCATAACAAGCACTGGGCCCACAATGTATAGCATCACCTCAGTACACACTTTTGGTTTACGATGACGTAGCAGTGTTGCCTAAATTCATGTAAATTTTTTTTCAGCAGAGTTACTTGTCCAAGTCTCACCTGTCGGATGGTGCATAGGCTTGAGGATAAGCATTGTCTCTTAACCGGCCTCGCAACAAGTCTTCTAGTATGTCATAGACAAGTGGAACATGCTGTGTGTAAATGTTCTCCACACCCTGAAAAAGACATTTCAAAACATTTACCAAGACGAAACACTAAGCTGCAATCAAAACACACCCAATTACCCCATTAACCCGTAACGGATCAGTTTTCTTTAAGCATTATGATAATGCCTCTTTTTTTTATGACCGTAAATGTGTAGTAACCCTTTGCAGCCAGAAACATTTACCTCATTTCCGGCCACTCCGGTCAGACACTATTTCACTAGTTTTGGGCGCCATGAAGTAAAACTGTTCAAGAATTTGTACAGTAACTTTTTCTGCTGTTCTTTATGCTCAAGTCTTTCATAAATCTTTGGACAATGTGAGGTAGTGCTCAAAGCACTCTCCAGGGTTCAGTCCAGCACAATCTCTTTTGTGCCTCCTCTTGAACTGAAGTAACTGCAAACAAAGCAGTCCTTGATGTTTTGGCCAGGGAACTAGTAGACAGAATGAGGCCTCCTGTCCTACCTTTCTTCACAGTCCAAAAGTGCAGAAGGGCTCTGCTTTTAAGCTTGAGCACTCACATCACCCATGAGCTGATTGATCAGATGCTGTCAGTACTGCAGGAGTCATTGTCATTGCTCTATCTCTGCTTCCACTAGTGGAAAGTCTGTAATCACCCACGGAGGTCCTTCAGGCCCTCGCACGTGGTCATACGTTGTTCCATTACATATCACAACAGCTGCTTTCTCCACCACAGTCGTCTTCATTGCTGGCTTCAGCTCAATGACAATTTCCAGCATCTGATGGAGACATAACCTTCTACAGAATAAAATCTGCCTTCACTAAATGATTCAATGTGATTACAGTAGAAGGTGCTCGGTAAGAAGGCAGTGAAGTTCTGCAACAAGGGCCGTACGTCTGAGAACACCTGAATTTCCCAAAACCCCATGCTAAACAAGTTCTGCACCCTAGTGTAAACAAAACAAAACCTTGAGTATTTATTGCTCATGAATTGCTGCATCATTCACAGAGAAAATGCATGCAATAAATCCACAGAAAAGCTTGTCAGTCAAAATAAAACAGCAAACCACAAAGGGTTCAATAAGATTACTAAAACACAGAAACACAATGGCAAATATCGTAAAGCAAAGAATGAGAATTTATTTGAAGGCACGATTCACCAACTTTCGTACTCGGAACTTGTAAAAAGAAATCTGCCATTCTGAATTAAGGTAGTGAAAGCTGCCAGCACTCCTTTGCAGCTGAAGTGCAAAGGAGATTGGCTGTGATGTACAGTTACACTCACAACATCAAGCCACAACATGAATAGTACATATAAGCCAATATAAAACATGTACATTTTCCACAACCATTCTTTTGTTGTTTTATGTATATATGAACATCTTCAAGCTTGAGAAATGCACTTGCCATAGGAAATTTTAATATACTTACTTTTAGACCTTTGATGACCTTTTTAGTAAAGGCACGCACATTATCAGCACTGAACTTGTCATTGGGCTGGAGCCTGCGCTCTTGGAAATCAAGGGCTGCCGGTATCATCTAAAACAAAAAAAAAAAAGGAATGATTAAAACAAAATTTTTAGAAACACAACCTTTCAGTGGAGGTGTATCTTAGGGACAAAGTAAATAAATATGAGTGTGACAATTAACAATGCACCACTGATTTGTTGCTGCAAGAAATGGATGGCAAATAGACACTCCATGGAACATCAAAAAGCAATGCTTGCAAGTTCAAACCATAGCATGCTTCAATCTATTTGATAGTCCTTCATGCTAAATAAGAGAAGCATAAAATGATCTAACAGATATCTAGTGCCACATTATAGCGATGGCGAAGAATGAAAAGTAACTGCCAAATCTGTAACGTGAGAAACAAACTCAGTTTGCCGAATCTATGCTTAGAAAGACAAGTAACACTTAGACCACAGTGACAAGCATGGCTAGTGGTTGTCAGCATATGAGCTTGATCTGAAATCCATGCACTATTTATGCATCCAGTGTCACTGCACATTTCAGGAAAAGTAATCGCACCTGCATGCACTGAGTAGTGTACAATAGTATTCCTGGTGTGCATGCCACCTGATTTAAACGTAGCTGCAATGTCCTACCAAAAATTTCAGATACAGCATGTGCATCTAGCACCAAGCAATGAATGGATAAGGATGATGATTCATTAGAAAAAGATTGGCAGAAATTCAGTAAAGCGACAAGATGTCTTTTTCTTCCAATTTAAAAATTAGCTTGCATGGCAACTCTGTTTGAGACTCACACGTAAAAGGGTTTCAGAGATGCCTCTACTTTTCAGGAGATGCACCAGGCCGCTGACATCATTGTTACTATGTTTATCAAAGTGCAAGGCATACAGAATGACCAGCCGAAGGCAGTCAATGTCACGGACTTTGCTGCTTCCAATCAAGCTTCGCACCCGCTGCAAGAAAAAAGAAAAAGAATAAAGTAGAATATTAATCGACTCAGTTTTGAAGGGACACTATGAAGATGAAATTAATAAGTTCAGACTACTAAAACATACTTTCAGAGCTTTCTTTTTTTTTGTGAATTTTCATAAACATTCATAATGTTTGCAGCTCAACAAAGCACCGGGTAATGTCATAACCAACCGGCTACTGCTATTACACTAATGAAGCCAATAGATACTAATTCCAATAGATACAATAGATACAATAGATACTAATTCCAGTACAGTAATTTTATAAGATGAATAGAAAATAAGTTAAAGCAATGACAAGTTGTTTTTTCGCCCATTTTGACTCATTTTCTTCCTTCGTCTCATATTCACACTTCCACTAAAGGCAACACATGATGCCCCTATGCTTTCTCTGGCTTCATTTATAGGCTTCTTATAATTTTGTCTGACACAAAAAGGACACCTCAGTCCGTTCCCTTTCTTCTGATATCACAGCAGCTCATAAATGGTAACCAATGTAGACCAGGCTGCTATTAATCAAGTAGGATGGAATTCCAATGTAACTTGAGGCATGTTTGCTCCAGATCTGGTTTACAAAACCGGTGGAACATAAACACCTGCTTAAGTTTCATCATAAAAATGTAAAGCATCAATTTATAAAGTTTTACTAGAGGCACACCTTGAGGAGATCCGAGTGGTCCCTGGTGGCCACAATTTCTTGCTCGACCTCGGACACTTCCAACAGGCTGTGGGCACCAACTAACCGTGACAGTTCACCAACCAATGTGACATGTTTGGCCACTGTCCCCTGAATCTTCTTAAACTGAGGGTAGTGCTCCACAAATGCCTGTCCAGAGAGAGGGAGAGCAACAACTCTATTAAAGAGACACTAAGGAGGAAAATGATTTTTCTTGTATTAGTAAATTTTTCTCTTACAATACAAAAAGCATGACACCTGCCACAAGAGAAGACACTTGGTAAGTGAGAAAGCATGAAAAAAGAAAATACAGGATGCCACTTTGAAGTTGCTGCACCAACCTGCCATGACATAACAGATTCTGATGCCGTCTACTAAGGCCTGCATGGTTCTTGATTGGTAAAACTGAGTACATTGACTTCTCATGGGGCCAGAGGCTTAATGTACAAAGTCTCATGAAAATGTGGCCAAAACAAGAGAAAACGCTTTCGAAATCCATGACGTCATGATAATGTTCACGGCAAGAAGATTTGGGCCCAAGGCTTAAAAATGGAATTTCGCGTTGTGAATTTCTCCTTTATTAGCAAATCTATGATGGCAATATTAATGACAGTGGAAATTTCAAAGAAAAGAAAAAGACGATCAGTCGAGAAGGATTGGTTCACATTAATGTCCCTTTAACTCTCATTAATGTTCTTTTCCCTTTGTTCTCTTTTTTTTTTTTTTACTTTTACAGTACTACCAGATAGATCAAGGCAGGACTGCAAACGCAGTGATGCAGGACAATTTTTTTGTATGACAATTAAATGGCAGTACTGTACATACTTCTAAATCACCTGAGGCAGTTAGATTTGACCTTATATTGAGCGAGCACAGCTACAAAAATATACTGCACACCTAACTGGAATGACACTTTATCCCATGTTTTCAGGTCATGAACGCATGCATGTATGTTCCATCCAAGGCACGCGCGTATGTATTATTTCTACGACATAGGGAGTGGCTCTTCTACACAGCTCAGATGTTCAGTGGTTGAGCTTCTTACAAAATGAAGGGTCTCAGGTTCAAAACAACTCAGAATGCAGTTTGGATATCATGAACAGGGCTTTGTTGAGCTGCCAGTCTTAATATATTGTGACATGCCACATTCACAAAAATGTTGTGCTGTTGACATACAAATGTTAACAGTCTGAAACCTCAAGCTAGCTTCTAACATAATCAGCCACTTTCATTTCTCTGCAATGATTATTAATAATGAAGCCCACTTGCAGACCTGCAGGTGGCTTCATTATTAATAATCACCTGCAGACATTGTGCATGAGCATTTGTCTAGGCTGCCGCATGGTAGACTAAAGGCTTGTTTAAATTCAAGCTGAACATGTGCCTATTTGCATAACAACCTGCATTACTGGCTACATCGTTAAAAACTTCCAGCAGATGTTTCTCCGTCGAAAAAATGAGGGAAAGCAAAGCTTCGCATGTGCATACCTGGCCTACTACTTCCCTTCCCTTCTTTCTTTCTTTCCTGCTACATGGCACAAACTCCAATGCATGGTTAAGATATGTCAATATATCGTAAGCATGGTTGCGCAGTCTAGTGGTTAAGATACTTCCCTTCATAGGATGGAGGGCTGAGTTCAAGCCACAGCACTGGTAATGGTTTTATTTTTTTCCTCCCCCCCACCCCTTCCCCCCGTTCCAGCTAGGGGGTAGGGCATGCAAGGTATCCATATGGTTCAGACATGCTTGTATATCGGAAACATGGGTGCGCATTCGAGTTGTTAACACACCTGCTTTCGGAGAGTGGGGGCCATGATTTAAACCGCAGCACAGGTAAGAATTTTTTCCACTCCAATGGGCCCATTATGACAAGGTGAACTAATCCATTAGTTTCTTCAATCACTCTGTACAAAAAGCCAGCGGTTCCAATTTTGCAGAAGTTTTGACATGATGACCACAACAACACTGACGCAGCCTACACTAAGCAAGCTTCAACTAGAAAAATTCTGCCACTGTCAGCATTACTAGTGATTACAAGCTAAACAGACACTCCAGTGAGTACAAATTAAAGTTTCAGCAAGACATTAAGTTTGCCTGTGCAGTGCTAAAGTTAGTGGCTGTTGGAAGCTTTACATGCGACGTACCTTCATGTCAGCTATAGACTCAACTTTCTCATGACTTTTTGTCTTGGATTGGAACTCGTCCATGAGGTCCTTGATGTTGGAACCAATCTCACCAAAGTTCTTGTACATATTCTGGACAAAGAATGACCTACATTAAAACAGGTACCGCCCTGTACTAAGCACTGCAGAAAGCTTACGTTGCTGTAAAACTCGTCATTATCTTCTGACAGCACCACGTCCTGCAGGTCTCGTGAGATACCAGAAACTTGAGAAAGGTTGACTCGGTTGTTTTGAATCTTGAGCAGCTCATGAACCATTGCCTGATATGTCCACTGCACAAAAGAATTCCACAGCACGTAACATGGAAACACATCTTTCAACCAGCAAAAAGTTACATCATATTTGACAAGAGCTCAGTGAAAGTAAACTCAATAGTGAAATCTTAATATGGTGATCGTTCTTAGATGCCTTATGCTATGAAATTAAAGAAGGTGTGCTAGTTTTTTTTGTTCCCCGATGCTATTCACTGCATGTTTAGAGGAAGTGTTTAAACGTCTAGACTGGGAAGAAAAGGGCATTCGAATAGACGGAGAATATCTAAACAATTTAAGATTTGCAGGCGACATTGTGCTCTTTAGCAATGATGGTGACGAATTACAAAACATGATTGATGACCTAAACAGGGAAAGCATTAAAATTGGATTAAAAATGAATAGGCAAAAGACCAAAGTTATGCTCAATAGCTTAGCTAAGGAACAGGAATTTAAAATCAACAATGAACCCTTACAATGTGTAAACGAATATGTATATCTGGGACAGTTAATATCAGGAACTCCTACCCAGGAAAATGAAATTCTCCGTAGAATAAGGCTGGGCTGGAGCGCATTCAGAAGGCATTACGAAATCATGACCGGACACTTACCGCTCTCATTAAAGCGAAAAGTATTCAATCACTGCATTCTCCCAGTACTAACGTACGGTGCAGAAACATGGAGAATAACGAGAAAACTAGAGATGAAACTAAGGAGCACGCAACGTGCAATGGAAAGAAAAATGATAGGGGTAACGCTAAGAGATAAAAAACGAGCGGAATGGATCAGAGAACAGACAGGAGTAGCCGATACTATCTTATCAATTAAAAGAAAGAAGTGGACCTGGGCAGGACATGTCATGAGGAGGAAGGATAATAGGTGGACAGTAAGAGCGACGGAATGGATACCACGAGAGGGAAAACGCAACAGAGGTAGTCAAAAGGTTAGATGGAGCGATGAAATTAAAAAGTTTGCGGGCATAAAGTGGAACCAACTCGCTCAGGGTAGGGTGTATTGGAAATCGTTGGGAGAGGCCTTCGTCCTGCAGTGGACCTAAACAGGCTGATGATGATGATGATGATGATGATGATTATGCTAGTTTTTTTTATGTTTTCTGGGCCTAACCAAATAGTATCTCAAGAGACATGCATGCCTCTGTGAACCAGGCCATGTGCTTGAACATTGAGACACAAAGAGCATACATTATTTTAAAAAATACTATAGAAGTCCTTGTGCCTGTACACAAAATATTTCGCTCAATGGCTAGTAGGACACTCAATACGCAGGACAAAGGCACTGTCAGGACAAATTCCTTTTCAAAAAAATAAAGGAGTGGGAAGGAGGGGGGGGGGGGGGCATGCTAGGAAAAAAATTGGAGGATCATATTTCAGCAATTCTTTTACATTTCTCTGGCAAATTGCATACAGTATTAAAAGTTCAACTACAGCTTACCTGATTTAGCAGTGGTGTCACCACGTCACTTCTACGGTCCAAGATAAGCAGTAAAGGGGGCACTTCTGGTTTCCTGAAGTCAAAGAGCTTGGCTTCTCTTTTCATCCATTGCTATGATCCAGATAAAAGTTAAATAAGGAATGAAACATGCTGCTCCTAATAAGACATTGATCTATGGCTAGTGAAAAAAAAAGAGAGATAACAAAGGTATGAAAGAGGAAGCATAAAGAAAATTTATTCCGTGATAACATTGACAGATGCAGTCGGTGCTTATTTAGTACAACCAAAATAACATGTCACTGTTCAGAATTTTACTGGATGTGATTACACAAAGACAAAGCCGAAGTGTGTGTGGTTATAGGCCAGTAACACATCTACTAAGTAATGACATGTGCTGTTGTCAAATACAAATGGCAAAAACATAATTTTGCACTTAGCTACAACCATTTAGTACTGGCCTTGTTCATGTGCTGTACATTCCCAGGATGACAAAAAAAGAAAAAAATGCACACGCTTTTATTTCTTGCTTCCCAGAACCTTAGCACTGTCATATACAGCTCAGAATGATTGCCAGTAAGGTTTAGAAGTTTGTGATGATCATGCTGATACTTGTAATTATAGCACACATTTGATTAATTACAGATGCACACAGGTCAAAATGTGCTATGATCTGTGAAAGCTAGTTGTCCTTTTCCCACGCTTGGCATGCTGCACTGCATTATACTTCTTAAAAAGGATTGGGAAAGGGGAGGGGGGAGGCAATTCTTTCTGCAGTTAACGAACACCGCAAAAACTTTAATAAACTTTTGTAAGAACCAGGCCCGTAGGCAGGAATTTTGTGAGGGAGGGGCCCACTTGCTGAAGGCACTGACTATTTAAGAAAAAAAAAACATATATTTTCATTATTTGTTTTTGGTAAAAATCACAGTACGTAAAATAAGTGACTTTTTAAATGCAACGTTATTAACAGGTTAAATTTTATGTTATTAGCACTACACTGTGTTATGAACACTACCGCCCAACCAAAATTGTGGGAGGGGCCCGGGCCCCTAGGGCACGCCCCCTTGCTACGGGCCTGGTAAGAACAATGGTTCATGTACATAAACACACCGTATAAGGCCCACAGAACCTAAACCGCAGCCATGCGGTAGGTACGTGCTGCAATGTGGTGTTAAAGCAAATTTCTCGTTGTCATAGATAACACAACAAACTGTAGCCGAGCAGCTTCCCCTCCCTTTGCATCAGCAATTAGACAGGAGAGTCCCATTGCAATCTACTGAGCTTCCTCAAGGGTAGAAAATTCTTAGAACCGCTGCAGCTTTGTTATTTTATTTTTGTGGTGGGGATAGGACTGGTCAACTCAGGAGATTTATGGCCGTGCCCATAAAATCAAAAGGCACAGTCAGAAATACGGAGTCTCATGAGCTAACCGGGAAGGTTAGTAGGTATGGGATAACACGCAAATGTCTAGAAACAGACCATACCGAGACACCTTCAGCTAGCCGCCGAGCTGGCTCCGAGTTGCACTGATAGCGGACCACCGGAGCCTTGCGCAAGCTGAGTAGCAGCGCCACCAGACCCTGAACGCTCCTTTCAAAGGCAGCTGTGCTCCATCGCTGACCCTGTATACACGGGGACAATGACGTGGACAGTTAAAAACATCTTACTTTATGGTTACTGGTGCACACAACATAGTGCTGCGGTATCACAGATAAAAGAAGACTTTGCATTTAATAAAAGACAAAAGAAAGTGTTAACAATACAGCAGGAAAGGCTTACACACAGCGATAAAAATGAGGGGAAACAATGAGATTTATTGACAAAATGTTAGAGCTTAAGAGATGTGGCACAAAATAAGGTTATAGCAGGGGAAGTGTTTGTACCATGCCTACCCATTCCCTTTAGGGCCACATCCTTTTCTGTGCTCCAACATTCTGTCAATTATGCACCGGGCAGGTCCTAAAAGGGCCTCTTAAGCAAAAAGATTGATTTTCTTTTTCTTATGTTGCTACCATATGGCACAAGAAACAAACCAAACTATTGTGTGCAATGCAGAAGATATGAGTTACCTTTTTGCAAGTTATCTTTCTGCTAACTTTTAGATAATATTTTCATCATCACATATAAATTAAACCTACCACTATTGATCTGTCCATCACTCTATGTGGCTCTATTATGTGTCTGCTCCATAAGTTTGCTGATGCACTTTATATACAGGTGCACCATGCACATCCTACAACTCTACATGTGAAACAATTGTAGAAGGAAAAGAAACAGGGGATGCCAAATAACTAAATAAAATATTAGCAACAGAGCTACAGCAGACTGTTCGACATGCAGAATTCTTTTTAACAGTCATATAAGAAGCAATCCCTCACCTGAAAGCAGCCGGTCAGGTTGAAAGAAAATAGGTGAGGTGCCAATGCCACATAATCCCCAAAAAACTCCTTGACTTCCTGTATACACTCCTGGTCATCAGCCTCCGCGAGCTCTTTAATGTCACTGCGGTTAACTGTGTTGCTAAAATCTGCAAATTGGAAACATCAGCACACACCTTTGTACAATTCAACTAAATGCTCCTTTTTCAATCGAAGGGATGCACTAACCGATGGCACAAAAGGCATGTTTCATTTTAAAGAAAGCATTAGATCTACAGAAAAAAAATTTTAAAGACGAAATGTTAGCACTAGGTTGGTTGTGCCTCCTTAAATACCATAGAGCCTAGCAAACTTTCAAGCATCACAAATAATGCATGACAGTAATGAACTGCTAAATTGCGCACTGCCTCTTAGCAATAAAGACATCATTTTTCGAGAACTTGCTTTTAGCGAGAAAATTGGAATACTTCTTACAAAGTAATGGAGGAATTCTTAATAACATGCGCATGGAGTGCATTGGACATGTCAAGGCAAAGTGAAGAGAACTAAACAACAGATTCGCAGCAAGTACCCATTCAGAGCACTGTTCACACATAAGTTATCAAGTGAAGCATGAAAAGCAGTGCATTGTTTTGTGCTCTGCTGCACACAGATATCATGATGAGTAGCCGCCAGTTTGCCCATCTGTGGATTTTGTTGAGCATTAGTGACACACCAATAAAATTGGCATGGCAGTAATGTCTGGCAAACACCGCCTATAAAAGGTTAGGGTACAGCAGCAGCAATGCCTGGGTGACCAACACCTAGTATGTAGGTGAAACAAAAAAACCATAACTATCACATCTCCTAGTAAATTTTACTCCTTCTGTTTGTCGCTCTATCACTTCATAAAGAAGGGTTGATTTGTGAACATTTTTTTATTATTAATCGAAGATGCGTAGTTCTTCTTTCTGTGAGCATCATCAGCTGTGGTGGGGCATTTTTCACAAAAGAAATCGCAAACTTTTCCTGAAATGATGAAAACTGGAAAGCTTTACATACCATGAAAGAGGGAGCATTGAAAATCTACACTTACTTGAACACACTTATGCATAATCATCGCATACTGCTTCAACAATGCAGAATAAATTCTATGAGCTAAAAAGTCATGCATAAAAAAACACACAGTAACATGACAAATAACACAGGAAAGACTGCTCTATGCAGACGTGTTTGACTCACAGATATAGTACTGGCCATAACGGGGATTCCTTAGTTCTTGGACAAGCAGCTCCACATTCTCCCGTATCGGCCGCAGGAATGCAATGCATTTCATATGCTTCATAGCTTCTGTGCCAGCACACACGTCGATTCTCTCAAAGAGGATAGACTTCCTTAAGCAACATTTCTGACTGAGCATATACTACACTCACAGTGGTCGTCTGAAAAGATCCAACATACAGGGCACATGTACATGACACATTGTTAATGCAAAAACTACATACCACGAATCAAATGTTAGATAGTAGTTTGGTCACAATAAGTATGTTGCTTTGTGGGGTTTAACGTCCCAAAACCAGCTCCGATTATGAGAGACAGCGTAGTGGAGGGCTCCGGAAATTTTGACCACCTGGGGTTCTTTAACGTGCGCTGACATCGCACAGCACACGGGCCTCAACATTTCGCCTCCATCGAAATGCAGCTGTCGCAGCCGGGATGTCACAATAAGTAGTCACAATGTATAGTAACACATATTGCAGCAAATGGAATGAGAGGTCTTGTCTAATACCATATTATCTGGTAAGAAATAAACAGGCACTCGCCTTGTCACAAAATAAACGAACACATAATGATGTTTCGGGTCCCTTGTTCACAATGAACAAGGGACCCGTAGTGGCCCTGAAACGTCATGATTTGTTAGTTTATTTTGTGATGAGGCAAATGCCTGTTTATTTCTTACCATGAATCACCCTCGTCTGACGAGTTTTCGTTGAACCTTGGACTATACGCCATATTATCTATGTTCTTGAAATAGCTCCAGAATGCAACAGGCCAGGATTTGGTCATGAGTGTCACTTGTGCACAGAGGCTGCTGGTTGCAAGGAAGTCTCCTATCACTCAGTCAGTGATAAACAGGTGTAAATATGCGTCACTTTATATTTTACAATGTAAACATGACTGAGTTAATGTTACAGTGAGTAACACAGCACATCCCTACATACTGCTTTCATATGTGACACACTATTATTAGTATTTTACATGTATGCAATAAGCGCAGCCTCTCGGCCCTTCTTAGCATTGGCTTTTTATGCGTGAAATCGAGTACACATTTTTACCATAGTTGAAATAGTGCCCCTGTGAGGGGATCACACCTCCATCACACATTCTGACGAACATCAAGAGAGAATTGCTATTTTTAGTATGTTTCAGCATGTCTGTATTTCATTCTTTTGTTGGCATTACACAACCACAATACTGTGCTACTGAATGCCTGAACCACAGTATTTTACCAAGCAGCAGTGCTAGCCTATGCATCGTAGTGTGAAGTGAAACAAATAAGTGCCTGCTGTGTTAGTTTACCAACTAAATTTATAAACATTCTTGCAATCACATTAGCACCCAAATTATTTATACCTCTAATAGGTATAATTATAATTGTGACATGATCACTTGTGTGTTGTTCAAGGCAACTGTTCACATTACTGCTACTAAAATTCATCTGGTATTCGCAAAGGATTTTGCAATCTTGGTAATATGTTCAAGGAAACTTTCTAATGGATATCAATGGAGTAGAAATACTAACGATGATAATGAGTCAGGTGTTCATGGCAATGCTACTTTATCATCTCCAGCTCGGAGACACTGACAACCTCAAGATGTTTGCGATGAATGTCTCATTCACCAATTTCTCTAGCGCTTCTATTCAGATATTGAGGAAGTAAGCTCAAGACACATGTGAAACCAATTATTAGGAAAAATAAAATACATTTCCACATGTTCAACAGGTAACAAATATTTTAGCAAAGGCATAAGAAAGTAGATGTAGAAGCAAAGAACTGTTTTTGGAGTACCAACGACACAGTCTTTTTCTCATAACAGATGCGCCTAAATATCCCTGCATGCGTGCGACCTTCCTACGAACACAAATTAGCATATCCACGCCGACTGTTTGCCACTGCAGTTCGAGTAAGCAAGTTATCCCACGATTGCTAAATATACCACAGCCGGTATAAATCTGGAGAGACTCGCACAGTACGCCCCTTCGAGGTCATCTTACATCGTGCATGCACCTTGACACCACAGTGAGATTTAAACACGATTAAACAGTCCGAAACGCAAGGCTAGCTTACGGTTTCCTTATCCATCATCAACACCTTCATGCCTGGCCCGCTTTCTTCTATCATCTTGTCAATGTAGAGTCGAATCGCAGCGACGGCACTCATCGTGATCCTTCGCAACCGGCTGTCAGTTCAAGCCGGTTCGCCAAGTCCGATATGCTACTCAGTGTCCACAAACTCCAGCGACATGTGTAGACAATTTATATCGTTCGGTGTTTCGAAGAGGTTTCGACTTGTTGCTGGGAGCGCCTTGTCTTCATGAAGACGTGACCAAACCCGTTGACGCTCGTCGGCAAGCACAACCGAAACTACGACGTGTAATGCGCCGAGGAACGCCCTGCACATTCAGATTCACATCTGTGCGTCCCTAGAGCTGCTGGGAAAAGTCATAGGTGCACAACGATAGGAAAACAGCCTTTGCTACGTGAAACGAGTTCGGTGAATACAAGCAGTACAACAGTACACTGTAGAAGCTATATAAAAACGGTGACTGTAGTACAGCACCACAAAAATTAGGCGGAGCCATTGCTGTTTACATGTGTACTGCAAATACATTTTAAACGGTGATTTTTGAAGCTTAGCGACACAAGTGTGGTATGTGCTGCCTCAGACTTGGAGTTTTTGATTTTATGAATAAATCCCTCCTTTTATGCGGTGTTTCAACCACAGAATGGTTATCTCCGAGTCTACGTTTTTGTGAACTTTAAGTGACAAGTTAGATCTTGAGGCAATATTTAGAGATCCTCTCTGGCATGATCCTTTTGTGGAGAAGAAAGCCTTTTTGTTCCTTCACGATATTTTTCTTTCTTTTTCTTCTATGCTTACGAGAGCGTGTGGGACTGTTCTTGCATCCAGCAACGTTTGCATCCAGCGGCCGTAACGGTATCGAGGTCAGCACAAACATACGCACGCACTCCGTGTTGCCGAACATCGGGCGGTGTTGTGGAGCATCTTATCGTGTCCTTCCTAGTACTCAAGCGAAATTATGAAAACGTGCGTCCCTGTTTGCTGCATCGGTGTGGTTGCTTGCGCGTAAGTTGCTCACGTAGCCGATCCGATGGAGGTGTACATCTGGAAAGGTGACTGGGGCCTGCCCAGTATCGACACTGCGTGCTTGGAAGTATTGGTAATTCATTTCGCAGCTGTCTCCGATTGCACTGCGCGTGCGCTCAGTGTGGCAAGAATTTTCCTACTCACGATATGTTGCACTGTTTGTTCCTTTATGCATAGGCGTACGCGAAGTTTTCTGGGGCGCCATTGAAAACCAGAGAAGTCCGTCGACCCTGGTTCGGTACGTAATCACTACAGGTTAAACCACTTTGCCTGCTCCCTAAGCAGCAGTGCTGAATTCGCCCGCTTCTGTTGAAAAGAGTGAAAGCTCCAACTAGCTAGTCTAGCTGTTCATGGAGCGATAAAATCTCGTCGCAGGATCGTTACCGGTAATGCGACATGGACCCGAGACGAAGCTTACCAAGTTTCAGGATGTCGTGGCCTACCTCCGAAAGCAGGCAGGAAACATGAAATAGCGGTTCCAGAGCACAGTACATTTATTCATTTGTTTTGTTTCTTTTTTTTTGTTGCAGAACTACAGTGCGGATGTGCAGCTGACACCACAGCAAGCGTCAGACGCGAAGGCTTATATTGCCATGCTAAGACAAAAACTCAAGCCGGCTTTGGTGCGTGTAAACTAAGCTCTAGTGTACAACCTTTACGATGTGAATAGTTTGCATGTTGCGCAAATTTTGCCTAATGCGGTATCTATGCCTCCATGCATGGATCAGTGACATCATAAGCAACATGACATTGAACCGAGTAGACAGGGTGAAAAAAAAAAAAAAAGCAATCAAGGCATCTCGACCTGTTGGTTTGCATGCAAAGCCACTGTGAACGCCGTGTAGTGTCTTTGGCTTTGCTAGATCAGGCTCGATATGGAGATGCACATCTGCATATGCACACACAGTTGTGTTTATTGCGTAACCAAGTGAACCACTGGCTGTCACACATTCAAGTTAATTTACCAGGGAGTGGCAGCTTTCATCAGCACATGAATAGATCGAACGTGCCATTAGCAACACACCAACACATTGCAATAGTGTGCAACGTGTTCTCCGAAAACATGTGTTGTATTTTTTCCTTTAGTTTGGCCCCGAACTTGGGTGCCCATCTGCGCTGGTTGTTCAGTTAATTCACTGCATTCTTTAATGAAGGCTAATCCCCCCAGTTAAAACCGTCGAAAGGAATGAACAAGTTCTGTTTTCATTGCAGTTTATTTCAATTTTAAAGTTTATTTGCAGTATGTGAATCTATAAGTGGTGTATGTGTGTGTGTGTGTGTACAGTGCTCACGGAATGAAGTGCGAAAATTTGCACCTAAGCAACACACCTAGTTTCACTTCTACCAGCTTCAGTTCATGCTACACGTAATATTGGCTTGTACACATACATCAACTCCCACATTGCCTTTAGTGGCCAGGTTTTGTATTGATTGTTATCCCCAGGATTTGCACATAACCACTGTTATAATTTGATATTTACGTGATGCATTTCATTCCATGAGCTCTGTATGTGTGTGTGTTTGTGTGTATGTGTTTGTCATGTGCCTCTTCATTTTATGTTTTATTGTAAAGTGCCTTCGGTGAATGCTTTCTTCTGTTCCAGATCTATCAGTGGTGGGTCGATGCCCAGAACTATGTGGAACTGACTAGGCCCTGGTATGCAAAGGCCCTGGGCTTTCCATTCAACTATGTAATGCCTGGACAGATGCAGCGTGCTGCCACTGCTGTCCTCAATTCAAAACTGCAAGGCTTTGACCTTGAGGGTGACCAGGCCCAGATTGCGGTATGTGCACATTGCTTAACCTTCAGATTTATGTATACTGACTGGTATTATAGTGCACAACAAAATCTGTACTCATGTTGAATCAGAAGCAGAAACAATGACGACGACATGGAAGGAAAAAACAGGACAAGCACTCGTCCTTTTATATATATATATATGTTGCCATCTTTGTTTGTACTTCTGATCCAGCATGAATTCGTATAAACTCCCCAAAATTTGTTTTTCTGAGTCTGTACTCATTGATGGGAACAAGCATGATACCATTCCATAAAGGTAGGATTATGTTTCTGAGTCAGCTTTTTGCTATTACAACTGTTAATGAATGTTTTACATGGCTGCACATTAGTGTCTACACATTAGTCACTAAAACTACCCTGCCTTAAAGGTTGTTATTTAATTATTTTGGTAACCTGACAACATTTAGCAAATATAGTAGTACACACACATACAACACTGCTGGCTGTACCTTGTTCCACTTGCTCATACTGCCAAGCCTTGCTTTGAAAAATATTTTTGATCAAAGTGGCATCCTCCCTTTAAAGATATGTCTCCCAATTAGGGAATGAGTATCAGCCTTGTTTATATCAGCACACTTTAATGGAGACTAAAGGCAAATGTTAAGTCAACATGCACAGTTGAAATAGCATTCAAGAAACATTGTAGTGCTTGTTTTGTATCAAGGAAAGCATTAAAGAAACGTCGTAGTGCTTGTTTTGTACCAAGGAAACGGCTGGTTTGGATGACAGTCATATTTAAATAAAGTGGTCAACATGCCATTAGAACTATCCAAACCACCTGCCTGACCAGGTCCATTAATGTCATTTGCCGTTTTTTCTCTTTACTGGCTGACAGACCAGCTGGCTGTGCGAAAGGCAGGAGAGGACAGGAGGGAAGGAGGGTCTAGCTATTGTTAGGGTGCTTTGATGGTCCTCTTTGCTGAGCGACGAGGACGTCGAGGCACTCTGCAGCCACACAGAAAACTACTTCTATGACATCATAGCCAGCCCCACAGCGTGCCGCTGACTCGACTTAAGGCCCGTGCACACTAGCAGAAAGCGCAAGCCTTCGAGGCTGCCATGCGGCAGGATTGTCGTGCTGCGAGACGATCACTCTGTGCGTGATTTGTCACGGTGCGCCGCGTGCCGCCGTGGAGGAGACCAATCAGAGCATCCCGCCCGTGATGTATGCGCTCCATCGCGGAGGCATGCGGACCCGCCCGGAGGCTCGTTTCGTACCCGTGCGGTCGCTCGCTTGCCTGTCGCGCTCATTCGCCCGAAGGAGGTGGGATTTCGCGGGGCTGCCACTGCGGTTTGCCGCAGTCAGTGGGGCAGTGTCTCCGCCGAAGTGTATCTCCACTGCTGTGCACGGGCCTTTAGTCGCCATATTGAGTTTGCAGAATATCTTTCAGGTGGCGCAGGCTTTGTCCTGTATTTATCTAAATTTCTCGGTGAACATGATGGTGTAGATAATATAGGTATTTCAGACGTTCTCAAGTACTCGCTTATCATTCTAACAAAAAATGTTGTTTGCCTTTAGTGTCCCTTTAATATATTGTTGAGCCTTGTAATGCTCCTGGGAGTAACTGCAAGCAATTCTTGACAGCTTTTCAAGGAAGCACAGGAGTGCATGACCACACTGTCGCAGCGGCTTGGAAAAGAACAGTTTTTCTTTGGCCAGAGGTGAGTGGACTGTTGGCCAATCAAGCCTGAAAGAAATCTCCCTTGAAGGGACCCCAGAATTTTGTTTGAATTATCAGATGCAGGCCTAAGTATGGCTCAGTGCAACTGACGAGGAAAAGCAGAGGCGGCCAGTTATCACGTTCATTGTTGCTGCTTCAGTGGCTTTTTATTTTCTGCTAGTGGTTTTGACTGCTTTGACAAGTGCTAGCGAGTAACTGGCTTTACCTCCGTCCATTTAAAGATATGCGAGTATGAATGTACTAAAGCAGCTAATATTTCTGGTAAGGATAAGCAAAAAGTATGAATGAACAAAATTGACTGAGTGGTGCAGTTTGAATTAAGCAGCTTTAAAATACATTTAAAACCTAGCAGGCCAACAAAAAATTGAAATTTGTTTGAATTAACCAAAAGTTTGAATTATCAGAGTTGAATTATGAAGAGTCTACTGTATTTCATATATATTGTTACATATTCGTCGACAAGGGGTACCTGGCGTATATGTGAAAACCATAAACAACATATACAAAGATTGCACAGCCACACTACTCCTACATGAGAGAAGCAGACAAATCCCGATCGGGAGAGGTGTGAGACAGGGAGATGCGATATCTCCGATGCTATTCACTGCATGTTTAGAGGAAGTTTTAAACTTCTAGACTGGGAAGAAAAGGGAATTCAAATAGACGGAGAATATCTAAGCAATTTAAGATTTGCAGACGACATTGTGCTCTTTAGCAATGATGGAGACGAACTACAAAACATGATTGATGACCTAAACAGGGAAAGTATTAAAATTGGGTTAAAAATGAATAGGCAAAAGACCAAAGTTATGCTCAATAGCCTAGCTAAGGAACAGGAATTTAAAATTAACAATGAACCCTTAGAATGTGTAAACGCATACGTATACCTGGGACAGTTAATAACAGGAACTCCTACCCATGAAAAAGAAATTCTCCGTAGAATAAGGATGGGCTGGAGCGCATTCGGAAGGCATTACGAAATCATGACTGGAAACTTACCGCTCTCACTAAAGCAAAAAGTATTCAATCACTGCATTCTCCCCGTACTAACGTACGGTGCAGAAGCGTGGAGGATAACGAGAAAACTAGAGATGAAACTAAGGAGCACGCAACGTGCTATGGAAAGAAATATGATAGGGGTAACGCTAAGAGATAGAAAATGAGCGGAATGGATCAGAGAACAGACAGGAGTAGCCGATATTATTATATGATTTTCATAACATGTTTCATAACGTGATTTTCATGTTATAACTTGTCATTTATGTTTGTCATGCAGTCATGTTGTTGCATACCAATTTTCCTATACATCCCATTAACGAAACGGCCAAGAGAGCACCAAGACCGTGGCATGTAAATCATGTCGCTCATGACATGCATTTCATGATTTTCATGTTATGACCTGTCATTTACGTTCATGATGCAGTCATCTTGTGGCATGCCAAGTTTCGTATACATCCCGTTAACGAAACGCGTGGCATGTAAATCATGTCGCTCATGACATGCATGTCACGATTTTCATGTTATGACCTGTCATTGATGTTCGCCATGCAGTCATATTGTGGCATACCAATTTTTGTATACATCCCATTAACGAGACGACCAGGAGAGCACCAAGACCGTGACATGTAAATCATGCCGCTCATGACACGCATGTCATGCTTTTCATGTTATGACCTGCCATTTATGTTCGTCAGGCAGTCATGTTGTGCCATACCAATTTTCGCATACATCCCATTAGCGAAACGGCCAGGAGAGCACCAAGACCGTGGCATGTAAGTCATGCCGCTCATGACATGCATGTCATGATTTTCATGTTATGACCTGTCATTTATGTTCGTCATGTAGTCATGATGTGGCATACCAATTTTCGTAAACATCCCATTAGCGAAACGGCCAGGAGGGCACAAAATCCTAGGCAGCTAGATAGATAGATAGATAGATAGATAGATACACTCAAACTCGCCGAAGTTCGCTAAGAAATGCTTCGCATTTAAAAAATATTTGATGACTTTCAAAGGCCTTGAAAATGTATTTTAAATTTCAAGGGTTTCAAGGATGTGGGTGCACCCTGCGTAACTTGTTACAATACTTATTTATTTTTTCGTACTTGGGCCACTGTGGCTCAATCGTTTTTAGTAGATACTTCCCTGGTTTATTCTTTAGCTGTTTCTGCAATTTAGAGACTACAAAAGATTGCTTTCCTTTTGTTCCAGCCATGTTTTCCCATGATTTGTGGGATTTTTCTTATTTTAGCACTACTGACTATATAAGATATGGAAGCTTATGGTATGAACGCTTTAGTGCCTTTGCAAACTACCAAGTGCTTTGCCGAACTGTGCCAATCCCCCTTTCAGCCCCACTTCTTTGGATGCCATTGTGTTTGCCCACCTTGCTCCTTTACTGCATGCACCGTTTCCAAGCTGTGCCTTGCAGAACCACCTCAAGGCATGTGACAACTTGGCAGCATTTGTTACCAGAATCACGCAGAGGTACTTCTCTGTCAAGGGTGAGTTCCCTATGGAGACAGTGTTGCATTGAGTCGTCACCATGATTTACAGCTAGTTGGTGTTACATTTCCACATATTTCAAATTAGGATACGGAAGTCTTGGGCATTAGGCATCTCATCCATAATGTAATGTCAACCACAGAAACCATGCATATTTTATAAATAGACTTCTTCTTTTTTAAAACTCTGAAAGATGCGAGGTCACACAGGTTTGCTAAGTTGCAGAGCCTACGAGCAGGAAATGGATGCAATATACACTGCATCTTGTAAGCATTTATTTTACTAGTGACTGTAAACACCACACTCATGTCTTAAGCCCTTGGCTATTGCTATTATACATGCAGAGCTATACATCATGTTCTTATTGCTGTTGCATTTTCTTGTGTATGTCTCAAGTCTCATACATATAAAAGTTGTTTCCACATTACTACACGTATTCATGCTTAGTGCCAATAACATTCTATACAGTACTTACCTTACAATGTATGGTTACCATGGGGAGATATACTTATTTCACATTGCAGACACCGGAAGTGGAGACTCAGGAGCTTCAAAGGTGCCAAAGGAGGAGTTCTCTTTCTCATGGCTCAACACACTGGTATCAGTGGGTGTGGCCACAGTCGCCATGGTTTCATATGCTCTGCTATCGGGGCTTGTGCAAGTAAGTACAAATCTCAGAACGACAGAAAGCTGAGCTAGTTGTTAAGGGTTCGTTAATGCAGAAGGGTAAGGCGTGCAAACATGGACACAAGGGAAGTAGACAATATGAACGCCAACTACCAACTGAAGAGGAGCACTGAGGTGAAAAAGAAAGAAGACACAAAAGTTACCTGCACATGCTCAGGAATATTCCCGAGTTCCTATTCCTGAGAATGTGCAGATAAGCTTTGTGTCTTTCTTTTTGCCTTCAGTGCTCCAGTGTACGTGTTCTGTAATTCTATTGCCTTATGTCCATGCTTTCGTCGCTTACATTTTTGCATTCATGAGTACAGAACATGTGCATGATATATCAAGATACACAAACTGCTTTTTGCTCAATGTTAGGTACTCTAAGGCAGTTTCTGCATGGTTGTAAAGGGGCAAACACCTTGCCCTATGCATGACTGTGCAAAATATTAAAAAAAGAGGGGTCATAAAAGACGTGGCCTCTAAGGTCACTTGCAAGTTCCTGTTCTTACGTTAGCATGCATTTGGCTTTAACGAAAGAAGGTAATTTCTCATAGGTGGTGCAGCAAAACTATGAGGACAAAATCGCATTCCTTAAGTTGTGGTAAGGAACCATCGAGAAATAAAGCACAAACGGCTTAGTTCAGATGTGTTCATTAGCCATGACAGGCTTACGAAATTAAACAAGAATTAAATGAAATTATAAAGTACTGCCCAACACTACTATAAAGGACTGCAAGACTTATTCATAACCTTCACACTGCATTTACCTATGGCATGTAGATTTCTTACTGCAGTCAACTTGTCACTAGTTCATCATTCTCGTTACATATCCATGTGTGCTTGGGCATTGTTTTCAGTACATGCTGTGGTTCCTTGTATCTAATGGCAACATCCCAAACACACGCCCTGTGTGCATTGTTTATAAAATATAGAAACTGTAAGCTTGAGATCGAGAGAGAGAGAGAGGGAGAAAACCATGTTTTGTAAGTTCTACCTGTGCACAATTTGTCAGTCTACTTCAGGGACCAAATAACAAATCTTCTGGAAACCACGTTTGCTTTCTAGGTACCAGCCTTTTATGAGCTTACTGGCAGAAAACTCTGGCTTTTATTTAAGTGTTTGAGATTTTTTCCAGGTCGAGTACACAGAAGAAGAACCGCCGCCCACAGACAGCAAAGACAATACAACAAAACATGCTTCAGACTGACAGTATCTATAGACAGTGCACCACTTAGTGCAATGGTGTCCAGCCCTGTGCAGTACTGTGGTGTGTGGTGCAAGGTTCCATGGTAGATGATTGTCAAGCATCAGTTCATCATACCGGCTGATTGACAGCAGTGACCTGCAGTGCTCCTGAAGAGATGTTGCAGTGCAGAAGAGACATTGATAGTTTGTGCATACACCCGTGACACTCGTATGCCTTGGAGCCATGCCCAAAAGCATTTGTGCTCATTTGACCAGCAGAAGCATGTCAGCTAGAGGAAGTTTGCTAATGCCAACTACAGCAGTGCAAGAAGCTTTGTTTTAATGTTCAAAGAGTGTAGGTGTAGGTAACTAGAAGCACAGAAAAAAATTTACCAACAGTGTAAACTGTGGAAGAAGCTACGTAACTGGAATAGGTACGAGATAAACCTTTTGAAGACAAAGTGAAAAACTGGATATGGTGCCCACAATGTTGTCCGTTTGTTTCCTGTTCATCAGGCAATGGCGATACATTTTTGCTATTCTAGCACAAAGATGTGTTGTTTAAGCATGATTGCATTTGATAAGCCAGTACCTGCACTTACAGGCAGCTAGCTATTTTTGTGAAGGTGTTCTAATGGACAGTGTAGCTGGATTGCCTCCTGACGACAACTGAGAGTTGATTTGAGAAAAAAGAATTAACTGAAGTCGGAGCGATTTAATTTATGGTGACGTAGTCTTTGACTGTGGGCTTATTAAATTTGTAGTTATATATGCTCGAGAAAATAGCTATAGAAGTTGGGCCCATATAGCAAAAAAAAACAGACATACACAGTATTGGTTTGTAACAAGAACACAATTTTTGTAATGGAAATTTTTCTAGGTAATATGATGGAACTTGTATCTTATTTTAGCATTTCCAAAAAGGTAAACAGTGGGGAAAGCAAGGGTGGCAGAATAGATGCTCTGCACAACAGTCTTGCTGTTTATCTCTGCTTATGTGTGAAAGCAAGAAAATGTCTTAGAACCATAACATCTTTTTGGTCTGAGTTACTGTTCATGCAGTGGCCATTCGACAAGCTCAAAAATTTCAGTGCTTTTGCTTGATTTACATAGTGCAGTGGAAGCTGCATATTTAACCATGGGATTCGGTATTTCAGTGCCACCCTGTATTCTTAGACAATGCACCCAGCAATTCTGTAGCCAGTTTGATGCCAGAACTTCTTTGCTCTCCACGATCGTTTGTTGGTGTTGGGGACAGCTTTTTAATAAAACCAGACATTGCAGGTAACTGGCAGCAGTTGCAAGCATAAACTCATTTTCAAGAATTTGCTAGCGAATATATTTGGTGGACTGGCATATCGCATGCTCTGCATGTCGTTTCAGTCACGAAGAGGGAAATTTCAAGGAGAGGTAACAGTGCAATAACGTACATGACTTTTTTGCCTAGTATAATGAATTTATTAAAAATTTAACATGTTACTCTCAGTAGTATTCAATATAAAGGGGCATTTAGATGGCTGTAGTGATGTAAAAAAATTCACTGTAAAACAGATGCACTGAATAGAACGCTTTTTACTCACAGTGCGGTAGCATTTATTCACATATTATGATGAAAAACAAGCTGATGCAAATAGTGTGCAGATGTTGGTGAAGTGCTTCTGATGTTTTAATTTTGATAAACATCATCATCTCTAACATATCCTGTCAGACTGCATCCTCTACAACGACCGTATAGACTTGTGTATGGCCAGCATCCTTGCATAAGGATTGCACGGCAACTTGGCAGCCTTAAAAGATTCTGTTAGAGAAGCAGTTGTGTCTGACATCTTATGCCGCACGCGCACATTGGTGCATTTTTGTTAGCAGCATTGTTCCGTGTGTTTCTGCTTTTAAACAGATTTTCCTTCGCTTATCTATGTATCAGCACCGATAATGACATGGTATACGAATATGCTTGTGAAGTATTAATGTAAGCAGCAGTAGTGCAGAGAGCAAATATGACTAGCCAAATGCCTGCTACCCATAAGTTTATTAATAAAGCTACATGTTACCAAAAGGTTTGCATCACTTTAGTGGTTGTAAGCTATCGTGAATACTTATGAAGAATTTCAAACTCGTAGTTGGGAAAAAATTATACAAGACAGTTCGGTCATGTGTAAGGTCCACCCCATCTCAAAACAGCGAAAAAAAGTGTGGCCCTTACACAAGTCTATACGGTACACTAAAGTGTGTTGCAAGGCATAAATAGATGGTCTACATTTCTGACAAGTTTATGCACACAAATTTATGCGACCATACAAGTGCAAACGCTTATCTATGTTTTTATAAGAGACTGCCATCACATGTTCTCCATTCTTATTTCCAATGGATTTCCACGCATGTACATCTATCACCATGCTACAAATGGTTGAATGATATTTTTTTCTGTTCATGGGCCCACTTTATGCATTGAATCCGATATGGTGCAGCAGATGTTGGTATCACGCTCTCACCAACAGTAAGTGATCCCTCGGAATGTGCCCGATTTTCCAGACACATCTGATACAGATATCTGCATGTGATAAAATAGTCCGGCAAATGGTGCTGTGGCAGTGTGACTGGCTTTTGTTGTGGTGGTAAGTGGAGTGCGGGAAAGCAGATGACTGTTGGCACTCCTTCATGCCATTCTGTAGGATTTTTTTTTTTCCGACTTGCTTGAAGCATTGGCCCTATTTGGGAAAGTACGCTCTTGTGTTGGTATCAAACCTATGCCACCTAAAAAGTCCCTCTTGGATTACCTTACCAAGTGTTCCTCTGCATGTAAGTAAGCAAGCATGTAACTATATGGGTAGTAATAAATGAAGGTTTTGATCCTGTTGGCTAATTGTAGAAGTCAGCTTGTAGATGTCTTGTAGATGGCTTGCCTAAGACAAATGAATAGGGAACATGTCATTTTATTGCAAGATATTACTTTGGTGTGAAAAATATTCATTGCATTTCTGCTAGTAGACTGCATTGTGAATTTGAAAGTTGAGAGTCAGTGTGGCCATATCTGTGCCTTTGACTGGTCACCAAGCTTTTTCAGGAGTAGATGGCTCCACTTCACATACAGTTGTGCAATTTTGAATTACTCGTTTTTTACATGATCAAGACGGTATAGTTCCAAATGTGGCAAGTGCATCTGAGTAGTAGGGGCCGTTCTGTTTGCACGCACCACTCATTCCAACCTTTATTTTTAACTGCTAACAGCATCTTCATATGAGCTGGGAAATCGAATGAAGACATCCATGCACTTGCAATAATTACAGACAATTCTTTCATGACAGGTTGTTTGCTGGTGCAGGGACTTGAAATGTGCATATTCAAGCCAAGTCCTTTGAAAAGTACTCCACACCCACTTTCTACTGTGATAAACCATTATACAGTTAAACCTAGACATAACGAAATTTACAAATGCTCGAAAAATTTCTTTATAAAGAGGATTTCGTTATATCCAGTTCTGGCATGAAAATTCGAAAAAGCAACACACAAATGACACAAAGGGGCAGCTGGAGTTATACCTAGCCCAGAACACATTTACTTTGTGACAAAAAAGCAGAAGGCATAGCTTGAATTGACCTCTGAGGATTCATTGCCTTCGCTGTGATATTGGACAGTTTCCACCGGTGCCTCATCCGACGTGCCTTTGGTAAGGATGGCACAGTCGGCCTCAAAAAGATTAACAATAATGAAAAAAATCCCACAAAACTGCACATAGTACAGGGTTGCCCTATTCGTGCAAGGAAAGGCAAGCTCCTGTGTGACGGGTGGGCCATTTCTCTATCCAGGCTCTCATCCTTGCAATGATACGCCTAAGTGGCCAAAAGCACAGCTATGCCAGTCAACCCGCATGCGTGAGCACTGCGAGAAAAAAAAATTGAACGGGAATGGCATGATAGCTAAATAAAAGAACAGACCAGGAAGGCTACAGTAGCGAGTGGTGGTACTGCCGGCGTGCAAGCCGCTGGGAACATGATATGGGGTTCGGGGTGGGGGGCGGAGAAGACGCCACAGCTACGGTGGCACGAATCGCGCGCCTGGCTCGAGGGGAAATGGCACCCACACCGACAAGCATCCTCACTCCTTGCATCACTCTGTGGATGAGAGGTTGCCATGAAGGATGCATGCACTCCTTTTGTAATGACATGGTATCGCACTCCATCGTCAGTGGGGAAGCCATGGGAGTGAATCCAGCCGCTTCTCAAAATAAAATGAGATATTTGGAGCGAAATTACTGGGTTGCTGGTAGGGGGAATTCGTTATATCAATGACATCTCCAACTGCCAGTTCGTTATACAGAGGTTACAAATGCATGTTCTATGGGGCTGCGGCAAAAAATTGAAAAACTTTGTAATATCGAGGAATTCGTTATATCGAGATTCGCTATAGACATGTTTGACTGTAGTATGATCTAGCAAATGACTTGAACGTGTCCCTGTCAGAGCAGATTCGATTGGCTGTGCCAACCATTACATAACAAGAAGTTTACGAAGAACAAATCCCAGTTGTTTTATGAGAATGCAATTAGCATTATGCTTTTTGGAGGTAGCTGTTGGATGCACTCCATTTTTAGGTGTAATAGATAGTGCTCCCCTTACCACCATTTCTTGCCCATATGCAGGAACCGACTAGAGACGTATGTTAAAATTCTTCACTTATCTTGCCACTGTGTTGTCTACGGGATCAGGGCACGGAAAACATTTAGAGAGTCACAAGCAATTGCGGTTAGTTTCCGAAAATTCTAAATGCATTTAAGAAATGGGAGGAGTCGGCGCAGTTGGGGCAAGGCTACGGATGATCAAATAAGGAAAATATGATTGACCGTGTTGTCATTCAATTGCTTATGCCAAGGGCATAAAATAACACGAGCATTATATTGTTACACACATGTTCACTGTCAAGAGAGAACCAGGCAATTCTGGTTGGTGACAAAGGCAGCCTCCTAACATTCTTCTCTTCCACCTTTTTGTCCCTCTAGTTATTTGCATGGTGTTTGCGGTTTGCTGCAGGAGCTCGTGACGTTTGTAATCAGCAACCGTAGGCAACAGTTTACAGCAGATGTAGTCAAAGAGACCCTTTGTGTTAAGTGAGCTTCCGCCATTCTACGCCCTACCATCCAAAAAATAATGGTCTGGTCGAGCGCATAAACAAAACACTTGCAAACATGCTGTCCATGTACGTCAATTTGGCACACAAGAATTGGGACAGTATCTAGCCTTTTCTTACCTATGCCTTCTACACCAAAAGACACAAGACCTCTGGTTACTCACCTTTTTCCTTCTTTATGTTTGTCCACTGTGCTACACGCTTAACACCATACTTTCTTATTTTGCTTATGACAACAAATCAATTGGCACGATCCTCTGTCGATCAGAAGTAGTGTGACGCCTCTCTAGGCTACGCACCTTCCCATTGCTGGACAAGTCAAAGATACGCCAGTCAACGTCATCACCACGGTTACTTTGATCCTGGTCATCTCATGTGGCTGTGGAGGCCGTTGCAAAAGTGTGGGCTTGTGCGAGAAGTTTTCTGCCCACTATGATTGTCTTTACGTTATTTGGAATGCCTCAGCGAAGTAAACTATTGCATTGCGCTTCTCATGAATGTTAGACAATGCTTGGTAAAAACTGAAGTAACACATGTTGCTCGTCTGAAGCGTTACAATCCATGAGATGACCAACTCGCCCGGTGGGCTTCATCTGCCAGCAGAGAAATGTCGTGAGCTCTTGTGGTGTACCATAGATACTGTGCAAATAACCGGGTGGACAAAAAAGGTGGAGGAGAATGACGTCAGAATACTGCCTCGGTCATCAACCAGACTTGTCTGGCTCTCTGCTTTAACGTGAACAACTCGTGTGTA
Organism: Hyalomma asiaticum; assembly: GCA_013339685.2. NCBI lineage: Eukaryota > Metazoa > Arthropoda > Arachnida > Ixodida > Ixodidae > Hyalomma > Hyalomma asiaticum. The sequence continues at coordinate 128,809,126 of CM023482.1, read as the reverse complement.
AGAACATATGCGTATATACAAATACAAGTGGTTTAAGGTGCATTGCCATTTGACATCAGAAGCTACAAAAGTGCCAGAAGCAATTCAAAGAGCACTCTTTTGAACAAAATGGACCTGTCTTACAAGTGCTAATAGTGACTTCAGCTAACATGGCAACCACATAAATATAATGCCTTCCCAGCCCTACACTGTGTGCTCTCCACCTGGCTGAATGCAAAGGAGTGTCACATGTAGCATGGCACCCAAACTTTTCTTGGGTTTGGCAGTGTTACCACTCTTGCGCACATATGGCAGCTATATTACCCAGATCACTTCTCCATTGTCCATCGTGTAGTAGTGCTAGTACATGGTATATGCCTGTTTGCTTAGCTGTTACAATTAGTATTTGTATTAGTTTTTAAAGCATTGCTACAGTTACATATAAAAGAAAGGAACCTTGTTTCTGTCATTCATTTTCTTGCAAAGTCCAAGCTACTCACAGTAAAACAAGATGAAAAGATGTGGAGAAAAAGATCTGTATTTTTCAACACTTCACAACATATGTACAGAGCGCTCGCAGTATACTTACACTATTTACACTGGTCAGTTTACACTGGTCAGAAGCTACAACAATTCCAGAAGCGTGCGTGCATTTATATGCATGTACATTTCTGCTTTTTGCTATTGAAAGGCAGTTAAATCGAGCACATTCTCACGACGCAAGTCACGCAGACTCCAGAAAAGCAGCTCTTCACCAGGCAGTGCACCCCATGCAAACCAGTGCCACCCTGCAAAGTTTTAGAGACTTCACTCAAGCAAGTATTTTGCATGTCTGCATTTTGCTGCACAAATATGGGAGCAAACTTAAAAAGTGGTCCTGAGAAATTTTTGTTTCGGAGACCTGTTGCAATGAAATTTCACATCGTCTGAACTGACTTTCAATAAAACTGAGTGATGACTGATGCAGTGTTGGAAAAGCTGCTGGGCAGTAGTTGTCAAATCTGCATAATGATGTTTATTTGGACACAACACAAATGTCCCACTATGGCTACTTTGGCATGTTGTAGGTGTCGGCTGATCACAGTCGTCTTGCCAAATGCTGTACTGGTTCTCAATGTTCTGGTTTCTGAATTTCTTCTAATGCATGATAATGGCGGCATTTCCAATTTTGGTGCCAAAAATATATCTTTGCCCCTTTCTTGCAATACATCCACAAGTACAGTAATACCTCATTATAATGAAGTCAACGGGACGGGAAAGAAACTTGTTATAAATGCGAAGTCGATATAAGTGACCACTCATTGAAAGCTTAAAAATTCATGCTTAAATTGTGCTACGATTGCTAAGAAGTGAAAACACGATATAGGTGCAAGAAAAGAAAGCCACAAACAATGTTAATTCCACGACAGTAGCTGTAGTGACATCAGGAACAGCAGGGTTGGGCAATCTGAATGATACCGGTGTCATCTGGATATTTCTAATCGCGATCAATGCCAATCCTGTCAGTTTTGTCGATTGCCATCAACAGTCACGGATCGCTGCTGCATTGTCCAAACTATCACAGAGGCATTTTTAATCGCAATAAACGCCAACCCAGACTGTACTACTTGATCAAAATCAACAGTAGTCAGTGCTACACGGGTCAAACTAATTCAGACTGAATTTGATGCTGACATTGGGCAACTCGTGATACTGGAGCCTAAGCGCAGTACACAGACTGCAGCCATCTTGATGCTGATTGGGCTTCATCACAATAAAAAATGCATTCGAATTCTGGGCCAATGCTTCAACACCTGAACGTTAATGTGAAATCATAGATTTCATAGTTATTCCTTTTACTTTTGCTACACTGGCCCAACAAAATTAACTGCAATCTGCAATGTTAAAAGGACACTAAAGTGAAACAATTTTTCTTTAATTAGCAGATTAGCTTTTCATAATACCAAAAACACCAATCTCGCGAGGAGAAAACCCTTGACAAACTAGAAAATGCACAAAAAGAAAATACGCATGGTGATGCTGCTTTGAAGTTCCAGCATTAATACATGTGACTTTACAGATATTTGACGGAATGTGCTAAGGCCTACATAACTATTTATTGGTAAGGAAGATGTACATTATATTCTAAAGAAGCAAGAGACTTAATACATGGAGTTTCAGAACATTTGATGGAGCGAATTTGCCGAGAATACAAGAAAAAAGAAAGAAATAGAGCTTCTGACATCACGAGGCCGAAGTTCTGGTGCGAATTTCAAAACTAAAGCTTAGACATTAATTTTCTGTTTTAATGTTGAACATAAAATTGTTAAATTAATGACAATCAAGTTCTCCAAATATAAGTCATCATTCTAAACCACTTCACACTTTCACTCTAGTGTTCCTTTAAATCTGTGGCTCCATTGTGCAAAATGTAGCAATTCCTCTCTACCAATCAAAAATTACGTAGGCTCCAGGACATTGCAATAAGTTAATGTTAACCCCAAAACAGGCTCACTTGTATTTTCCTTTTCTACACATTTACCGGCTTGTGAAGTGCCTTCTTGCAGCAAGGAACAAAATATCAGAGAGGGACATGAGGGGAGGTTAACCAGTGCAATCAACTGGTATGTTATACTACACAGGGGGAAAAGGATGGGGAGATTGAAAGGAAACAGACATGCAGGAAGCATGTTGCTAGCGTATCGCCAAGAGTGGCGCTCTTGGTTAGTATTTGAAAGAGTGACTGGCTAATACAATTTTTGCTTTAGTGCCCTTCTAAATTTTCGTGTCAGAACTTCTTTCACAGCAACCTGCTACACATGGATGCTCGGATGCTGCCGCAATGCCACCATGGATGCTCCCGCAATGCCACCAAACATTGCTGCAGTAAATGCTGGGCATTACTTCACCTGCACATACAGACTCCCTGGGTGTAGCAGGCTCCGCTGCTGGCTCGGCCAGCTTGCCCACCATGAATATGTTGACCCAGTGGTATCCCTCAGATGTTTTCACCGTCTCCACCACCGAGCAGACACGTGGCTCAACAAGAATGAGACCAGTCTGCTCCTTTGTAGCACGTACAGCAGCTGCCTCCCAAGACTCTCTGGAGTACAAAAAATGTACAATTACATGACAGATTTACTTAAAGTAGAGGATGCCATTTGAGGGAGACAGTGGGATTAGACACAAAAGAACGCATGCACAGATTAGGCATGTCTCTGTTTTTCTTTCAACCGAAGTCTAGCTGTGCTACCCCGATCAGTGGTACCTCATTAATTCACATTCCAGAAAAAAAACCTTTCCAAGCATAGCGCTAGTTAACCTGTGCGGCACTACCTGTAGGCACCACCTGCGGCACTGGCCTGTGCAATCTAAACGCATGTAGCAGAAGGGTGTGCGGGCAGCGGTTGATTAGAGGTGGTTGTGCTATAAATCAGGTAAGGTAATAGGTAAGGTTTGCATGCAGTAAAGAAGAGGAGGAGGGGTGTGCAAATATGAGGGTGTGGGTTAGACAAGCCAGGCATCCTCTGTGTAGTGTTAGTCTTAGCGGCTAACACACACAGGCAGCTGCCCCTACCTATCCTGCAGTTAGTCTGCAGTGGGTGCAAATGTCATCAAGCCGAGATGTCTGGTCACTTCATACGTGCTCTGTTTCTGCATGCCTAGTGTTGGCGAGTGTGTTATATCAATGTTGCAAAGACATGTTTAGGTGAGAGGCAACACCATGAGACTTTTGTGAATATGGTTCACAGGAGCAGTAAACTTTGCTTGAAATAACTGCTAGGCAATTCATGAGGCTCAAATTTGCGAGAATTTTTCTCCATTCAAGTACATGCAAGGTTGGTGGATATGGCCATGCAGTTTGAATTATCTGTCAATTCAAATTATTACATATTGAATCATTAAGATTCTGTTGTAAGATTGAACACCTTTAACTGGTTAACTTTATGGGTTTTAATATTAAATGAATGTGTATGCCCTGTAAACTTTGGAAAAATACTAAGAAGCATCATTACTACAGTAGCTGTTTCTACGAGCCAATCCCGTTTCCAGTACTTGGTGGGTGGATGCCACAACGTAGCACAGTGTTTGCCTGCAATCATTACTGCTTTAAGACAAGAGCATTGCCAGATGAAAAATTCACAACACTTTATGGGTTTTCTCAGTGAAACCGCAGCAAGGCAGGTGTGCCCTGGGAAGCATAGTAATAGCAGGAACATGTGCATTCCAGGCATGTACGTACATGCCTGGATTATTGCACCAAGAGTGTCTAGATAAGAGCATAGATGGAGCAAATTAAGCAAAGGACAATTTAAGTTGTCTATGAGTCACACAGTTAAGGGCCCTAGCTCTCTGCGACTCTGCAAAAAGACGCGAATTCCATGAAAAATCGCGGAAATGCAAAAAAATATTAGAGGGTTCACTTTTGAAAACAAGAGAGGTACACCATTTCCCCCACTGAATGGCACAGGTTTCAAGCAGTCTTGTGCAGTAACTAATTACTAGTAATGCGTTACCCAGTAACTAGTTACTTTTTTCAGTAACATAACTGTAACTAGTTACTTTTAATTTAGAGGAACTTTTAACTGAGACACTGTTACTTTCTACACAGTAACTGTAACTAGAAATACCCGTTACAGTTACTTCCTCTTCCAAAATAATATTCAGCAGCAGCACTCACAGCTGGGCAGTATTGCGATACAAGAATATTGCAATGTTGCTCATAAATACTTTTGACTATATATCTGTATCGGGACACATTTACAAAATGTATTAGTCTCTCAGTAATGGAATACTTTTACAGTGTATTGCTTGTACAACGATGTTGTGCAGGACACGAATATCACTTTGCTTTTTTTTTTTTTTTCCTGAAATGAGCTGACTTGTTTCTAGGGTGTAAATGAAGGTTTTTTTTTTTCTACGAATGCAAGAAAAGCACCGCCAGTCGGCGACACAAAAGGGCATGGGGTAGCCGGCTCTCACGTAGCCTACATTCCTATGTGCGCACATTTAAATTTTAAAAAAAAGGGGGGCAGCAAAGGGTGCTACCCGCTCCCATGTAAAGAAAGGTACGCGACACGGCAGTATGGTCGGCCTAAGTGACGAAAGATGCTGCTGTACAGAGGCCGGTGCAGCATCCTTAATTTTTTTTCGTGTGGCCAGCCATTTCTTCATGACAACTCGCGCAGAAACCGCCTAAAAACAGACGCTTTGCAATGCCTTGAACACGTTCAGTTCTCAAAGTGGCGGTACTTCCAAAAAAGCACTTCCCAAAATGGTGGTGGCAATGTGGCTCGAAGGGGCAGATCCTGTGTGTCGTGTCTCAGGATGAGCTGCTATTTCACCTACAAACATGCGGCAGTCTTTTGTGGCAGCAGGCTGTCCCAATGGATTTTGTAAATAAATTCCCAACAACCAATTAAAAGTTGTTACAGCACAATGGGGCACATACACAATGATTGCTGGTGTTGGGGTTTTGAGTGAGCCCCTTTCCTTTTATCTGGTATTTTATCACAAGTGATTCTGGCTAACTACATGCCGTCATACCTTCCTATTAAAAATCTGTATAATTTGGTTTGCCATGCATTGGTTTGCCTTGTACGGTAACAAAAAGTAATGACGTTACTTTTTAACAGTGACTGTAACTGTAACAAGTTACTGTTGGAAACTTAGTAACTGTAACATAGTTACTTTTCTGGCTTAGGTAACTGTAACTGTAACACTGTTACTTTTACTGGTAACGTGCCCATGACTGGTTTCAAGCATGCAAAGAAGAGTCGACGCAGCTATCTTCCACATGTAAATAATTAGGAAATGTGCGAATATCTGAAACTTGGAATGTGAGTAAAACATTCTCCTTGTTTAAAGCAAAATTGATTTGAAAAATGCATATTCGGTGTTCCTAAACATTCAAATATGGATGTTCCCAGAAAGAGCGTCGAATATTCAGACGATTTGTGCTAAGTATTACTTTCTCAGCAGAGCGTCATTAATACTAGGCTTGTGTAAATATTTGAACGGATATTACAGTAGTCCAATTCTCTTAAAGACGAATTCAATTGCTAAAATTGTAAAGTATTCAAAACGAGCAAGACATCTTTCCGCATATAACGCGCCTGTAAAGGTCGTTTCACTGCAGAACGGTCAGTTATGCTGTGAAACAGCCTTTTCAGAAGAAATTTGCACTGCCGTGAAGACACACTTCATGGGGAAGTGAGCATATTACCTGTACCCGATTAAGCTTTCTTAATGCCTTGGAGCTAATTACGTAGGTGTACATTGATCAAATACAGTAAATTTTAAAGTACACTGTGTTTTACCGCTACTAATAAAAATCCTACTGCTATATTCTAATTTGATTATACTAATTACAATTCACTGTAACTTTGCTTTAACCAAAAAAGCCTCTCCATATTCCCTGTCTATGTGTTATTATCCCTTGGAAGGAGCAAATTTTATTAAACGTGAAGCAGCTGCCGTGTGTTGCACCTTTTGCCTGCATAGAGCGAAACGTGTTCTCTTACTGCGTATCCCATTTGATGACTTTAAGGTAAGCCAAGCTTCTCAATAATGATACCTAAGCAAAATTTAATGTTTGGAAATAAGACTATGCATGAGCATTACAATGCATTCTAGCGCAACACTTTCAGCTACCCTTAAATACCTGTCAATGCAAACGAACTCTGTTGATACACTGAGATCATTCAGTTGTTATGGTGAAGTTGTGCCCAAAAATGATATAAGCATTATCTGGTGCTCTACCACAACAGCTCCTTTAAGTTTTAAAAAATGCAGGTATGTTTGGAGCCTGAAACTGTTCATAAAATAAAACGGCGCATGTACCTTATGCCTATTCAGTGTTGCCATGGGACTTTGTGGATTACTCGAGATGGACTTGCAGAATTTCAAAATTTCCACCGTATAAAGTTAGTGGCCCTAACCATGGTTAATTACTGACATATTCAAGCTTGGCATTGGCTAAATTTTGTGGACATTCATGTTCAGCAAAAGATTCAACCACCTTTTACCACTTTTCAGTTGTTGTTGTAACTTGGAAGATTTGTAGCAAAACAAGGTGCATGTGAAATGAGAGGTACTCATACTCTCCCTACACAACTTTAATTTTTCTCTCCCCGCACAACTCGTCTGACCAATGAAAAGAGACAGACTGATGACCGTCGCAAAGATTATTCTTTTGTCCAACCTTTATTTTTTAAGTGGCGATGCAACTTTCTCTGGCAAGAAGACGACAGCTGAAATGAGAGAAGCCATAATCGAGATAACAGCCTACCGCAATAATGTGCCCTCAGGGCCATCTAAATGACAGCCAAATTTAGAACCTAGAAGATCAGTGCCCATTAAAGGGGCCTTGAACATTCCTTTTGAACATAAGTAATTCGTCCAGCTGCCGTAAAAGATCTCATGGATATCTTGGGTACATATTGTTAAATGTCAACTGCAACATTGTTAAAAGATAGTGTGAGCTGATGAAAACAAATGCAACTAAAGTATTACTGTCTGATATTTGTTGTAGGTGTACATATTGGTCACCTGCACATCAGCTAGCAGCAAGGAATATTTTAGCCTTACTTCATTGTAATTTATAATTCGTTACATACTATGCACATGCTTGTTAGATTAAGGCCCAAACACTTCCCTGCATTACGACTATGCGTACAGGTGTAAATATAGATGTTTACTTCAACAAGATCTGATGTACTACATCAGGCTACAAGCAGACTTAAAAGCTCACTTATGCGCAAATGCACAGGACATACCCAAAGCGTAAGAAGTCTCCAGGTACCATGTAGAGACCCCTTGCCCACGAGCACCTGGTGCGCAAGCCAAGCATAGTGTGGCCTGGATGTTCTTTACTTATCAAAAGGACTTCCACACGGACCTTGGGCTCTTTAGATGTGCCTATTAGAATGCAACAACGTCAGGGTTACAGTAAGTGCCAGTCACATTTTGATAATACATAACCTATTTGTAAATTAAAGTTTTGACAGCTTGGATTGAGTTCTTCTACTAGTTCAACTACTAAGCAATATAAGATTGCAACTTTGTTTTGAGTCAGGCAGGCTCACCTGTGCACTCCATGCAATTTCTTATAAATGAAATTCCTAAGGTTTCATGTGCTAAAGCAATATTCTGTGAGGTACACCACAGAGGGGAACTTCGCCTTAACTTCTACCATTTGCTATTCACACCTAAGTCTGAGTACACGACCCAAAATTTCAGCATAGAATACAGTGAAACATTTTTCTTTACTGAGCACACAAAATTAAAGGTTGTTACTGCTTCTAGGTGTTGAGAACATGGATATGTGCGCATTACTTGGTACTCTGCCCAGAGACTTTCTTGTTTAGAACATATGCTTAATAATTAGACATCACATACAAGTATGAGGATTCGGCTGCTGGGGCCCTGTGTGCCTGCGACTGTTGCAATAAGCCAGGAAAGCCTCCTTGATTGATTATGTGGCTTGTGGGAATCTACCCACATATACACAGATGTTACAATTTTTATTAAGGTTATAAACCTCCTTGAATTCGCTGACTGAACTAAAGTAAAGATCGTAAAGTTATGATAGATGCTATGGCATGGAACACCAAATCAACTTTAAACAATTTTGGGTCCTTCAACGTGCACTGAAACAAGATGGGTGCCTTGGCATTCCATCAACACGAAGACATAACTGCGCTAGCCAGGAATCGAACCCACACACTGTGTATCTCCACGGCATATACCAACCGTAGCCCATGAGTGGATCCTTCTGGACCTTAGTAAGCAGCAGAAAATTGCAGCCATGGAGCTTCTTCTTTCTTTTTTCTTTAGGAAATTGAAAACAAAACTTAAAGTATACTGTTCTTACAACGTCACTACACATTCAAACAAATTTATTCAAAGGGCCATGGAGTTGTAGCAGCAGAGCTGCATTTATTTCGTGGCAGCTATGCAGCCCTTAACGACCATGCTTATTGCAAAAGCAGTACAGCTCGTGGGAATGGGCGCCAAAGCCATGGAAGCGAATGGGTTAAGCTGTTTTGCCACACCGACAGACAAGTGCTGCCGGCAACGGTTAAATAAATGCATGTCACTGCTACTCTACCTGCTTGAGCACACCTGTTCTCACCTAAAGTGTATGAGGTTTTGGAAAAGAGGTATAAAGACTTAGAAAAGATAGAAACTGCACAGCCCTGCACCAAACTCTGTTACCTCTGTTGTGCACCGGAAAACTTTGTCCTTGTTACCACCACAGCAACGACACTACACTTTCACTAGTACCCACCTATTGATGGCTGTCAAAATGGAATGCAGAAAAGAATATCGTCCTTACCTTCATCATTACTCAGCTTCATAAAAGGTCTGAGAGCACTGACAAGCTGCTGCTGTTTTTCAGATGGCAAAACCTTAACTTGACGAATCACATTGTCGACGATGCTATCAGTGCATCTCTCCAGAGCCTTCAACTGCCTGTCCTTCTCAGATAGCTGACTCTTGAGCTCAGTGCAGAGGGTTACATAGTGACGCAGTGAGTCAGCCAGTGGCGGAGCTGGTGCCTGTGGTGATGCTCCTGACGTTGGTGGTACTTCAAGTGATGGTACAGTGTATGCATGGTCCACTCTCACTGTACAGAACAAAAAGAAGTGTAAGAAAAATAACTAAATGAACAATATTATGATATAATAGTATAGACACAAATATCCGTATCACAAGAGAAAAGCACATGTTAGCAGTGGGTCACATGCCCGTAAGTTAACGCTTGAATTCTTCATTAGGGGATCTGGTGCCCAGGCGAAGAAAGAACACTTTCAGTACAACAATAATAGCGAGCGCAGTTGAAAGTCATTGTAATGGATGCAACACATTCATACAAGAGTCACAATACATTCCAGCATGTCCTCTGGCGCTCATGTAAATTCCAGAGTGTACTCCACTATATTTGCATTCACAATGAGCATACAAGGATTTACACATTTGAAAACATTCAGGAACGTTCTGAAACATCAAAACGTGGCTTATGCCAGATGATAACATGTGCAAGTTTTTGCCTGTGTAACCCAGTCACAGCGAAAAATGAGAAAAACAAGATGCAACTGTTGTTAAGTACTGTTGAGCTGCTGGCAACTCCCGGTGACACCGTGAGTGTATAGCTGCCACAGAAGCCTATTTAGGACAGGTTCTTTAGGCTCCTCTAGACAGTTTCTCTTAACCTCCACAATACCAACTAGCCATCGTGTGTGTGAGGAGTCTTGTTTCCTCTTACATTTCACTTTATCCAACATTAATTTCTGCTTCATTGTACTGGTAGCTTGCATGACGTGGCCAAAATAAGGAAGCTTTTCTTTTGTGTATGCATCCCAAACAAGATGCAATTAATTGATAAGAACCATGCAAGCAATTTTTATGTTTCATTGCCAGTACACCTCCTAGTAGATGGGCGCACACTCTACTTGCAGCACTATGCAGACTTCAATGAGTTATCTGCAAGTGTCAGTGCCAATGCATGACCTCTTTGGACGTGTCTTACAAGTGGCCTATTATGTGCATTTATTTTGATCATATTAAAAGGTCATACGCATTCTTGTAGCTAAAGGTGTCATTCAATGCATAATGCAATATACAGTACACGTACACTTTGATCCTTACCAGCTGGCTCTTGAGGCTCAAATTCTTCCAACCTGCGTACATCTTTGCCGAACAATGTTGGAACAGCATTCCAGATGAGGCGCTGGTAGGTTTGTGTATTCATGAACTGCGAGTCATGAAAGTGAAGCTGACACAGCACTTTTGTGTACAAGTTCTTTTCAGAGCGGCTCTTGAGGTCCTGACGATTGCAGTTTGCCAGCCACTGGTTTCGCCTGCATGCAGTAGCAAAATCTGTGGCATATTCTGTCTTACAAAAGTAAGTTGTGATGTATCGGCTACGCATGTTCCAAACTGACGTGATCCTAATTAAATTGAAGAGGTTGATGATCTCATTTGTACGCATGAGCACGTAATATAACGATTTAAGAATCGACAAGGAAATTATGTATAGTGGACTTGCCTTTGCTCATCTGAAGGCAGACGGAAATAGCGCACACGCCTGCGCTCTCCGACGCTCGGGCAACCCAGCGCTATGCATTTGTGGTTTTGAGGCCGGCCAATTTGATCATGCAGCAATGCCGAGTTTTTCAAAATGCTTGTCATGGCTGTGCGGAGGTGAAGAAATACAAAATGAACCAATGAAAAGCGGCTATATGTGCGACGTGCATATTTCAGAAAATTAAAGAAACAAGTTTCTCTCGAGACACACCCCAAGCGACCACTTTGCATTGTCAAGCAACGGTAACAACGATTTGTGAGAACAGTAAGGCTCGCAGTAAGATGACTCGCAGCAAAGAAGCCACCGTAACGAAACAATAGCAAAGTAGCTTTTCGCACAGACGATATGTTAATTCGAAGACGGAAGTCAATATTTAAAGCACCGTGCGCGAATATGCACGGTGACAAATACGTAAGCGATGTAAGAATACTTGACCGTAGGCATGCAATGTTGTGAGCCAAATAACGAAGCACTGCGTGTTAGACCCGCGAAATCATATTTACTTGGCTTCTCCTTTGGGCGCTTAATTAAATGTGATGTGAGGCAGCCGCGGACGAGCTACGACGGCATCCGAGTGGAGTTTAATGCAATCCGGTCACCGGCCCACCAAGTTGACGCTCAAGGAACGAAGTGCCTTGAACTGCCACTGGCATACTGTGACCTTTTCCGCGTTTAGTAAGTGATTAGAGTGATTTTCAACCAACGTTATTAACAGTATCGGCCGGCTGTATATGACAGATGATCAAACTAGCATAGGACTGAGCAGAATTTGCTGATGTGGCTTTAATACCTGGTCCAAACAGCAGTACTGGCAATACCACAGCGTTCTAGAATAGCAGAAGACAGCGCATACATGTGTCTGAGGCTTTGAACTTGTTTTGGATCTAAACGTATCTTTTTATATCGTTTCCATGGTACGCGTTGTGACTGACACTTAGGAAATTTTTAGCGTGAAAACAGTTCCAACTAAACATTTTCTTTTGTTTTCACACCGCTGTCTAGTTTTTTTTAAAAAGAAACAGTCAAAATCAAAATTAAAAGTGGCTTCTTACGGCTTGTTTTGAGGCTTGAAAATTGCTTTTTATCCAACAAGCCCCGGCGGTGCAGACGAAGGTGACTCAGTGAAGAAAAGGTGACAAAGTAAGCCAATGTTTCGTTGCCTGGTTTCTTCTATAAGCTCAAACACACACGGTATCCACTTTTGCCTTCTACATTCTCAGTCTCACGCTTCCATAGGAAACCGTCGATATGTACCAACTCTAGGTCACCTATCTTACCCCCTGCAATGTTTTGATCGGTACGGTAGAGGCTAAAAAATGTCACATGTTTACGCGTGTCACAAAATATCAGCTTGTATTTTTTAAACTGAGTGTTACTGACATGTTCACGGCCGCTCTCATTCCGTTACGGTTGTAAAGCAGCGTTACCGAACATTTACGACTACATCTAATTTCGGGTACTAGTTCGCACCTGTGCCTTGTGCACGCGGCCTGAATGAGTGATGCAAGGCATTTGTTCTTGCTACACATACCGGCAAACTCTTGTACATTCCCTGCGGTAAAGCGTCTCAATTATTTCCCGTTCATAACAGAACTTCCAGTGTTTGTCGGGTGAATGTTTTCACGTCTTTAGATGGCTCAAGCGCTTACCTATAAAGCAGAGAGCGCTGCATTGCATGTATCTGCGTTTTAGTTTTAGCATTTCTTTTCTCGGCAGGCCACATATGTAGCCACCCGCTTCAAAGGGAAAAGCCACATATTATCGTCATCTCGACGTCTAATCACCTAAATGCAGATCGGGCAAACGGGAAAACCTGCAGTTGTGATACTTGCGGTTTTCGTGGTTCATGTTCAGTATTTGCGCGTATGACATATCCATGTACTCCTCGAGCCAACTGTGCCGCAAAATGTCTCGCTTTTGCACAGGACCTAACGCCGAATAGATTTCTTTTTTTTGGTAATTCATTGCAATAACGTGTGTATGTATACACTAGGAATGTATTTTACACACACAGAAGTACACTACATATATACTGAGCCCCCGTCAGCATTAAGAAAGCATTTCCACCATTAGTACTTAAAACGAAGGGAAACCATAAGGATTTCATGAACACCCAGAGGTATTTTAGAACAAGTGTGCTGTAATGCCTCAATTTCACATTTCCTCCTAGTCGACTTGTACAAACATCACGGTACATCTTTCCAGTTTGCAGCTTGATGGAGTTTATCGTGCGGAACCGAGAGGGGAAGAGCATGGCGTCCATCCTGTTATTTGGTGACGTGACAAACTGTGGTGAACTCAGGCAGCTGGTATTAAGTGGCGGCTTGCAAGTGTGTCTCATCAGGGCTTCCCTCGTGGCAGACATTTTCCAAGTACAGTGTGCAGTCGCAAAGGCACTGGCAAATCATTCTGGTGGCCGCATGAAAACAAGGAGCTTGCTCTCAGAGATTCTCTACATCCTGGGGCCAACTGGCAGCATTGGTGACTCGCTACGACAGATGGGCGCTCAGGACACAGACTCTACGATTGTTGTAGTGCGCCTCGATGACCCAGGGGACGGCCACCTCAAGACACTCATGGAACACATCAAGGGTCGGCAACTGCCCTTGGACAGTATTTCACAGTTCACTGACACGCAAGCACTTGCAAAACTTTTCAAGGTGACCGAGAAGGAACTCACCGTGGGCACCTTACTCGATGCCGTAGTGACACGAATTGCTCTGAAGGACACAGTATAGGTGATGGTTTTAATGAAGCATGAATTACATTTCAGGAAACAAGCAAATCAATATTTCTTTTTCAAAACAAAGAAGGGAAGGCCCTGCAACAGGTACAGGAGACTAGATGAACAGTGTACAAGTGAAAATATGATACAGAGATGTGTGTGTTAATAAGATTCCATTTATGAGTATACATCTGATGATGTAGAATTCCCGTCAGACTGACAAGTTCATCAAAGTCTGTGAGGTTCGGTTTCATAGCATTAAACACTGCGAAAAATTTGTCAGATCCATCTATAGAGATTCAACAGTGCACACAGCAGTGCAATGGTCGGTGGCGCTGGCATAGTATTTTGCGAGTTCATCCATTAACTCCAAACGTTAACACAATTACAAATGCACAGACTGGCGACATGTGCCATAACCGACTTCCCACGTCTGTGTACTAGGCCCAGGGGAAAACATGCGTCAATGTTCAAATTATTTTAAACACAAGAAGTGTTTACTTCTCTTGCAAAGGAAAAAAAAAAATTGATCACGAATACTTCGTGTCAATAAAAAAATAAGAACACGCATATACATTTTTGTGTATAACTGCAGTCAAAATCTAAAATGCTGCTTGTGATTTAAGTCACCATACTTAACTCATACTGTCAAATATTCAAAACGTCACACCTTAGAGGCCCTCTCTACCAGAACAGGAAATTACAGAAAAAAAAAAGGAAAAAGAAGAAAAACAAGTGCAGTTTGGTGGTGGTCTCACCTGGAGTTCTGCTGCCATTATTACTGTTACTATAACATAAAGCAGCACTTGTGTAGTGCTATCCTACTCCATCCCATCTGTTTGCACACTATAATCTTCCTGAAGTCGATATTGTTTTACAAAATGTAAGCCATCACTCAGTCACTGTAATGCCTTTTTGATGCTGTCAGTAAAGCATAAATAAGGTATAATATGTATATGCGGTATGAAAATGGTCGCAATTTCGAGCATGAGGGTACATGTTGAGTGAAAATGAAAGTCACATGCATGAATACCCCATAGTCGACGGGAACTGCTGAGAAAATCACCGGCCATGGCATCATCATCATCGAATGGGGAGTTCACAATGAAAATAAGCTGTGAAGCGAAACAGTGTCTCCAGCAACAATACAATCTAAAAAGTGATTTTCAGTGAGTCAACAAAACTTGGAAGAGTTCCTGGTGAGGGGGCACTCTAAAGTGAGTAGTATGAGAAAATCCAGAGAGCTTTGAGGTCATCCAATTTAAAAAGCAGTAAAAATATGTACCTAGCTGAAAATATTTTGAAATAATTGAAAAGTATGTAGAAGTATTGTTCTATCCAACTCGGTACCCTTAACTATTGCATGTGATCTATTTTTTGAAAACCACATTTCGCGCACTACCACCGGATGGGCACTCTGTCCTACATTGCATTGCAATGCTTGGCATGCACTGTAAGTGTACTAGCGACCGCTAACAGCTACTGCTGCGGAAATGAACATCTGAGCATGCTCGCATACAGTAACACGGCTAACCATTTCCGAATTCACATGCGCAGATGATCCCTACCACAACCAAGGTATTCGTGCCTTTGGCTTGGGTAATGCCAAAGCCTTCACAGTTTCCTGTCCACAGTCACCAGGTACAAGCTACGCTAAATCACCGCTTTTCAGTCTGTCTTAAATGCACCAGCACAGTACTGACACTCTGGCCAGATGCACTACGTAAAGAAGATGATCTCTGGAATCTGGCCGTCTTCAACAGAGGTGCCATTATTGTTTCCAGCAGCATAGGTGAACTGGAACGTAACTTTGCTCCCACGCGGGCAGTCGAGAGTTACCTTGCGCAAACCCTTTGTTCCGTAGTGAGAGTCTGGTCCCTGTGGGGAGGCAAAAGCACAGTGAAAACATAATTCAGTATCTTCGTATACTTGATATCAGAGATTTCTTTATGGCAGCAAGGAAAGGAAATAGTTGACATAACTGCACTTTCACAAAGATTTTATGCGAAGATCTGGTTCTGAAGTGCTCGTAGCTGTAAGACAGTTTCATGTCAAGGCACATCCAACCAAGCATTACATAAGTGTCAAAAGCAGACGTATGGTGAAAATATGTTCAGTCTAAAAGGAATAAACAAAACAGAGCAAACTCTAGTGACCCAGAAAATTAATGATCTACCCAAAAATCTGCTGCTTATCCTCCTTACATGGTGACGAGATGACCAGACACAATGGCATCATATTATGTGGTGCTCCGTGCAAGGAATTGTCGTTTTGGATTAGCCAGCATCCATTAAGCTTTCAAGAATGCAGCAATGGACAACATCTCAACCTGCACCATACTACACAAACCAACCCTCTCCACTAGGTATGCAGGTGCAGCACCGCTTATAAGTAGGGCTGTTCATATTTGGGTTTTATATTTTTTCAAATGAAGGGGGGGCTAAAAGTCAAATGCTATTTTCAAACGTGATAATTAGGGAGAAATAGGGTCTTTGTGGAATCATATCAAAACTAGGTTTTTTTTCCAGTTTATAGTGTCTACAAATTTAAATCTACAAATGACAGTCATGTAGTAACTTTCTTTCGCGTGAGGTATCTAGAGTCCCCCCGTCCAGTTTATTGTGTATTTATGTACGTATTATCCTGGGAGTGTTAGGCAGCGCCACTCGTGGCCAAGGCGGCGTGTGTGGAACACACTTTCTTGCCTGGAGGCGTCACGTAGAATGTGAACTTAGATGAGATGGCTGCTGCCCAATAAGCCCTCGCATGCTACCTAAGGCACCAAGTCTGCCGCAACGAGGCCTAAGCTATGAAATAACGAAAGGGAAGGGGTCAAGGGCTCGTTCTTTATTTGTTAGAAACAACTTAATGAGCAAATAGACAATGAAGCCTAGGAAAGCATAGGGGAAGTTACTTGTGGTATTGTAATTGTGGAGAAAGTAGAAAGGAATTAAAGTGGATGAAAAGACAAATAAAGAACGAGCCCTTGACCCCTTTCCTTTCGTCATTTCATAGCTTAGGCCTTGTTGCGGCAGACTTGGTGCCTTAGGTAGCATGCGAGGGCTTATTGGGCAGCAGCCATCTCATCTAAGTTCACGTTCTACGTGACGCCTCCTGGCAAGAAAGTGTTTTCCACACACGCCGCCTTGGCGACGAGTGGTGCTGCCTAACACTCCCAGGATAATATGTACATAAATACACAATAAAGTGGACGGGGGGACGACCGCCTTCGTAGCTCAGTTGGTAGAGCATCGGATGCGACATCCGAAGGTCGTGGGTTCGGTTCCCACCGAAGGCAGGCTTGTCTTTTCGTCCACTTTAATCCCTTTCTACTTTCTCCACATTTACAATACCACAAGTAACTTCCCCTAGGCTTCATTGTCTGTTTGCTCATTAAGTTGTTTCTAACAAATAAAGAACGAGCCCTTGACCCCTTCCCACTATGTGGTATTGGAATTCAGGAAGGAACTTGGTTTTACTTGAAAACAAACAACTCTACCCATAAAGAGATGGTCATCTGTAGTTCACTTAGACTTAGTGTTCATGGCAGCAAGTAAATGGGAAAAACGCAGGTATCCATTTATATATATATATATATATATATATATATATATATATATATATATATATATATATATATATATATAGTGTACATGTAATATGAGGTAAAGTAAAACGTGCAGCTTCAAAAAGCAAAGAGCTAACAGATCAAGCTAGAAGTCGCAGGATATACCCATGCTAAATAACTTATTTAAATATGGCACATATACTTACAGGAGAAAGCTACACCTATGCTCTGATTATGAGGCCCAACATAGCAGGGACTAATCTTGCCCACTTTATGTTTTCTAATGTTCCAGGCTGCAGGAGACACTTATCATTCCATCCATATCAACATGTGGCCACCATGGACAGTATTTAACCTGTGGCCTCACACAGAGCAGTGCACTGCCATATTTGCTGAGCTACCATGAGTGGGTCCACACAGGGCAAAGCAATGCTTAATGTTCACCACTTGACAGTAGTTGTGCAAAACATATTCTGTAATGAGAGACAGCAAAATACAGAATTCAAAAGAAAGCGCACATATTTACCAACCTTGAGCGTTGCACAGGCGGTGTAGTTGACATTGGGAGCCACTTCCACTGGGCTCTTGAAGAGCACACGGAATCTGGCTGGTGATCCATCACTGTTAAAGCTTGTGTCGTGTGAACCAAGCACTTGGCCCGAGCCTGTCTGAACAAGCTGTATGTTGACATCATAGTCCGAAGGGCCATGAATAGATCCATATAAACCATAGCCTAGCACAAAGATCTTCCTGTCCACTGCAAACCTGAGAAAACAGAATGTAAACATGGCAGTTCAAACGTCAGTGTACTATGCAAGTCTTTGAAAAGTCAAGAGTTCTCCATGCACACTCATCGCAACTCAGATTGTGAGGATGTTATTTTTATGAATCAAGAGGACTAAACACACATCCTCCTATGTGGTTGCATTTTTTTTTAGTTATCACAGCACTTTCATCTTCTATTTATTAGTGCACCACATGCTGCCTGCGCCACATTCTTTTGTTTGACATTTTGTGAAAGCCAGTTCAGCAGAGTTTGCAATTTTCTGCTTTTGCTGCCCTGGAACTAGAAATTCAGGCATAGCACAAACTCTTGGCAGTGGAGATAGTGCAGCATTACTTGATTAGCAATGTATAGACAGAAATGCCTCACCATTGCAGTATAGTCATTTATTGGCTTGCACAAGGAAGCCAGTCATGTATTCAATGTATCAATGCTTGCTGGAATATGGTAAAAGTTAATGGGCTAAATTCCTTTCTTTTATTTTAGCCATCTCTTTGAACGCATTGTCTGATAAATATTTCACACTGAGGACTGTTAGAGATTAAGTGCAGTGCTGCCATAAAAGCAGCCACTATTGTGATATCAAAAATATGTGATGGCAAAAATAAACTACCCGCCAAAACATGCACATTTACTGCAGGCCAAACGGGAACTGATAAAATGCTGACAACCCAGTGTTTTCACGCTTAGCTGAATAATGTGAACCGCACCGGATACGGTCGGATGTTCCAGAGTAGCCCCAACGGCTTTCAGTCTGCTGAAACCGTGCCACCACCTGTTCTTTGCCCAAGATGCAGCAGCGAGGACTGTCAGGAAATGAAACCGCTGGCTTCGGATTCACTGTGAGATGCAAGAACAAGGAGACCATCTCCTTGTCTGTCAATAAGCCACTCTGTGCTGGCCCCAGCGCAAATTCCTCGATGCTCATGAGCGGAAAGCGCACCAGAAATAGTGCTCGCCCGAGAGCAGCACGTTTGTTGTCAGCAGTGACGGGGCGTCCTGTGCGCAAACATTCCGCCTCTGCCCAGCGCAGAGCAGCGGCAAACAGTTTCACCTCTCGTATACGAAGGGTGTCTCGCTCAAGCACAGCGCACAGCGTGTCCCTATCAATGTCCACAAAGCCTTCGGCTGCAAGTGCTTCTGCTGTGCTCTTGTCGATAGTGTCGAGGCAGAGCGCTGCCAGTTGTGGTTCGTCAAATAGTCGTGCCTGTGCTAAAAGCAGAAAGGCGTTGTCACTGCTCAGCTGTCGCTGAAGGAAGTCGACGCAGGCCTTCTCCAGAGCAGGTACTGCATACTTCTTTGCTGTGTAGAGGGTGGTCATTACAGTCTCGGCACCAATCTGCACCTTGTCGGAGTACAAGAACTTGAGCAGCGCCAAGAAAGCAGCGGGTTCCACATCGGGAAGCTCCACCTCTTCCGCATTTGTCGCCAAGGCCCCGTTAAACATTGCATCAAAAACAGCACTTCCCACGGACAGCACAAACTTGTGAGCAGGTAACCGCTGCTGCTGTGCGCCTCGGCCAACCAGGAAGCGGACGTCACTGAGGATTTCCTTGTTGAAGAGAAAAGACAGCCGTTCCTGTACTGTGCTTTTTGAAGCTTGCCAGTTGAACAGCACCTGCATCAGCAAAGGAAAAATGAGGGTAACAGTTGGCAAATCAGTGTTGCGAAAGCCCACAATATGAAAGACGGTTCATGAAAGAAATGAAATTATCATCCATCCATTTGAAGTGCAACTACTGCTCCACAAGATGCTCAAAACTTGAATGTGCATCTGCAACATGGGATCCTGGTCATGCTAACCTTATCACCTCACTTGGACTAGTCCAAAATATAGTTCTATCCGATTCATCCTTTCTAACTAAAACCGTGCTGAAAGTATACTAGAATGAAAAATCACCTGACACTCATTCCACTGGCCAACCGATTCATCAACTGACTCAAACTTGCCCGTCTCACATTTATTTCATAAAATTTTTCACCATTTGACATTTCTCATATACTTTTTCTCCAACCTCAGTATACTTCAAATCTTATCTACCATTGTAATAATGTGGGAACTGAATCACGTTGCATTAGGCCTTTTTCCAGTCATTCATTCCTCACACATCTCAGGAATGGGCCTCCTTCCCTAGTATGTCATAACGATAGCTGATAACAGGCTATTCCACGAAACATTAGCTAATGTTGTATAGCCAGGGAATCATTTTGTGAACCCTTCACAGTCGTTTCCTTACTTATTACTTCATTTAAGTGCAGTAGCTTGTATAACATTGAATTATTGTTATCTGAGCTCACTGTCCTGGCTTGTATGTTTCATATTCATTTTCTAATAACCATTCTCCTCTTCAATGCCATTTGGCCCTGAAAGTATCATAAATAAACAAGTATTTAGTTGGTAGAGCAGCTGCCCTGGAAAGGATTGGTCCAAGGTTCAAATCCCTGACTAGGATGAATCTTTTACAATTCGAGAAGGTTTTTCTTTTTTCTTTCTCAGAAAACCACATGGATCTCCTTTTAAGTTTGTGCTACAAATTCATGGATGACAACTTTTTCCTTTCAGATTAAGAGTTGATGGAAGTGTGATGCCTTCAACTGCCTGCCATGCTCATAAATTAGCCAGTGGGGTCCACTCATACCCAGCATAGCAGACGATGTCAGTAACTTCAACTAAACAGTGCTGCTCGTTATCTTTACTATTCGAAATTGAGGTACTTTCACAATACCGAACCACTGATGGCTATCTCAGAGATGGTGGAATGACTCAGTCGCTGTTCAGACTTCATATTCACACATTTCATCCATGTATTTATTTAACCTCCAGCAATGAATAGGTGCTGCAATGTTATCATCTAGCTATGAAACACCTGACATGAACTTGGCACTTACGTGGCCACTGTTAGATGCAATGGGCGCCAGTGAATCATCCGCGCGTGCTCGCACACCGTTAGTTGTAAGACACTGTGATGCATCGCTGCCTCGACGGTTCATGGGTGGCGAGGCATTTGCAGGGCCCTGTGAATGGAGGAGGCCAAGAAATAATAGACATCATTCTCAGCTCCTGTAATAAGCATTCAGCTACATATGCTTGCCAGATGAAATTCGAGTGAACTAAAGTGATCATGCATGCAATAATAAAGTAAAAAAAGGGGGGCCTGAAGAAATGGGCGTCAGCAGGACTGTGTTGAGAGGAGCAAACCCTTTGCATCACAGCTGTGGAGCGTTCCAATGCTGGTGGGGCTTAAGGGGGGGGGGGGCAAACACCCTCTTTGCAACCTCACGCTGGTGCCCACGCGTGGACAACTTTATAACTGTGAAGTTCTAGAACTTTCATGGTGCACACGGGTCTGCAACTTCTAGATGCAGATACCACAGTACCTAGATAAAGTGCCCAAAAAGGGTAGTAAGGAGCTTTCTAAAACATAATTAGAATTAATAACACTAATGGCTCAAATGACCAGATATTCCCCACAAATATTCCTTCAACATAGATGATAACTTGATAAACATTGTTGGAAGTGCATGAGTGCAACCACCCGTAAGCTACTGTTGCAATTGCTGCAATGACAACATACAAGGAAGTAACTGGAGGAGAATAAAAATTAGTTGTTAGAGGACCAGTGTAGCCTTAAAACAGCAGGAATGCATCAGCCATAGTTTGCACAGCCTTGAAACAACACTGATCTCACTTACAGGGACACTCAGGTTTATTAACCTTGCTTGTACAGCATTGAAATACAAGGAAAAAAAAAACAGCTGGTAATAAGAGTGGCTGGCTGCCATAATCCTCAATGCTCTGTTTTTGCAACACATGCAAACCAATTCAGATGAATGTGATCAGCCACGAACCATATGTAAGGTGTGAATCTAATTTGCATCTTACATATGGTTCATGGCTCTCTATTGTGTGTTGTCATTCTTGCACCGGTTTTCTTTTACTGTCTTTCAAACTATGTGCCAACTTGCCTAAGCATTCGTTTTAGTACATATAGGAAATACAGAGATGAATACATAGTTTTTTTTCTAAGGGCAAAACAAGCAACAGTACCAGGAAGCCCCGATGTGAGAGGCCACTTCTAAGCCATATATATAAATTCGGTTCGCGGTCCCACCGATACGCCAGAAATTTGAGCCTGTGGTTAGTTCATTCAGGTGCCTGTGTCCCTCCCTCAGTTCTCGCATCATACCTCCACCCCCCTCTCAGGAAATAATCCTGGCGCGAGCACTGGGCAACGACACGTACAGGTTTTCCGTCGCAATATGCTATTTGATTACTTGTCGATTAATAAGACATGTTGCTCAGCCGTAGTTTATGCATTTTCTTTTCTAAGCGATAACTGAATTCAAGGACGAACAGGTGCGCACATTAAGTGTCGGCGCTTTCCAGCGTTATGTCTAAAACCAATTAGTATCACCTGAGGCCCTGAGGCACCCAACGAGCGATAGACGGTCGCCAAACCACGGCATAAAGGCTGCGCTTTGAAAAGCAAGAAACAAACCCGTGTATACCTTGTCCGCCTGGCTAGCTGCTGCATCACTTTCGTTGGACGTCATATTGCTGGGGTTGTCCTCTCCAGCACTAGCCATAATGCAGGTCCCGTCAGTTTTCGATGAAGATGAGCTTTCTTTTCTCCTACACGAACAGAGTATAATGTGGTTTATGCCGCAGCTGATGCCATAACGGCCAGAGCGTGCGCTCGCGAGAAATCAAATGCACACACGGCAACGGATAACGCAATAAACTTTTCTGTGCTTTAGCAACATGGCAGATGATTATCAACTCACACAATTTTGCTCTCCTTCTTAGACGACAGTGTGGCGACGAAAAATGCCGGGGCAATCACAGCATTTGCACGATGCGCGGCTAAACTGCTTCTCCGAGAGACTTCATTCTCAACCTAAAGGAAGGCGGGTGCCGAGCGAAGCCACTGAGGACTCTCATGTAAACAGTAGCTTACACGGAAAGCAACATAGTCTGTGCGCATATAACTTGTAACTGCTGAAATGAGTCCTCGCTACGTTGCGGGAATCAGCTGTGCCTGTCCGTGTGCTAACGATGCATCGGGATGCGGTAGACGCCGTGGATGCGGGCGACGCGATTAGAGATTATAAAACGCGACGCGATTGCATAGATAGCTCCTGATTGGAAGCAAGTTGTGGATTAAAAAGACGAATTGTTCACCACACAGTGGAAGTTATGTTCAATAATTATACGGGGAGTAAAATTTGATACATGAAACGTAAGAAAGTTGCCTTTAAGATTGGAGTTACTCGAGCCGATCACGGAGGCCACAAACCGCTGGCGTATTTCTGCTGCAAGCCGTTAGGTGAGAGTGGGCGAGACAATCGCTTACGTATGTTGTGCTAGCTTCTCTAGTCACTCGTTCAACAGTTGTGCGCTCTTGCTCGACGCAGCAAGATAGCGTGCGTTATCGCCGTTGCAGCAGCTACTTCACGGGATAACTTGTCATGCTTTCAGAACGGTGAACCGCCACGAGGTCTCACATACCCTGACCGTCCGCACTTGAGCAGCGCTACGTCAACAGTCCGTTTGCGAAATTCTGCATTGATCCTTGCTTGTGTTCGACATGCTCACGAACGTTCTGCATGTGCGCTTTTGCGGAAGTACTCTGATGAAACGTGCTCCCGTGTTTGTGCGGTTTACCCACAAGGAGCCAGAACCTGAGCAGGTGAACACACCTCCCGAGCATGCAAGCAGCGGCGAGAAAAGCGACGGCAGTTCGTCCGACAAGGATCCATTTGCCCGGTTTCCCGAAAACACCAATCCTCAGACCGGTGAAGTCGGTGGCCCCACCGGGCCCGAGCCAACTCGTTACGGAGACTGGGAGCGGAAAGGAAGAGTGACAGACTTTTAGCTCACACTGAAGTGAGGCAGAGGTGAAACGTATAAAATTGACAAATACGCTGTAAAGTTGCACTCACTGTGGCTGTGTATTTTATTGCATTCTGGGGGAACTTGCTGTTATGGTGATCGTGCTACAGGCTGGGTTAGCATGGCAGACCAGGCCTTGCGAACCGTACGCGGTCCTTTTGGAGGATTTTCGTCTTAAAAACATGCGCATGGTGAATCCTTTTTCCAAGAGTCAAGCTAGATTCCCAGTCATGGCGGTCGCATGTCGATGGGGCAGAAATGCAGATACACCTGTGTACCCATATTTAGGTGAACACAACCCCAGGCAGTCAAGTTATAAAATTAACCTTGGGTATTGTGCTGTGGCATGCTTCACAAGCACATGGGTTAAATCCGAGAACCAAAATCAAATTTTTCTTGTGCTGTTCAGACGCCTTCTCATGTCAGTCTATTAAACTCAAACTGGACATCAAATTGAGAGCAGCATGTTTATTTACAATCAGAACGACAGGAGAGCCACCTTTTACCAAAAGAATACAGCAGAAGAAAAAGATTGTTCCCAGCTGGCATTGAGCTACTGCAGAAGCCGCCAAGCTGACGGCGAGAGCCGCTCCCACACGAACAAGAAAAAGGCCCAGCTATGTACAAGGACAGACCTTCTGCAACATGCAGCACAAAGCACACCAGGGGGGTCTTTTGCAGTGTCAGGCAGCTGGAGCTCTGGATTAGCACAAAGGTTGCCTCCCGCGCTCCCTTGGGGAAAAGAAAAAAAAGTCTGGTCCAGTGCTTGGGAAAATGTTTTAGGGGTAGGAACTTAGGGTGGGCAGACATAGCCCAGCTGGGGGCTACCCAACCTAGTTACGAGCTTTCAGTTATGCAATACACAATGGCGCTGTGTGTAAAAACAACAGAGACAAGGGACATCATGCACAGACACTGCTTTTGTCTCGCTTCTTTTAATGACATTGTGGCTGCGTATTAATATGGACAGCACCCAAATCTAACTGCCAGTTATAGTAACAGTGGCATGATGCAACATCAAGTGTCTGCAGCTACACAACCTTGTTGCCAATTTTTGCTCTCCTTGCAACAATTTTCCAGCAACAGTAGCAGCAATGTGTATGAGAAGTGAAAGCTCGCAGCTCCTGCCACTACTCCCCCCAAGGGCTGGGCCTGCTCCAAAGAGAGGCATTTGACCAGAGGCACTCGGAAGGGCTGCAAGTGTGCCCAAGGAGGGCACCCCACCAGCCCATTATCTTTCCCCTCTATCCTCCTCCAAGGTGCGGGGTGGTTGGGTTGTGGCTGAATCACTTGACGAAAGCGGCAAAGACACCCCACATGACCTCGTTGGCATTGGGCTTGGCAGCTTCGGCCTCCATGTCCAGCTCCAGCAGCTCACGCACCCGGCGCATGGCCAGCTCGTAGTCATCGTCTGAAAGTGGTGCAAAGGCATTCTCCAACACGTCCGAGGCATGCGCTAAGACCAAGAGTGCCAACAGCCGCCGGTCCATGCGCTGAGGGTCGTTGACCCAACGGCTCAGCACTGCCTCTTGTACTCGACGCACTAGCTTGCCCTTGGACGTCTGGTCCACCAGCGGGTGTGTGGTCATGTCGAAAAGCAAGAAGTTTTGCTTCTCGGTGGTCAAGACTCCCTTTTCAACCAGGTTCTTTGCCAAGCGCTCACGGACATTTCGTAGCTGGTAACGTAGCTTCAGAGGGTTCCATGTCTCCCCTGCACACAGGCAAACCAATACATGTCCCTTGTGCACTGACTGGATTCAGTTCAACAAATCCAACATGTGCAAACAGTTTCCGACAGTTTAAAAAAGTTGTACCTAAATGTCCGACAATAGTTATATCAGTGATTGAGGAAAATTTGTACACCTCTGGTGCAATGAGCAATGGAGTGCTGACAAGCATTATCTTATGAAACGTAGCGCTGAGCAATGATACGATACTGTTTACAAGAAAACACAACCTCTGGTAAAACAGCTGGCATATGTGTTAAACTGATGCAGCTTCGATGAATTTTTCCTGTAAATACTGTTTTCTTACAGATTGATGTACAATTCTTGCTATTTCACATTATCAGTGAAAATGTTTAGAAAAATATGACTGCACACATTTTTAGGCACGTGCAAACCATCACATAGCAGCCTTTTATTCATTTTGGCACCCATTCATTTGTGCGGCTCATTTCGTTTTACTTAGCACGGTCAGTGTGTACGAGTATAGATGCGAGCTCATTGCTTGCTGCTCCATTATGAATAGATCAACACATGGGTGGAAATAGCAAAGTACAACTTGTCTGCTTCTCTATGAACTGAATCAGAAAGAGCTAGACAACTTTACATGTCGCATGTTGATTTCCATATTGTTTGTGCTGAACAACAAAACGACTAACTATATCTGATTTCACATATTATAAAATAGACGACAAAATCCAAAATAAAGTGGATCATCTGACAATATGGCTGCACCAATAGGGCAAATGGCAGAATGACTACTGCATGCTAATCCTAGACTAGGCTGAACCTTATGTAGCAGAGCTTGTTTTTCTTTTTTTGAAATGGGTTGGCCCCTATTACAAAATGTGCCGCCACTAAGTGAAGGGCATACTTTCCTTCAATGCAGTGCTGCTACACCCACGCAAAGCACATGCTCACACTACTTGTCAATGGCAAGTGCAACAGGCTCAGTCTTCATTCGTGCGTGCAAGACTTTTCACAAAACCAAGAAAACACCCTCCTACCACTGAGATAGTCTATCCAGGCCTGCAGGGTCTCAGGGGGTCGAGTCTCCTTGAGATGGCGCAATGCTTCATCCAGAAGGACGTCGCCTGTAGGTGTGTCTGAACGTAGCAGCACTTTGCGGAGCAGCAGCGACCGGCGCCGCACCCCACATCGCTCCAGCTCGATGCGACCTCGCAATGCCAGCTCCACTAGGATGCAACCTCGCAAGCCCGATGAAATACAGTCATTCCAAAAGGATGTGTAGCCCTGCACATGACAATAGCCTCTGAAAGGTCAGAGAGCTTGCCACAGCACACAATGCAACTTTTTTATCACAGATTGAGAAAATGTGCCTGAGTAGGTGCTAACAAATAGATTTCACTCATGTACAGGCTTGTTAAATGTACATTAAGTGGAAAGCACCTGTCTGTAGCAATTTCATACCAATAAGAGCAAAAAAGTGTGAAGCAAGCAGTGGCACTTCACATTCTAGGAATGCGAGTTTCCATGAAGAAGACAGTAAATGCATGGAACAGTTTTCTCTTCAAAGGATGCACAGTACACCACTGTTTTTCTTTTTTTTTTTCCTGCTAAAAAAAAAAGTTTCCTTTAAGGTTCTGTGTGTGTAATGTGCAAACATCATACCAAGAACGGTATCGATCAACAGGCGGTGACATTACAATCTTGTATGACTTCAATATGAGCGTTATGACAGATGCACCAATGAAGGACCGTCGTAAGCATACAATGACAAAGTTGGTTAAGCAGGGCATACACTTATAATGTACTAGTACCTAAAATTTCAACATTCTACATACTGAACCACCTTCACATGCATCAGGCTCCCTTTCATGTAAAAGATGTCCTAACAATACTTGATTAGCAATTCATTAAGATGTTCCAGTAACCGTTACAACAGTAATCCTTTTTCTGAACTGCCAAACAACTTTGGAACAAGATTTAATTTGAGAACAGTTGGACTTGACCCTCCCTCCATTCACTGCAATTTAAATAAATTTATATGCATAAAAGAACCAATAACATACAAAGAGGTACTTAGGTTTTGAGACATTAAGAAGCTTTAGTATGTCTACATGCATATAACCTTACAGAGTACCATATCGCTAGTCTCGGTGCACACAAGTAGCCACACTGCCAGTGCCATCTTGTAGTTCTGTGCTATGGAATCAGAGTTGCTATTGCAGTTTCCTACTAATATCCTATTTGCCTACATGTGTAAACATCAGCAACAACCATATTGGCTTTATTATTTCTTTCAACAAAAACACAAATGAAGGTACTGTGGTTCGACAAATGCAGTACAGGATGCAGCTACTAGCAGTGCCTTCCAAGTCAGCAGGAACGCGGTATCTCTTAAAAATAAAGGCAAGCATGACAAGAGAACACATACATGAAGAACACGATGAGTGCCAACGTCGAATTGATTCAGCCGAAAAAATATACATAAAAAATTTCTGGGCAACATAATGGCTCGGCTTGTAGGTTGAATATAACTGATTTACCATACCTTCGTCCTGTTACAAGCCAACAAAGAACACACACTAGACCTCATTCATTGCAACCACTTTTTGCACGGACTAATGCATTAAAAAATAGTTTTCCTTTTTTTTTCCCCCAAGAACTATTAACAGACTGGAATATACCTCTAGATTCAGTAATAATGTCACCAAGTTGCATTCAGTCTCTGGAGGAGCATATTTTCTGTTAGATTTGAGGTTTCTTTCCTGCTGATGTTTCATTTTGCTATATAAGAGTGTTATTATTATAAAATTAGTCTTTTGCTGCTACTGTCAATCAGCTATCAATTAGTTCATGATTGCACCATTGCATGTATTAAGCTATCCCTGTATTTTTTTTTGTGTGCGTGTGTGTGTGTGTATGTGTATGTACTGTCCCTCCTACTTGGCCCACACTTGCCTGCAGTATATTCAATAAGTAAATAAAGTAAAGATAAGTACTCTTCCGGTGCACGAAAGGGAATGAGTCAAGAGCTTGTTTATTTGTAAGAAACGACCTCGAGTGTCAAAAGTGACCTGTATTATTAAGATTCTCTAGAGAACCCATCTTTAGATAAACTTTACGTTCCTTAATTGGTCGTCTTAAATGTAGGACGAGGCTCATACTTGCCCATTCATTGTAATTCATGCACATGTGCTCTCCAGACTGTGGACGGTTGATTACTTGGGAAAAGTCACAAACAGTTAGCTAGAGAGCCAATGGAGGTATTTTTATATTTTTGCAACAGTATTTAGGACAGCTTCATAATAAAAAGGGGCTATTAGTCATTCTGTTACTTGGGCCAACCCATATTATTTTGATGCATGTTTTTCCAAATAAATCAGCTAGAAGTTTGCACTGGCTATGTCTTTCATGTCGATGTTTTATTTTTTCTATAAGAACTAGACATCAACCAGCCCGGGGATTCATTTTAATCAACCCGGTATTTAATACAGGGTCACGCACAAGTACACGAACCAAGTCCCCTTAAAGGTTGGTCATTTTAGATTTGTCAATATTCTCCACCTCAGCTTATTCCAGTGCAAAAGGTTAAGTATGGTGAGCAAATTTTTCCTTTATACTTGTTTTGCATGTAAACAGGAGCAGCGTGGAAATTTTAAAATGTCGAACAGTGATAGCATATCCAAGCTGCTTTGGCATCACAGAAGCACTAAAATGTTATGTTGAGTTCTTGATTGTTTAAAATTATACTTTCTATTAAAGTAAATAAATGCTTGTCAATTCCAGGCTGCTTGTATTTATGACAGCATGGAAACTGGTTTGGTACATCCACCATGGCATGGCGTTTCTTTTCAGCATCAGCGTAGATGCACGAGAATACTACCACGAGAACTCGTTGAGCACAATCCTTGGCCCTTTATCAATTATCTGAATTCCTTGCTTACCTAAACCACACACACACATTATTTCATGAATAACAGTAAATGAATAATCCCCTCATTCCAACGCCCAACATACAGAACTGTAGGTAAGTAAACAAGAATAATTAGTGCAATTCATTTTAACTGCAAATATTCAACATGCACCAGTGCATTGTTTTAAAACAACTTGCTGCAGCATGTGATGCCACACAAGCAAGTTGGGCTGAAAAAAAGAGAGCAGGAAGATCTTTCGACGAATGCACATTTAAAGTGGCGGTTATACATAAGCTACAGCTGCTTTAAGATAACCGACACTGTAGAGGGCAAATCAACAAGAAATACTGATACTCGCTAAACATTTCCAGACACGAATATTGAAACAGGAAGAAAAAGGCAGGTAAGAAAACGTCCGCTCCTTACCTGCTCTTATTTTTTCCTGTTTTCAATCTTTGCACTTGAAAATGTTAAGCAAGCTCAGTCGCCAAATCGCCAAAAAGCAGCTCGTTCCAATGTGGCAACTCTTGTGCAACATTAGTAACAGAGCGCAAACAGTGTAAGACTTAACAATGGCGCAACACCAACACAAGTTATGGCACAGGATTACACAAGGACCAAAGTTTGCAGAATAGTACAAGAGAACATTATGGATGGCTCATATGGTGTAAAGATTAGTTTCATTTGATTGTGTTTCACCCTTGAAAGCCAGCTCTCATTACCAGGCAATTTTGATGACAACACATACGCTACAGTGCTCCTTGGGTCACTTGCCATGATGCACTGTGAAGGCTTGTAAACAGATCTTATGCGGCTCCTGTTTTTTCTTCTTTTTTTTTTTTTAGACCAACGTATGCATTCCTTACATTTTGCAAGTGCAGCCTAAACCCTCCAAACGTCATAGCCCGTCTCCACTTTTGTGACACTGCTCAATTTCGTGAAGATGACGCAGAGTGCAGGGACCTAATGGCTTTGACAGCCCAACAAATGACAGCATCAGCTCCAGGGCACGAAACCAGAAACTCAAATCGTTTTATCGAATATTAGAGCGAGCGCTCGTGCTATGCTCACACGCAACGTCAGCGGTTCTGCAAAACAGACATCCGGAGACGGACACTATTATTGGCCACCCATAAGTATACGTTTTGTACGCCTTCAGCTGCAGCTGCGCTATGTTTGCGCACAATCTGCAAACATCAACGACAAAAGCGCGAGAAAATAAGGAAAAAAGAAAAAAAAAGCACTGCAATCGCTCGCCAAGTCCTGGTTGGATTGACGAGTAAGGACGTAGGCAAGCTGGAATTCCCGACGTAAGATGAAACGCGCTACCGCTACGCCGTTGAGTGGAGTTGGCTGTCACGGATCCATACGGCGCTTTTCGAGTTTTAACACACCGCCGGTCTGATGTCTGCCAATCGCGGCGTGATGAAAACGACAGGCAGCAACTCTCACGACACAAGCTTGAATAAACGCGCAGCTGCTGCGCTGCCAGGCACGGGCAAAGACTAGGCAGCTGCAAGAAGAAAACAGGTGGATGGCGACAGGCTCTCAGACGCACCATTTCTCGTTCACGAGAAAGCCCGACAGACGTCATTCGCGTTCGCTACTCGGTGCCCGCTTGTGTGAAACAACTGTAGATCAAAGGTTAGGTCACGTGAATTCATTGCTATGCAATTGCAGGGCATGTGGAATGAGGCCGTTCTGGATCCCAAACGGGAGTTTCAAACTGTTTACGGTACAACGCAGCCGACACATGCTAAACTGCACTTCGGCACCGAAACAGCCAAACTCGGGCATAAAAGAGGGCAAAGCGTCCGCAATCACTACGTAACCATCCCGGCGACCCTGACATGAGGGCGGCTACAGAGAGCGCTGCGCGAGGTTCCGTTGTGCAAGCTTTAGGCAAAAAAAGAGCCAACGGAAGGAGACGAGCACCGCAGCCTTTTTACATGGGGCCACGCCAAAGCGAAGTGAAGTGGCAGCGCTAAATTACTTGCCTCTTTTTCTTTAAGCCCCAAGAGAAGCACTTCTTCCATCAGCGTGAGGCGAGTCTCCTTTGAATCGACATCGTCTTCGCTCTCTGGTCGGTTCACGGACTCGTCCACGTCTTTGCTCCGACCGTCAGGGTTCGAACAAGCGTTCTTCCTTTGAACGAGTCCTTCTTTGCGTAGCATCGTCCCTGGTCCGTGTGAACCGCTCAGAAAGTGGACATACACAGTGCTTCACTTTATAAGCGGTATTCCACTTGCCAACGCGTTCTGCACAAACACATATCACACACTCCCAATCACGTATACAAGAAAAAACTGAGGGGCAGTAATGGCGGACAATGACGTCAAGAAACACCGTTCGCCACCGCCTAGCAAAAGGTGTCGTATCAATAAAGAAAAAGAAAATTACACTTGCGAGGATCCGGCAATTACGAGAAAGTCAGTCCAACATTTTAGAGCTCTTTTACTCATTACACCGAGGATTTTATCAAAACAGCTAGCATAAAGTTTATTTATTGTGATAATGAACGCGTCAACGAAACCGAAAGTTACGGAAATGGCTGCAAACCAACTGGCACGCGTTCAACAGGGCCATAGGGCTCAGAGCATCTGGTGCTACACGCTGCTACACGCTTTACGTCGTGTTTACCTTTCAGAATTATCCCTGGAACACAGCAAGCGAGCCCCCCTGAGCAGCGATAATGCCGCAGACAACGTCATCGTCCGTAGAAGAGCTCCACAAGCAGTTAACGATATGCAGAAACGAAATAGCCAATTTGCGGTTTGTGATGTCAAAATGTTTCGTTCACCTCTTTGATTACTCATTGCTGTTGCACCGATAATTGAGAATGTGAATCTACTTTCTGTGCTGTTTCATTACAGGACAAAACTGCGGGCGATGAGTGCGCAGTTTAACCGACAGTGCAAGGATGTTTTGCTTGCACTGAAAGTTCAACGTGGAAGCACTGAAGCAACACCTGATCCACGAGGCTGCGGTACGTGTTATAGTTCATTTTTCGACTACACGTGAAGTTTCATTGCATTTGTTTGCACATTTGGGTCTCCTTGGTTGTTCCCTGCAAGGAGTAAATGAAGCTCAAATAAATCGGGCGTGGAAGTAAAAGCTTGCGGAGTTTCAGACATGGAGTATGAATCGCATTCCACTTAAATAAGTTCGAACAAGCACGGTTCAACCACGTCGATTGTAGTTGAGCTCACAGAAAGTGAAAATTGAAGCCGTATTTTCAGTGAAACAATTTTTCTTGCTATCGACTCTCGTTGCTGTGCTGTTATGATGTATCAAGGCAAACACGTGTGAAATTCGTGTGTCTTCTCACTGGCCCCATGCTGCAGCCTTTGCCTAAATGACAAATGACGCCAGCGCATAACTAGTATTTTTACAACGCCGTGACAGCTGGAAGAACTTTTTTTTTTTTTTCAGAATCAACAAACAGCAAAAGTTTCACGTTCCAGCCCATAGGATACATTCAGACAGCATTTCCCTTCAAGAACGGAACACCTCGCCAAGGCTGCATTTGTCCCGACAGCCAGGCAGTTCTGACGTTGGACAAGCGAGTTTTCACATGCCCCGAGCATAGCCTGGAAGGGCTCGACAAGTTTTCTCACATCTGGCGAGTATCTGGTCATGGTACTTATCATGCATATATGCTGGCCCTGTATTTCAGAAATTGGTTTCGTGAACTTGAGTGAAGCCTAGTTCAAACCACTAGACTTGTGGGGACAAGTATTCCTCTCAGTGTTTGCCTTTGAGCCTTTCTTTCTCAAAAATCATTGCCAAGAGCTATAACAGGCTTTGTACTGGCACTGACAAAGTGTCTGCCTTGACGTCTTATTTTCTTAATATTACAGAGAAAAGCTCTAAAGGCTCTTGCACAAATAAATTCTTGCACGCCTACATGAAAGGGCATAAGAGGAGAGAACAACCGAGGAATCTTGTTTTTCACCAATTAGTACAGATGAGTGGCGATCTAGTTTAAGTCAGAAATTCATTCGGCATGCGTTGCTGCATGCTGATGCTCAGTTCTTTGAGAGTGGTTTGAGTGGTATGAAATATTGAATGATTTCACATCGCTGCTTGTACCTGTACTAAAACCATTTCCAACAATCAGTTTATACACGCTACAACAGAATTATGGTTTCTTAAAAAGTTATTGACGGGACCGTAACCGTATGTACTAACTAGCCTTAATAAATACTGGTGAAAGTGAACTCCTAGCCTTTGTGGCTTGGCATATAGTATATATATATATATATATATATATATATATATATATATATATATATATATATATATATGCAACCATAAGCACCTGTGAAAGCTATGCAGCTGCCCTGCCACAAATTCTGCAAGGCCGCTTTAACAGTAGTACCGACACTTTATAAGGCAACATGGTACTTTTGTGGTTACCCTAGGATCTGGACATAATGCAAAGAACAGGTGTGCAAAACACGGACACAAGGGAATATAAGTAGATAACACAAACACCAACTGTCAACTGAAGCAGAATTTATCTGCATATGCTCAGCAATGGTAGCGCCACCTGTCAAACCGGTCTATGTGATAGACAACAGTTATCCCATTGCGGTCCGTTGTCGGGCAGCACTCGGCAAAGGGTTAACAGTTGCCTCTCACACTCGAGAACGCAACATGGCCGTAGCGGTCTGCTGTAGGGCACCGCCTGGCAAGGTTGTTCAGGGTTAAAATTTCGCGGTTTCCTCACTGTGATTCACATACATTCTTTGTATAGATGAAGCGCTATCTCTTGAGGAATAAGTGAACTTTGTCGATGTTTGCTTCTTTTGCATTAGGGTTCAGCACAATGTTCAGCACAGTTTCTGGAGCAGCGTTCTCATTTGCGCGCAATTCGCTGAGAAGCATGGCCGTGTTTTCACTGAGTGCGTTTTACGGTGGTGCTTTTAGCGAAAGTGATGATGACTTTAGTGAGGACGGTGAAGTTTATTTGCATCATCATAATGCGGGAAGACAATTATATGCCTCCATCAGATAGTGACGGCAGTGATTCGACAGAAGTGAGTGACGAAGACGGCGGTGGAGACAGCACCTTTGCTGACACACAAGGAAACAATGGGCGACCACCTGCTGCGGACTGGAAGGTGTGAGCAGATAATGTGCCTGATTTTACTCAATTTCCCTTAACTGTGTCATAAACCCAGGATCGCAAGTTAGCGCTTACAGTCGCAACTACGAGCTGGATTATTTTCAGCTGTTTTTTACAGACCAGTTGATGGACAGTATTGTGCACGAAACAAACCGCTAGGCACATGAAATAACGAAAGGGAAGGGGGTCAAGGGCTCGTCTTTATTTGTTAGAAACAAGTTAATGAAACAACAAACATTGAAGCCTAGGAAAGCATAGGGGAAGTTAAAGAATTTCGAGTGCGGGTGAGCTTCCAAAGGACTCAATTTTAAAGGACTGGGAAGACGTGACCTTGACAAAATTCAAAGCTTTTCTTGGAGTAATTATAAACGTGGCCTTAAATCCGAACTGGAACTGAATGGGTATTTTAGCCATGATATTGTAAATAAGATGCCTTTCTTCCTGCAATGAGATTTATGCAAAGCTTTTGCATGTTGAGTGTTCTTCCCTGCAGAATGCAAGAGAAAAAAAATATATATCCTGCGAGTTTTTCTTCCACAGTTTGTGTTTTCCTTCGTGGTGCCAGAAACTGGCAAAATAGTTTCAGACCGCTACAGCCGGAAAGTGGGTAAATGTTTTAGATAGAGTGTAAGATAGAGTGCAAGACACTCTATCTCTTCTCTGTTTAAGCTAATTGACGGCAGGCTCGCGCATGGGCCTCCGCTATTATTGATATGCCAGGCTTCGACCACTAAATGCGTTTCTTCATTCTTATGCCTGTACAGAATCTCGCATTTGTCTAACTTGAGTGTGCAGTTGTAGTCCCTGCAGTGCAGCGATAGATTAGACAGCGTTCCACCCGATAGCGACCTTCCATGTTCAATTAATCTCTGCTTAATACAGTGCACAGGTTTGCCCTACGTAGAAACGTCCGCAGCTAAAAGGAATCTTATACACCACCCCATAGTGGAAGTGCCTGCATGAGTCAGTGGTCGATTAGTTTAAACAAATTAGATAGATTGCCTTAACAGTTGTCTCTTAACAGTTCACCCATTTCACAGGTGGTGTACCATTCCTGAGCATGTGCAGATAAGTTGTGCCTCTGTGCTCTGCTTCAGTTGATAGCTGATGTTCGTGTTGTCCATTTCTATTCCCTTCTGTCCGTGTTTTGCATGCCTGTTGTTTGCATTATGAATCCCTACCAACTTGCTCAGCATTCTGTCCTTTTTATCTGGACATAATAGAGGTGCCCTTGTGCTACTGCTTCTGTAGTGGCAGGTGATAGACCAACCACACATTTTCCAATTACAGAAAACAAGAAATCCGTGTAATGGCATTGAATGTAGCATAAGGAACACTACATTTCACAGACACAGTAATGTGCAAATTCATGCACAGCTGGTGAAAACAGTAAGCCTTAAAGAAAGTATAAACAATGGAGGCAGTCAAAGGAATGAAGCACAAGGGAAAGATGGCACTGTTGTGTCCATGAAATGTTTGATTGCACAGGAAATATTCTGCAAACCGGCTGCCCTACCCTCCATTCTTAAGAGTCCCAGTAACTGAACAACACACACATACACACAAAATTACAAGTACCAGTACCATTTTGAAATTCCTGCACCAACTCGCAATGACGTCAACAGATTTGGCGGCACGCTCTAGGGCCTATATAGTTCATTATCAGTAGAAATGAATTACATTGTGTGCTACGGGAGCCATAGACCTTACATAATTTATTTATTATAATTACCCTCAGGACCAGAGACATTAGAGAGGAGAGTGGAACATTGTAGAGAGAAACACATACTACAATGTACAAGCTTTGTTCTGCAAATACAATCCTAGTTGAAATGATAAATCATAATACAAGAAACAAAGCAAACACGAATCAGCTAATTTAAAAAAAAAAACATAATTACATATTTAGGGGGTTGCACTACCACACACTTGTGTTTAAGACGTCATGAAAATGGGAATGATGAACAGTGGACGTGGTTAATCCTGGAAGGTTGTTCATGTCCTGTGAGGTGCAGGGAATAAATTACTGGTTACATGTTTGCATTAAGAATCGCATGATTCCCACTTTTCAAGGATGGTCTTAATGACTGGAGATGTATGGTTCAAAATTAGTCTTTGTGTAGGTTGTGATTATAGCATATTTTGTGAAAAAAGACAATCGAAATCATCTGAGGCGTAGGGGAAAGTGATGCAAGCTGTGAAGACTCTTTCATTGAAGTTATACTTGCAGTACGGTTGTAGTTTCCAAAAATAAAGCAGTTATTTTGTACTCAAGAGCAGAGGTCTTGGCGAGGTTCTGTATTAAAAGAACCTATGATCACAAAATTAATAATATTTACATTAAACTGATCTGGTATTTGGCTTTAGCGTCCCTTTAAAGCAACATTTCTATAAATTTGGCGTCAACTTTGTTCACACCTCCAAATTGTCTAGTTTTGAATGTTTTCCATGGTATAAATACATTAAGGCAACGAATACAACGATTTTGATATAAGCTATAAAGCTCATGCAATCTTTATTTCTCATTTTTCCATGTCGCCCTCCTGCAGTGTCAGCGAGTATGCATGCGCATATGCATTTGAACAGTCTGCACTAGCATAAAATTCGCTTAATGCCAAGCTGAACCATTTGTGAAAAAAAGGGGGGACACCAACCAAATTATAATCATCAAAAGTAAAATTTACTCCTAAAGATGACAAAAAACCCGATGTTTCGGGTCCCAATCGGACCCTTCTTCAGGGGTGACTGGAGGGTACCAGACAGCAGCAGTGCTTACAAGGCCTTCTTTTTCTTGTTTCTTTCATTTTTTCTTCTTTCTTCCTTCCTTTCTCACTTTCTCTTTTTCAGTTTCTTCAAACTGAGGGGGGTCATGCTAGTGTTGAACCAGGTGCTGGAGTCCGCTAAAATAGACACTTGGCATTGCACCTGCAGACCGGTTCACGTTACCAGGTGTCGCCTGAATGTGCCATGATCCCACAAAAAGCCGCTTGTGAAAACTGGTTTCCAAGTCGAGGACGCGGGAGTTGTCAAAGTCGATGCGGTGGTCGTGCACCTGGCTGTGTTCAGCTAATGCACTCCTTTGTCTATCGAACTTGCGGACATCGTTCCTGTGCTGTCGTAGCCTCTCTGGAAAGTTTGTCTCCCACGTATGACGCGCCGCAATCTGAACAAGGAATGGAGTAAATCACACCTTGCGCTCTCTCCCTCGGCAGCCTGTCCTTCGGGCGCGGAAAGAAACGGCCAAGCGTGGAAATTGGCTTGTGTGCTACTCTTATTCCTTGCTCAGACAGCACACGTGCGAGCACTTCGCTGGTACCCTGAACGTAGGGAATACACACACGTATGGGCTTGGAAGGTGGCGGGTCAGTGTCCTTTCGAAGGGGTCGGCGGGGATTAGTCTGGCGGCGAGCAACCTTTCCAACGAAGGCTTTCGAGTAGCCGTTCTTTAGAAGGTCGCTTCAGTCACCCCTGAAGAAGGGTCCGAGTGGGACCCGAAACGTCGGGTTTTTTGTCATCTTTAGGAGTAAATTTTACTTTTGATGATTATAATTTGGTTGGTGTCCCCCTTTTTTTTCACCTTTAATTTCGTCCCAACCAGACAGATCGCTGTCAAATGTTCATCCTTTGAACCATTTGTACACACATGGTTACACTTAGACAATGTGTACGCTACCCTGAAGGAAGGGTGAACTACATATTGTGGCCTTTGACTGTGCCGTATGGAAACTCCACAACTAACTTGCCTTGTTCCACGAGATGGGGGGGGGGGGGGGGAAGAGAGTAAAAGAATCCACGAGTTTCTCTCGCTCATTGTCACATATCTTACGAAAAACACCTTGTTAAATAAAATGCTAGTTACTTTCGAATTATGGTACAGTGTGCTAGACTCATGTAGCCATGAAAATTCCATGTTGCTGCAACGTTTCTCCTTTCTTATGTGGAACATCGTTCCCCAGGTCCATGTAACAAACAAGCCAAAGCGAGGTCATCTAGTCTGAACTACATTTTACAGATGGACTGGTTGCCAGGTGTACACGTGTTTTGTGCGCTTGCGAATAGGTGGCGCTAAGCATGTTTTAAAAAGCACAGCCAGGCATTGACTGGATGCTTTGGAACACATGCAGTGGCTCCACCACCTTGATATCTCATGTTGCAATCATTCACCTATTCTGCCAAGTGTCCGTCACGGTGACTACATTTTCATTTTAGAATTTCTGTATCGCTGCTTCTGATCATAAGTAATGCAAGCCCAATAGTAGCTCCCAAAACTTCCTTGCTATACGAGAACTCCCCAGTAGTGCGTTCTTACCCGAATTTTCCAGCTGTAGTATCATTGTCCAGTGCTCTGTGGCCAACATATGTGCAGCGTCTGGTACAGTTGTCAGTAATCTGGTAATCTAGACTGTGTGTGGCCAACCATGTGTCAGATTTCAAGCCATATAGGAACCAATGCACCTTCCAGTGACAATCTTTCCATTCATGCCAGAGATAGGCTTTACTGATGTGGTAGCTAAAAAGTGGTGCAGATAGGTTCAGGGTTGTGTGCATGCCAAAGTTGGAGGGGAACATAAAAGCAGTCCTATTTGATTTGATTTTTATGTCCCAAAACCATATGATTGAGAGACTCCACAGTGGAGCGCTCTGGGAATTTTGACCGCCTGGGGTTCTACGACATGCACCGATATCACACAGCACATGGGCATCAACATTTCACTTCTATCAAAATACAGCCACTGCGGTTGGGATTCGATCCTGCTACCTTCGGATCTGCAGCAAAGTGCCATAAAAAAAACAACTCATCGGGGCTGTTGC
This sequence comes from Hyalomma asiaticum, assembly GCA_013339685.2. Lineage (NCBI taxonomy): Eukaryota > Metazoa > Arthropoda > Arachnida > Ixodida > Ixodidae > Hyalomma > Hyalomma asiaticum. The sequence goes on along the minus strand of CM023482.1, from coordinate 128,769,558 downwards.
ATATTCTTGCAAAAGACAGTGCATAGCATTGCACCTCAGACAAGACTTTTGTAGACTTCTGCATTATGCAAAATAAGGGAGAAATTATTCTGCAAGGCATAAAGATATCTGCTGCTGTTGCTGCACCGGCAACAATATACCACTTGTATAGCGAGAGATTACTCATTACAAAATACAAAAAGGGGTAAATGAGCTATGTATGCATTACTTCAAGTATGTGTGTTCCATGCTTGTCGCAGCATCCTGTCGCATTGTAAGGCACCTTATTGCTATGTGACGTGATGCAAACATTGGGGTCGACCGTTCTTCATGCCTTGCATTCTTGCGACTGCGGCTTTAGGAAAGATTAGCATGAACACGCCAATTTTATGAGGTTTTGCCTTGTCATGCATGTCTCAATAGTCTTTCAGCGCTGGTTGGCGTGAATCAATGGTAAAGAACAAGTTTATCTGAAAGCCCAGGCTTTGTGCTAGTTATCTTCCAGGTTGTGCTGGGTGGCTGGCTTGGTCGTGGTTTGTACAGGTGTAGTTAGAAGAAGGCACCAGCTATAAACGCATTCAGCTGTGGGCGTAGCCAAACTTATCTTGATGGCGACCCATTTTCAATGTTGCCAAGAAGCGTACCAAAGCCACAAGAGTGTAGAGTTGAAATTGTCAGAGAGACCTACATTCAGGCCACACACAAGACCGATGATTGCTTTCGTCATATCTTTGGTTAGTGTTCTTTACTGTGTGAAAGCTTTTTTCACTCTCTCCTTTTTATTCCTTGCCCAGGCTGCTGTCAGTGTTTGACCGCAATACCAGAAAGGAAGGCTCAGGGGAATTTGCATACCGAAGCAAAGTTCAACCACCCCGCCTTGGTGGCCAGACCTGGGGCGTCTTGGCCAGCCGCTCCCCACACCGTCCCTGCCCTGTGGGGCTGACCTTAGCCCGGCTACACTCAGTCCAAGGTGCCATCCAAGACCTTCACAATGCATTATTACGAGTGAACTAAATGTTTGCCATATAATGCCAATCGCACATACAAGCAGTAACAGGCCACTTATATTGCCTGGTGATGCTTGCCATTTCGCCGAGACTTCGCATCTGTGAGAAGAAAGGTGGTGTGAGCACTTTTGGCCACCATAATTATTGTGGAGGTGGCCCCAACCAACAGCCCCCTCCCCAGCATCCCCTGCACTATGCTTTCGTCAAGAGGGGCACTTGCTTAGTATTCTGTGAAAGTCAAATTGGCCTCAACATATTTTAAATGTAAATAGTGGGATGTGCTCAGCCTCTGATGAAAAGTTCTCTAAGTGAAATGAACAATTTTTACTGATGTGGTAGCTAAAAGAAATTACGGCATATCCACGGAGTGAATGATGATGAGCGGGCGAAGCTCGGGAGGTTCATCGTAGATCGTGTCGAGTTCCGGATTAATTTAGTTAACGCGCACGCTACAAGTCCTCATGGTTCAACTATGCACAAGTGATATCTCCCACCTGCACTTCATTGCAAGTCAAGATCCAGTGCCTATATATATATGGGTTGCCGGTGAACGCTTCTCCAACGCGAGCAGTCGGTATTTCTCAGTCAAGAAACTCGCTAGGAGACGCTGCCTGCGCCAACGTTGTCTCTCGCAGGTGAGGGCGCGTTCTTCTTCTTTGCGAGCTGGTACAGCGTTCCTCTAAGAAAAAGAGTTTCCATAGCCAACGCGCACCTTTCGCTCTCTCTCTGTCTCTCTCTCACAAGACAGCAGAAGCACGCGCCGAGGGCGAGCGCGTGCCTCCAGGCACGCGGGTTACGCGTGACAAGGTTAGACTAAGAGGAGCTTCGCCCCTAAAAGTGGTGCAGATAGGTTCAGGGTTGTGTGCATGCCAAAGTTAGATGTGCAATTTTCAGACAAGTATTAGATGCATTGGTGTCCATAGAGCTTTTCCTGGCCTCGTGTATCCTCTCGGAATTGTACTGCACAATAATGCACTCTCTGCCATAGGATAGCATACAGTGGAACTAAAGCACAGTTATTACAGGCTCCATTTTATTCAGTTTCGGAGCATACTACAGCAAATAAAAAAAACTGTATTGCATCCAATGAGTGCCCATGACCACTCCCTTTGCACACAGCTAACATGCTCTCAATGTGTTCGTACAAAGTCTTCTGCATGCCAGGTTTGGCATTTTGCTTCCTCAAGATTGCCTTGCAAGCCAAACATGGTATATCTAGAGTTAGCCACACATCGCACTACTCAAAATATAAAATTAACTAGCAAAGTGCATCACAGCACATTAGAGGAACTTGAAGCAACCATTATTGCCGGTGAAGCATGGACAATTGCGACATGCTATTAAAGCTTTCATAGACTTGCAGTCAAACTTATGCCAGCACTACATGACAAATTGACAAGACTTTGCTTATGTCAAGTATCAAGTGCTACGAATAAACATTTATTGCATGAATTTTATAACTCTGCCAATACAGAAGAATCTGCAGCAGTCTAATTACTAAAACCAGAGATACAAGTTCACCTTATCTTGTAGCATGCTGCAAAACTAGGTAGCCGAAATTCAGCAGCACTGTGAAGCACTTCGGTGCACAAGAGTTGCCATTTCCAGCATTCTAACCCCGCAATATGCTAACAGTTTCCCAAGAATTTCGGCTGATGGTGGCCACTCTTTGAAGCAAGTATCTGAAACTTGCAGGTTCTGTGCTGCACCTCTCAGGAGTTGACCTCGTGGACGCGACACCCATTCTTGACATTAAGCCCTACTTGCCTCAGTACGACAGCCCCCAGCAGGAGACTACGAACACAACTCCCGATGTTCGGTGGGCACACTGGATTGAGGAGGCCACAACACTTGCAGTTGACTTTACCCCGAGGGCCAGAGAGCAGCTTTCTCGTTTTCATGGTCACAAGAGCCACCCTGTTTCAGAAGCGCCCTGCTCTTGGTGCTTGCAGCATTTCGAGGACTCCCATGCTGCAGCCAGAGCACTGGAATGCCTTTTGAAGGCAGACCCACGTTCCATCCATCGCAAAGACAACTGTTCGGACAGGCTGTACTACTGTGTGCTTGACAACATCCACGTTACTGCGTGGTTTGAATGAAGGACGAGCAGAGGTGCTCAAACTGAAACCTTGTGCAGAGGGGGAGCCTGCTTGCACAAGTTAGCTACCCAGGAGATATTAATAAAGGCTGCTACATTTTTCAAGGTTAGCAATTACTTTTCAAGGTTAGTAATTAGCACAAACCTCACCATGTTGAAGCCAAGATACAGGTTTGCTACAGCAGGAAGACGAGACTGCTGCTGTAGTATTATTGCCCTAGGAACTGCATTGAATCCTCATAGCATTGCATGAAAATTTTGGAAACTGCTACAGAATGGCCAACTTCAAGCAGCCACTTCGCATTTTCCAGTGACTTTCCATTTATACAGCAGGAATTAAAATTGAGCCAAATGCATTGGCAAGAGAAGCAGGAGAGAGGAAAGTTCCGACCCCACTTGTACTGCACGGGCACACAGAAGTCGGCATTTCAATCACCCCTCCAACCACGGACAGAATTCCTGAAAATCCAGCTTGCAGCAGGGAGTGCAACAGAACCATGCTTCTGCCTTGTACAGTTGAGCTTTTGGAAAGGGCAGGCAGGGACACAAACTTACCTTTGTGGCAGATGTCCTTTCACCTGGGAACTTGCTACCAGGCTCATGCTTTCTTGGATTCAAACATTCTGCCTGCAGACACTTTCTCAGAGCAGCAGGACACAAGCTTCCATAAGGTCAGCAGATGTCAAGGACAGTTTGATTAGAAACACGCCTGGTTTCGTTCTTTCAATTTACAACAGCTGCGCAAAACCTGCAATGCTTGCAGTAATTTCTGTTGGTTTAACCAATCTCATGAAGACTATAATAATGGTTATCCATGTGATTGCCAGGTGTGACATCTGCAACCTTAGAGAAGCTTGCACTTACCTACACCAGGAAAATGAGCAGCGAAACTTCAAGTCGTGTTTCCACAGCAACAGGTTTCACACTTTTCAGATTCACTGGTGTACAAACTGCCCTCTAAACAGAGGTACAGGCACGAGCAAAAGTATACGGAGCAAGCAAGAACGTGCCAAACTGGCTTTCCGCTCCACCGGAAATTAGTCTACTCGCTACCCGCTAGCATGTAAATTTTTCAGTGCCGTGCACCGTATAGTTAGTTTGCTGTTTCCACGCGCAGCGCTCGTCGGCGGCAAGAACACCACATATCTGCCTTGATAGCAGTATCACAGCCATCAGGGCCTGCATCGACCAGTGAAAGGTGGACCAGAGAAAGGTGACCAGAGAAAGGTGGAAAATACTTGTTCACAGTTGGAAAAACAGACAGGCCCTAGATTTAAGGACGGATGCTTCTTGCACGTAGCGCTGCTGTAGACCGCGAAGAGCCTGTGAGCCACGCGATGCCGTGGTCCGTATACTTTTGCTCGCGCCTGTACATACTGCATTTCAGCACTTGTAACAACTCTGCACATAACCTGGAGTCTCTCAGCTGCAACTACACTGCACCTTAGGAGTACAGTTAACGATAGATTTCCCAGACACCCAATATTTTCAACACCCAAGCCCTCCACTGTCCTATTTTCCAGTCTTTCCAGTGCAATCGAAGGTGCAAAACCAGCAGAACTGTGTACTCAAATCCTGATACTACAAAACAGATTGGATACACAAGTGGTTGCAATATTTTGTTGCAGTGAAATTTGATCTAGGGATCACACAAATTATATGATTATGGCACTTTCTGGTCCCCACAAGTGTGTAACTCTGACGTACATGGCTACACACAATTCGCATGATGCTCAAAACTTGCCAAGCACAGCTAATGAAACACTTCGTGCCTCTTAACGATGATTGCTTTTATCTACTGCTACATTGGCAGCATACTTTCAGAGCTGCGCAGTTTATGATAGCATGTTTTCTTCTGCACCGGTTCCAGCAAAATGTAGTTGCTTTTTCACTTCGTGTGGGCTGGCCGTGTGATCATGTCTACCACCGTTTTGTCATGTTTTTGTGAAAGGCAGCCTTGCTTTGACTCGCGGCACAATGTATGCACCTCTACCATCGTAGTTAGGTAGTGGCTATACATACTGCACTGATAGAAACTGCGGCTGCCGCAAATGGTAAAACCTCGATTTTGACTGTGCACACTGGCCACGCACATACCTTTAGTGCTGCATTGTTGCCATTCATTATCAATGACCATGATTTGCCCTGCAGCAGCTTTAGCACTTGGTACATGTTGCCTGCACGTGTACTTTTGGGGCTACTATCCACGCAGAGCAGCAGTTCCAGCAAAATGTATCCACTCAGCCTGTGGCGCATGCTTTCAGAGCGGCATAATCATCCTTGATAGCAGGAGTAGCGGCCAGCAGCAATTTCACTTTGCCTCCGCATACATGATGTTAAAAACACGGTAAATATTCCTTGAGTAGAGATTCTACCGCAGCGCACACACGCATCAAACCTGTCTGAAAAATACTGATAAAATTGTGTTCTTTGTATGCATTATCTTCAAATATTTTTATGTTCCACATAGGGTCCAAAAAATCAGTTTTGACTAACTGCATATGAAGACATTCAGGTACAAGGTAAGCTAGCTAGTACAGCACATTTTGTAAACAGCTATAAAGTCCAGCAAACAACAATCGAGGGTTATTGCAAAATGCAAGTACTTTTCTGCACCCTCGGTCCCTCAAAACAGACCTTTACAAGAGAAATTCAAAATAACTTGGTGTCCCATTTAATATTTCAAACAATTTTGTATGTGTTCAGTCACCACTATCTATCCCGCTCCTAAGAGGCTTCACTGTAGTGAGTGAGGGCATATGAAGATTTTGTACTCTGTGGCAATGAGGAAATTGCAGTGAAGCTGCACTTGAGTGCAAAATTAACACACAACCCACATTTCAGTTCAAGTTACATGTGCCAAATGCAGTATGCAAAATCAAGAGCACCTCAATTTTTGGACAGAAGACATCAGCAAATCCTGACGGTTGCTCTGCTTTGCAGTACACAACACATTCAAGGAGCCCTGCTCGCCATGTAAGGGACAAGTGTGGGGCAGTGAAGATAGGGGCACTGCTGTGCCACGAGCAATGTCTTCACAGTCACAGACGACGCAATGAAAATGAGGCTGAACGAGTCTGTAGGCAAATGAGTGTATAAAAAAATCCAGGGTGATGAGGTGGATCTTATTGAGAGGACTAAAAAAAAAAAAAGAAGAGGAGAGGAGGCGTGAGGAATGTACACTCGCTGGTGCCTTCAGATTCACCTCCGGTACGGGTGGTAAGAGCCATCAGTTTGGCCAACAGTGGGGGCTGCCATGCCATTGGTGGCAGCTGCGTTGTAGCCACCTGCAAAGAGCAAGATATTGCAGTGCTGCTACAAAACATTTAATTGCTCAAAGAAGACAGCAGAATGTACAGGCTATTGCCCCACACATGGGAAGGGCACGTTCTACACCACTAGCAATAAACAAGAGCAGCCAGTCGGCTTCAATTTAGACCACTGAAAAATTCTCGCCTTTTATGTAAGATATTGTGAGGCATGCCACAGCCAACTTATGACTGATATGAATGCGTTCATAAAGACACATTCAAATGTAAAATACACGGACATATTAGAATGTGCCCACAGTGCCACATGCTTTGTAGAACAACATGACAGTCAAGTCATCCCAGCTTGCGATTTAGACCATTTCGAACATCTTGCCGCACAGGGCCAGCAACCTGGCAGCAGCTCAACTCCACAGACAGTTCTAAAAGTGACCTTTAGTGTAGCAGAAACACACTCAAACCTCATTATAACGAAGTTGAAGGGGGACACGAAATGACTTCATTGTATCCATTATTGCCCTTGACTGCAATATTTGCCATTTGGGTGCGAAAATGTAATGTGCAAATAAGAAGACTCTGCCGTAGCCCGAAGCAATTCTATATAAAGCCATGCATGCAACAAAGTCTTGTAAAAGCAGAAAAAAAAATCTAACTCATCAAAATGTGAACTGGCAGCCAGCATGACGGACCATGTTCTGTAGCAGCATGATCGTTATCTTTCGCTTCCACTTAGCACGCGGCTCGTCCATGTTACCGCGAAACTGGAGAAATGGCAACAGAGCTTGTCCCCTTCACCGCTAAGGCACACACGATATGTAGGCCACCAAGCGTTGACGCACCGGCTTGCGGCTCCTAAGGTCGCTACGTCGCTGATGCGCTCTCGAGCCCACACTCAAGCATCAGTGTACGGTAGCGTTCGCACAAGGCCGTAACAAGAGAACTGGATGCAGTAATCATTTCTAATTACTGCATGCAATGGTGCGCCCTTGAGTTAGCATGACCCCTGAGATTGACACGATGCGATCTGGGAGGCCATGCTTCGACATCTATAGACTAGCGGTGTGCGAATATTCGAAATTGCGAATACGAATCTCGTATTTTCCATATGCAAAACGTATTCGATTTGAAACATGCATGCTCGAATATTCAAAATTGACCTAATATTCGAGAGCGGCGACAGAAGCACGAACACACCAGTACCGAACGACAACTGATCACAATAACAGATCTTCACCCATCTGATCGGAATCACCTGTAAAACAGCGCTGCTGTAAGCGTAGTATGTGATCCAAGCGCACCGCTGTTTCATACCAGTTTAGGAACAGGAAGTACAACGCGGCGGTGTGAAGGGCGCTTGTTTCCCACGTGGGGGCATGTTTCCCTCCCCCTTTTTTTACTTTTCCCTCCATTTCCAGTGCTTCACTGTGGCACATATAAAGTACGTCATTTTTTCCAAATAAAGTCAGTTGTTAGTCCGTGTATCTCTTTTTAAGTCGTCTGGTTGCGCCGGTGCCTTTAGGTCTCACGTGATCAAAGGGAAGCAGCGTGCTGTCTGTCACCGCATTGATCTAACCCAACACTCGCCGCAGTCGCGGTGAAGGATGCTCCGACAGCAAGGAAGTGCGCACATTACAACAAGCACCTCCGTGGTGGTGACCACGGAAGCAGTCTGCGCACTGCACGCAACTAGGCCGGGAGGACCGGCTTCACGCGGCATTGACTACGTTTTGATAACGAAACCACAAGCGGGGCCGGTTATCGCACCATAGAAGGCTGCTGTACGTGACACGCGCATCAGACGTGCCGTTCGACGAGTTGGAATTTCTTCCATGCTATGAAAAAATAAAGAAAAAGCCTTGTCGTGGGTGTTTTACCACCGCCACTTTGGCAGAATGATTTCATGGACAACTTTGCATCGCCATCGCAAACTTTTTGTCCCGCATGTGAGCGCAGCCCCCAACTTTGAGCGCCTGCAGTCCCATGAATGGCCGCACTGTGGCTTTCCCACTTGACTCGATCCGCGATGTTCGGGCGGCTTTCAGCGTGGCGATTGAAAACTCCCACGTCCCGATAAAACTGCCACACGCTGCTGCACATAGCCACGTGCAGGCAGCAGTAGCATCATTTACGCACACTGCTGCATTCCTCCGGCCGCGCTATCGCAGTTCCTTTACACAGCTTGCTGCGGCGTGTTGCCCAGACTAAGCATAAGCATGGTCGGGCGCGGTCTCCGACAGTGCCACAATGCACTCTCGGACATTATTTAACGCGCGAGACTGAGAGGCTGAGGACAGATATGACGGAGAAATGCGATGTTGAGCCGTTTTGAATGCTGTTGTGGGAAACATGTATTTTTCTCTTTACCCACAAACTCGGCCGAACGCTGATACGAGTGGACGTCTCCGTGTGGACTGCATCCATGTGGATCATTGGCTTACACATCGTGTGCGCGTTACGGGCAGGACCCGCGGCAACACAGAAACGATGGAAGCTATATGTGCGTGGAACGCCGCTGTTGTTTTTTCGCTGTTGACCGTTAGACAGCGTCGCCATTTTCCCAGTTTCGTGGCACTGTGAGCTAACAAAGAGTTAATCGGAAGCGAAAGGCCATCGCATTGGAATAAAACACAGCCACCATAAAGGCTGTCGCCGCGGGTGCCGAGCCACATTGCATTACTGAAGCTATATAGCTTTTTTTTTTTTTTACTCCTCTTTAAAATTTCATCACACATGTGGTTCTAAGTATTACTGCGGGCCACAACTCCATCTTTTTTGCAAGTTAAAATGTTTGCTCAGCTTGAAAAGAAGTTTTCGTAAAATTTACCCCACGTAATAAACGCACCCCCGAACTTTGCTTCTATTTTTCGGGGGAAATAAGTGAGTTTTTTATGCAATAGGGTAATTTGCTTCGATCAGTCTCCATCAAGGTGCTGCAGCGTATTTCATTAATTTCTTTTGAAATTAATAAATCTTACTATTACTTTGCCCCTGTGTTGCAACTGTTTATTACTACGCACATACCGTATTTACTCGCATAATGATCGCGCTTTTTCTTCAAGAAAATTGACGAAAATTTCGGGGTGAGATCATTGGGCGCGGTAAATTTTCCGCGCAATAATATTTTAAGCACCGACAACGCAAACAAGTCGCGTATCAGAATTCTTACGATAGCTATCATGAACGTAACTAAAAATAAGAGTAGAGTAAGGCTTGCCTTTGTAATAAACGCACACATTACGCAGGAACAACATGCACTGCATATTGCCCTTTAATTTTTTCATTCACTGACCCCCTACCTTTCATTCATAGTTTGAAACGTTACCGGCGTCAGTGTTGTCGCCGCTCGATTCCCTGTCGGAAGCGGCAGTGTCATCGCAGTCGCACAGAAGGTTATCTTCCGTTCCGTCGAGCGCGTTAGGTATGCCTGTCTTCTTGAAGCTGTTGGCGTGATGAAAACTACAGCATTTTTCTTTACTGCTTTCATAATACGACACGTTTCCACCAAGGGTGGGCAAAAATTAGGCATCTGCTTGGTGCGTGCTATTCTATTGGTGAGTCTTGAGTTATTTACGTAACGTTCGACAGATGGTAAACATGATGATCGTCAGCTGGACTTGGCACACGACATATCGCGGCGGCAAGTTCGGGTGCGATCATTACACGGGGGAAAGAAAAAATCGAATTTTGACGACAAAATTTAGGGGTGCGACCATTACACGAGTGCGATCATTATGCGAGTAAATACGGTACTCGATATTCGAGGACTGTTTTTTTTTGCCTTATTCGTATTCTATTCGTATTCAATTTCAGTATTCGCACACCTCTACTATAGACCGTATCTGCACGAATCTAACGCGCACTAAATTTTCATGGGTTCAGAATGAAAATGCACCTGAATGTATTGTTTCAGTAAAGAAGCTGTGGTATGTCACTGTGTTTGCATTCAGAAGGAAGAGGTGAGTACAGTCAAACCTCGTTAATACGTAGTTGGCCGGGAATGACGCTGCGGTACGCACTAAGCGATGTACGAATTAACCGTCAATGCCGGTTTAGCGGCTACTTACCTGCAAAAAATGGACGTCACGAACCCCATAAACACACTCACGCACACACAGACGCGCAAGCTTTATTTAAGGGCGGGCAGCAAAAAAATCTGTTATTTTCACTTGCCGCCGTGGTGGCCTCGCAGCGACGACGGCATCTTCGAAGGCAGCAAGTCCAGCAGCGAGTTTGTCCATTAGGCCGCGCTTCTCTGCGAACGCTCGCATCACTGCCGCAGCATGCGCCGCGTCGGATATCGAAGGGCCGTCGTCCACTTCGACATCGCTGTCCTCCTCGCTTTCGCTTGAAGCTGGGCGAGGTGCGACAGCGGCAACAATTTCGCTGTCTGAAAAGTCCGGGGAGGTAGTGACGTCGCCGTCGACATCTCGGAACGTGCCGAAGTTCACCTCCCCATCTGCTGCACCTTGCCGCTCGAGCACCTCAACCAAGAGGTTCTCGCAGTCGTCGGTGTCTTCATCGTCTGCGCTGTCGTCGCCTTCAAGCACCTTGAACTGCGCTCGCGCGAAGCAATTCTGTATCGTTGCCGGTTGGACCTGCCTCCATGAGTGCGCGAGTAGGTGTATAGCACCCAGCAGGTCTATCGTGTATGTTTTGCCGCTATCCATAGCGAGCAACATCCTCCGCAGCAGATTTTTGCGGTACGTCTGCTTCACCGAGCGGATGATGCCCTGATCGAGGGGCTGGGCGAGCGCTGTCGTGTTAGGCGGCAAAAAGAGCAGCTTAATTGCAGCCAGGTTATCCAAATCGACATGCGCCGACGCATTGTCGAGAACGATCAGGACATTCCTTTTCTTGGCAGCAAAACGGCGGTCCAGCTGGCGCACATACTCCTCGAACAGCTGAGCAGTCATCCACGCCTTTTTGTTATGCTGGTAAATGACATCGGATGGTAGACGGGCGCCTTTGAAGCACCGCGGGTTTCCGTATCTGCCGATCACCATCAGTGGCAGCTTCTCACTACCAGTCATGTTCACGCCGAAAGCGACCGATATACGATTTTTGGCATGTTTTCCGCCGGTGCACCTTTCGTTCTTAAAAGCCAATGTCCTGTTCGGAAGAAGGCAGTAGAAAAGCGCCGACTCATCAAAATTGAATACGTCGGCGGCCTCGTAGGCTGCCAAGGCTTCCTGCAATTCGTTCTTCTGCCACTCATCAGCGCCTTCTTTGTCTGCTGCAGCAGCCTCACCGCAAACAGCTTTCCCCACTATGCTGTAGCGGGCTTTAAATCGCGACAACCAGCCGTTGCTGCAGGCAAAACCTGTGCAGTTCAGTTGAGCTGCGAAAGTTAGCGCTTTCTCAGTAAGAAGGGGTCCAGTGACTGGCAGGTTCATACTCCGCGCCTTCTTTAACCAGAGAAGCAGGGCCTGTTCCACTTCGGGAAACGCAGAGTCTCTCATGCGGCACCTCTTCAGATTGCTGCCTGTGCTGCCCCTCAACTTTTCGCGAGCGTTCCATATCCCGCACACAGTCGTCAGTGGCAAGTCCTTTTCACGGGCTACCACAGATTTCTTCGCTCCATTTTCAATGGTGCGAATAATTTCCAGTTTTTCCTTAACACTCAAAACGCGGTACTTCGGCATAGCAGTCCTCAAGCGCGAATTAAATCGCACAATACGCGCACCAAACAATAAAAAAAATACGCTGCGCAAAAGAACGTTGTTGAAGAACACACCACTGCGAAAAAACACACCACCACCGGCGGACACAGGAGAATAAAAGAAAAGAAAGAAACGTGGCCGACGTGGCGTGCGAGCCGTTACAATGCTTGGATTGGATTCCAAAGTGACAGCGAATTCCCCTACCGTCAGCCGCTGTGGACTAACAGAAACCAATCTCGTAGGCCATACAAACAAAAAAATATGCCAACGTGGGTGATCTCGAAGGACATGCTTTTGCGCGCTTCGATAGGCAACAGCCGTACGGACAGAAAACACGTCAACATGGCCATGTTTTGACGTCACTATCGCTGCAGTTTACCAATCTCGAAGGCCATACTTTTGCGCGCTTCGATCAGCAACAGCCGTACGAACAGAAAATACGTCAACGTGGCCATGTTTTGACGTCACTGTCGCTGACAATTGCAGTCCGGTCGTCGCCGCTCGTGAATCGAACGTCTGCGCAAGTGAAATTTTGCCGATTTTCTGCTTGTGAACATATAAAAATAAGAAAATGGTACGTACTAACCGTATGTAATGCAACAAGCGACTACGGCTTAAGCGGTCAGCCAATACATGGGGTTCAATGGGGACTGGGTGGGGGAATCTTCGCGACTACGTTTAAACCGGAGTTACACATTAAGCGGGTACGTATTAACGAGGTTTGACTGTATTAGTTGCCATTACAGAATAAAAAGATTACGTTTCGAGCAGTTCCTTTTCTGTTATGATCCATTTTTATTGCTTTGAGATCACTTACTTGCATGCTTCGACTACGCCGCTCATTAGAGTGACAAGCTCGGCCAATGGGGAGTTGATGAAGAAAGCCTGTAAGCTTGTTTTGGAGTTCCAGTTATTTTCCAGTTTTCAGCCCGTAGAAACATTTCCTTGACTACGTGCGACTGGATATTGCAGCGCTCACTTTATTTATGTTAAACCAGTACCACTTAGGCGCTTTTAATCGCGATTGTCTCCCTGATCGCGATTTGTCTGACATTAGCGGCTCACCCGATCCTGATTAGCCTGCACTATGCATTACCCACGGTCACAGGCCTCGGGGCGCTCAAAGGGATGCGGATATCTTCATGGCGTAGATTGCCTTTCCTTTGAAATGAGCTTTATGATAACGCTGGCCCACTACCATTTGCGCTCAATTCGGAACAAATACAATGCAAACCAGTTGCGGTCGAGCACAAAACCAACCAATGTGAAAAAGAGGTGCACGCTAGAATCATGCAAATACGGTACCCGCAAAAATAAAAGGGGGGGGATGGCAAGGGAGGATTGCAATAGGACGCAGGAAGGCCTGCTGAGCGCGGCAATGTGCGGCAGTTTTATCGGGCCAAGATATTTTTGAATCTACGCGCCAAGCACAGCGGGAAGTGATTTTGTTGGCGCAAATGCACGTCAATTTTCAGTTCAAGAGACTATTTTAGTTTGTCGTACCTATTGAAAGGTCAATTTTACTTCGTTAAGACATGGATTCAAATGACAGTATGTGTGAGGATTTCAAGGGAAATTTCATTTACTTAGTTACGTCCATTATTTCATTACATATATCATTTTATGTTATAACGAAGTTTGAGTGTAGACAGCTCCCTTCCACATCTATCTTTGTGCTGAAACCACAGCACAAAGCACATTCTTGCAAAACTTGGCTGTTGTGGCACTGCAGCAGCTCACTCAGTTCAAGCCTCTACTTCTAAAGTTTAGAATAACATTCTGTCAAGCTTTAGGTGATTAGAACTCGTGTAAGAGCAGCCGTTGCCAAGCATCTTTAGCTTGTGCGTCCTTCCTAGCTTATCAGGCAGCAATGTGACTATCAACACACAAGCTACACTGAGTAGACGCAACCCCTTCATGCAACAATTATGGTGGAGTGCATACAAATGCATCAAATCTTCATACACAATTCCTGTGGCTCAATATTCTATTGCAAGAAAGAAACCGCAGTTGTATGCTGAAATGTTTGTTCAACAGTAATTAACTTTAATAAGAACATAATTAAATATAAATTTATTCTGAAGTTAGCTTTAGTTGTCCTTGATCTTTTCGTAAAAGGAATCTGACGTCGGACGTGAAGTGCGGGTGCAGCTTGTTATTGGAAAACACATTTCAGACACTCTCAGAAAGTACCACATTGACCTACTCGTCGAATATAGTAATGCCTTCAGAAAATTAATTTGCCAGAGGAATATGCTGCAAGTTGTAAAAGCTGATGACACACTTAAGGCGTCGACAGTTCAATTAATCTAAAGCCCAGTGTTTCTTGCTTTTTTGTGGCTGTTTGAACTGGTGGTAACAAGTTGCCTTCACAATTGTGTACGCCACTACCGCTGAAGGAGATATAAAGCAACATAGGGTTCCAACTACGTGCAATATAACTACTTTTAATGTAGAATCGGCTAGTAAGCAATGTTGTCTATCTCCCATTTACATTCCCAAAGAACTCAAAGTACACTAGCACCGTTTCCTGCACAGTGTCATACGAAGGCAATTTAGCATGGCGAAGCAAACTAAGTTTTCGTTTTTGCATCTTACTAAAATGTAATTGAAATATAGTTACCAGTAGCTGTCGGGGTAGCGGTATAACCTTCACTGTAGTTGGTACGCATGGGTCCATAGCTTGAGGGCTGCTGCTGTCCATATGACCCTAAAAATGATCAAAAACATGAAACTGTACCATGGCAGGTAGCCACATATGTGCCACGGTCATCAAGTCATGCATGACTGAAACAACAAAAAATTTGTCCTACAAAAAAAGATCAGTCACATCTAAATTCTTATGCAAGCTTTTCACATTCACTCACCCTCTAAGCCAGATGAGAAATAACCATCTTCAAATGTGCTCAGGGCACCCCCCCCCCCCCCCCTTTGTATGTGTGCGTGCATGACAGCCATAAAAGCAGTAGTGAATGTGCAGCGAATCAAAGGAAAGTCAAGAACATACCATAACCGCTGTAGGACTGGTCGCCAGCTCCACCATAGCCGTAACTGTTGGTCTGGTTGTTTCCCCAGCTGTTGTAGCCACCTGCCATAGCCTGCATTAAAGTTGTGTGTTAGCTTTAACCTTTGGCAATGAAGCAGAACACCACAGGATACAAATCAAGCAAGACAAATCAAGCATGGCACCTCTGAAAAATCAAGTACAGAGAACACTAGTGATGACCCTGCTTTTCAGGACTTCCCTTTTCCAACACTTGCGCTTGTTAACAGAAAGAAATTGTCTAATAGAGCTACACTTTCTTTTATGTCAGTTAACACATTCCTAGAAAACATTACATTTGCATTTAGCGGTGGCTGCACCACTAAATGACATCCCCCACTACGAACAACAACTACAGCAACACATCGGTATGTTGCTGCAATGGCTGCTGCTTTCAAATGGCATCATTTTGACAGCATAAAGAATCGGCATTCATAATGTATCTCACATGAGGTCAGGATCCCGAAAACAGTACCCAGCTGCCCTTAAAAGAAAAGTTATTTCGAGGGCTCAGACCACCAGAAATTGCACCACAGGGCAGCACTTTGGCGTTACAGAGGGCAGCATTCGAGGAACCAAAGCGAGGCAACTTTTCTGTGCAGTGGCCTAAGGTGTCTGGAAGCCAACCAACAGAGTCTTCGTGAGATGCCAACGGGATGCTCACTCAGCTGCTGTGAACACCGAACTAGTTACTCTAAGTGAAAGCAAGAGAAAGGCATTCTGCACGTCGTGGTGGATTTCCTTTATGCTGGCGGATGTCATTATTGCACAAAATATTGCAGCAAGTGATAAAGCTATGAAAGGTCTGCAGTACTGATCAGATGCTGGTGCACCTTGACATGCCATTGGCGCTGCAGAAGAAAGCATTTCTGATGAGCTCGTCAGTCGCCCTTTACGTCTTGCATTACACCGCCTAAAATGAGCTCAGCGCACAAAGCATTGTCTACGCGTGCTAAATGCTCAGATGTAACCATGGAAACCTTGATGGCATTTTATGTGGTCGTCTGCAAAATTTGTCTGCTAGTGTATGCATTGTCTTTTCTATAACCAAGTCGGTGTGAGCAGATGCTTGCCTCAAGTGTCGTATAGTTTGATGCAGCAAGGCACGGCTGTGCAACGTCGTCATTCATCAATGAAAGTGCAACATCAAGTCTGTTGTAACCAAGCTATTCACAATAATAAATACCACAAAATCTAAATATGCTATTCCTCACTCACCCTGGTAGCTGGAGTTCATGTTGGTGCCTCCCCCATTGGATGATCCCCAACCCCATTGCTGCTGCTGCGGTGGAGGTGGTCCACCCCAGCCACCGCCTCCAACAGGGCGGCCGCCTTTGTTGGCCATCCTGCTTTCCTTGGGCTCTGCCCGCTTGCACTCAACCTGTAAAAATGTCAAGCATCTAAGGGTGAGCTGTGATAATCATAGCTCTAAAGATACTGCACCAAAATGAGAACAGCTGCTTGGAAACCCTTAAAGCAACAGCTTAGAAAAAGGTTGAGCACAGGCCGTATTGTACAGTTAACGATCAATCCTTCGGACCCCTCTCAGAAACTTATGTACAAAGAATCGGGCAGCTTGAAAAAAAATGGATGCACGCAAAAAAAAATGCCATTTTACCAACATTCTTCTGGTCGAGAGGGTCAAGGTGGAAGTACCATGCTTGAAAACCTCGATGCAGCCGGTGCGTTTGACATACCCAGGCTGCAATGATATCGCTACTTAAATGCCACTGTGTTTCTGACACACTCATTACACAGAGACAAAATGGAATTACTGTTTGTGTGTGCTCACGTAGTCAGACTTGCTCACCCTATTGAGAGCGCTAGATGGCGACAGTTCCACAGAGCAGCTTGTCCTTCCTGGAGCTCTCCTAAACCAAAACTAGTCGGTAATAAACAGGCCGTAAATAATACCTGTCATGCTGCACAGTCGCAGAACATGCCCGTCCACACTTCTAAGCTGTACACCATTGTGGTTCATATTATGCACAAATAATAATCATCATCAGCAGCAGCAGCCTGTTTAGGTCCACTGCAGGACGAAGGCCTCTCCCAACGAACGATTTCCAATCCACCCTATCCTGAGCGAACTGGTTCCACCTTACGTCAGGCCCGCAAACTCCAATTTCATCGCTCCATCTAACCTTTTGCCTGCCTCTCTTGCGTTTTCCCTCTCTTGGTATCCATTCCGCCGCTCTTACTGTCCATCTGTTATCTTTTCTCCTCATGACATGTCCTGCCCAGGTCCAGCTCTTTCTTTTAATTGATGTAATAATATCGGCTACTCCTGTCTGTTCTCTGATCCATTCCGCTCGTTTTTTATCTCAGTGTTACCCCTATCATATTTCTTTCCATTGCACGTTGCTATTCACTGCATGTTTAAAGGAAATCTTTAAACGTCTAGACTGGGAAGAAAAGGGAATTCGAATAGATGGAGATTATCTAGGCAATTTAAGATTTGCAGACGACATTGTGCTCTTTAGCAATGATGGAGACGAACTACAAAACATGATTGAGGACCTAAACAGGGAAAGTATTAAAATTGGATTAAAAATGAATAGCAAAAGACCAAGGTTATGCTCAATAGCCTAGCTAAGGAACAGGAGTTTAAAATCAACAATGAACCCTTACAATGTGTAAACGAATACGTATACCTGGGACAGTTAATAACAGGAACTCCTACCCATGAAAAAGAAATTCTCCATAGAATAAGGATGGGCTGGAGCGCATTCGGCAGGCATTACGAAATCATGACTGGAAACTTACCGCTCTCACTAAAGTGAAAAGCATTCAATCACTGCATTCTCGCAGTACTAACGTACGGTGCAGAAATGTGGAGGATAAAAAACTAGAGATGAAACTAAGGAGCACAAATAATGCAAGCCCACAAATAATTTTCGCTCACCATGCACTTAATCACATTAAATGATGGCAACATGAGCAGTCTACAAGCAAGATGGCGTGCATTGATGTTTTCAATATGGCAGCACCCGTGAAAGCGTTCTGTGGTATTTTTTTGTGAATTTAAGTGGGCAGAAGCGGCATTTGAGCACATTACTTTGACTTAGTTGGAGTCACCATGGGGTACAACAGTCCAGCAAATTTTATTATCGTGGGATCACATTTCACAATGTTTCGTTATCAAGAGATGTTCACAGGGGACTGCCATATATTTTGTATTGAGAATGGCTTGAGCAACTTTATGGCCCGCAATATCATGAAAGCCAAGGCCAAGTTTACCATATTTACATGATTGCGAGTCGACCCATTATGTTGAAGTTTAAAATTCCAAGCTGAGGGGTCGACTTACAATCGAAACAAAACTATATTGCCGGTCGGTCTTTTCTCCCCCCCCCCTTTGACTTGAAATTTGGAGGAGGAGGAAGGGGGGGGGGGGTTCACCTAGATTCGGGTCGACTTACGTTTATGTAAATACAGTATGTATGAGATAAAATGCAAGTGTTTTAAAGGGCCCCTAAACAACCCCGAGGTCCAAAATTTCTTTTAAAGATATAACTGTTCTCCTGTGCGATGTGAACATGCTCCCACAAAAATTTTGCGAATAGGTGCAATAATAAAGAAGTTACACGGGTTTAAGTGGCCGCTTGCGTTGGTTTCGTTTTCTCGGTCGGCCTCCCCACCCTTCTCTGCCGAGGAGAGGGTAGGCGCGGCGCGCTGTCGAGACTCTGCCCACTTTTGACACGTGACCTGACGTGAGCATTTGACGTCATTGACGCTTGCGCTGCATTACCGGTTTCTCCCATTCTAGAAACGTTGGGTTGCTCCTGCGCTCACGCCGGTGGGATGGCCAGAGGATCTGACAATAGACCTGGTTTCGACCAATCAACGAGGATCAACTGCGCAAGGTTGTTCGCGGTAGAACGTGACGACACCTAGGATGCGAGCGCGACTGGTCAATCGCAGGAAAGAGGCGCGGGAATTGTTTTTTGAAATACGGCGCCTGTGTGGCGTGCAGCGCTGTCATATTCGCAGAATGTGATCGCCGCAACCTTCTCTATGATTGAGTTAGCTTGTTTGGGTGGCTTTAAAAAAAGTAGGAGCCTGTTTAGTGGCCCTTTAACACCGGCCTTTTGCACACTGTACGCAAACCGCTACGCTATCGCTACGACATTGAGAAAATCAACCTAAGACGTGCATTGTTTTAACACGAGCTATTTGCAAATCTTGTATTTCAAATTATCGATATATCAAACTATTTTCCGATCCCCTTCAAGATTGATATATCCAGGATCGGCTGTAGCCAAAAGTGTGCGTTTGTCAAATGTGGGATCCAACATCCTGACTGGTCACATCAGCACTAGCTTTACAAACATATGGCAGTGTAGAACTCGAAAAATTCCTTGTGCTGTACAGGTGCAAATGTACATTGAAGCACTGCAGAGTTTTCCCAAGCATAGGGATTGAAATAAAATTCTATGCAGCGCACCACCGCTAAATTTTTTCAATTTTTCCTCTTTTGCGACTTAATTCCCCCGTATTTTTTTTGTTTTTTTTAAACAGAATAATGCATCAGCAGACGCTTCAAAAACATACCTGCTTTCCACTGATCTCAACATAGCGGCGTCCAGTTAACTGGTTGACGGCATCTTCTGTCTCAAAGGAGACAAAGCCAAAGCCTGCAAACAGATAGGCATGTCAGCAAAGTGATGTGCAATGTCTGGCAGCAACAGCACTGCAAGACCCCCTCCTCAACCGTAAGCATTACAAATTTTTCGTTAAAGGGACACTAGAGTGAAGTACTGAAGTGGTTTGGACCAATACATATTGCCATTTAGGACCTCTAGAATTTTGGCATCTTATAGTATTCAATATTAGCAAAGAACACAATGGTTAAGTCTCATTTGCATATTTCATGCCAAAATTTCGAGCGCATGGCGTCGCAAAGTCAGGCTTTTTTCTATAGTAGGGGCCACACTGTCTCAATAAATCTTCTAAAATAAGTTATGCTAAAGTCCTAGCTTTCTAGGAACAGTGTACTACATACATCATTCTTATCCGTAATTATTTAGGCCTTAGCAGACGCCATCAATATCTATCGCATCACGCGTATCCGTGCACAAACTTCAGATTGGCATCACCACCCATGTTCTCTTTTTGCAAGTTTCCTAGGCGGCCAAACCTCTTCTCCCCGCAAGAATTGTGCTTTTGGTATTGCGAAGAAGTGGTAATTTACCAATATGAGAAAAATCATTCCTCATCACCTTAGTGTCCCTTTAACAGACATCAAAAAAGGACATCGTGGGCAAACAGTGTGTCCAACACAAGGTAGTTACCCTTGTAGGCCAGCGAATGCTGTCCCTACAAATGAGTGCCTCCTGGGAGTTGAGGGTGGGGTGCCACGCCACATTCCCAATTGTCTTGGGAGAAAAAAGGTAGGGTTGCCTTTGCACAGGCACTGCCCAGGCACCGCTTTGGCTGGGCACTGCTTTTGGGCAGGATCAGGCAGTTGCCGGTCCAACCGCATTCGGGTCAGCAGACTTGCCAGCTGCCCGGTCCCTCCCCTCACGCACACGTACAAGATGGAGGAACAGAAAATGAGAGGGGGGAATATGGGCCTAACAGCCAAGCTAACTATTGTCATATCCTAGGGTTAATTAATCTCCTTATTGACTACATTCTCACGCCATTAGCGCCAGGGGAGCAGTCCATCCATCAAGAACGCATTTTGCAGGAGTTGAAGGTGGCCGCACATTTTCTCAGGCGCTTGCTCGCACACTGAAACAAATCGTTTGGGGCACGCACCCTCCTGCAAAACCAGAACAACAGCACTGTCTGGCTCCCTCAAGAGCGTCTTCATCTTCACCATAGCCTGCTAGAAAAAGAGGGCAAAGCCTCACTTTGCACAAACTCACTCACCCCTAGAACGGCGTTGTTCTTGGTCATACATGATAAGAACCTCAGTCACCTGCAAGATGAAAAGAGGCCATGAGGTAAGCCTTCAACCCAGAACAACTTACGCCCAAACAGAAGGTACATTTTGCCCAAAGGGCTCACCTTTCCATATTCAGAGAAGAAGGCATGCAAGTCTGTCTCTGTCACAGTGGCAGGAAGGCCACCAACAAATATCTTAGTCGTACTTCCTTTACCTCCTCGAGCCCCCTGCAAAAATACGAGAAACAACTCACAAAGAGCACATAAAAAAAGAACAAGAAAGAGCAGCACCCAAATAAACACAGTGGCATAGAATGAGCAGGGCATAACACGACTTCCCAAGGTGATATCCTCAGTAACCACTTTAGGAGGCTTTTTTTTTTTTTTTTTTTTGCTCTAGGGCGGCTTTGCAAGACCATCAGAAGGCCACGCTGCCAGCAAATATGAAAACTCCCAGAAACAAATACAGCAGTGTAGGCACTGTACCACTTGCTGCCCATGCATCCATCAGAAGCTGCAAGGAATCTTAAAACTATCCCCAAGAGAGGCGACCTGAAGATACCACCGCAGGAAGCCGTCAGAATAGACTGCTGCAACTCACCCTAGCCCCAGGTCCTCCCCCTCCACCGGGACGACTGGCACTGCGCGGATTGCATGCTTTTGGATCCACCTGGAGAAAGAATTTTCATGAACATGTTTCCTGCAGACAATGCAAGGGAGAATAAATGCAGATCCTACATAAAAGAGGCACATTAAGCTAGAAGCTCCAATGGACGAGTGACAGCACACGGTGAGCAACCAGAGAACCCCTCTAGCCCACAGTGCAACCTTTGATAATGTTATTTAATATGAACTCAAGGGGAACCATAATATTCTTCGAATTAAGGGGGGACGTGGCAATGAAAACTATCTTTGTTATTTACGGGTGTAAACTGATGAAATTTGGCACACTGATGTACTTTGTTATGGTGATATCTTAAATGAAATCGGTTTTAAGCTACCTATCATAGTTTCTGAGTTACATCACTTTATAGACCCTTACAGTCACCCCCTAATTAATCGGTTAATTAGACAAAATTTCAATACCATTTTTACTTAAGCATATACACTAAGGCCCACTGTGTGCCGTAAAGCTGTTCGTTGATTTTTTTTATGTCCAAATGAGTACAGAAAAAATTTTTGAAATGTCCTCGACATATTTTCTTACTAACAACTTTTGCATAAATACAATTATAAAAATTAGTGTGACGTGCAGGTAGAAATGAATAGCTTTACGGCGCTCACTAATGTTTCAGGATCTCAGTGAAAAGCATAATGAATTTAGCTTCACTAGTTATGAAATGGCACTGGGATGACTGACAGCAACTGCTCAAAAAATGGAAGCTGAGAAAATGGAGCTCAAAGTTTTACTTCATGAAAACAGTCAAATGTTAACTTTGAGCAGCTAAGTTCTTGCTCGCTTTTGCTGGTTGTATTTTTTGTTGGAGAAACACGATGGTGTGACTATCCCTAGGTTCGATCTCTCCTTTTTACGACGATTCCAAGATGGCGGCACTTTCAGAAGCCCAATTTTCTTGCGGTTTTGGATGACAACACATAGATAAAGTGACATTTTCCCTACTACTACCGCGTGTTTCATTATAATATTCCACCACATGGTAAAAGAAGGTCCGAGGATCATGAAAAAAAATAAATTGAAAAATGAAAGATTTTGACCAAATTGAGCGTTCCCATTGCCACTTCCCCCCTTAAACGGAGTTCTAATTAGTGGGCGGGAGCATTAAACGGACATAGCGCAACACTGCACTAGGAGAACCTAAAGAAGCCACCTCTAGATTCATTACTGCAATTTAAGCACTACTACACATTTATGGCAGGTGGTTTCACAAATTATGTTCATGGAGCCTGAAGAGCGAATGAAATTAGCAGCCATAATTTCACAATGTACACTATATTTATACACCAAAAGTTTTTTACATGGCAGGGTTAACACAATCAAAATAAAAATAATTGGTAATATGTATCAGTAATACGGCATGGCTTGGCAACACATTGTAAACTCTCGGGGTCAGCTTCTTCGCGGAGGGATGTACTAAACCAGAGGCTCCAGGTCGACTTAACCATTGTGAATACCGCTGCATTCAAATCAGAAGTTTTCCCACACTGCAATACAAAGGGCTGTGCCACGACCAGGGCATCAGTTTTAATTACCTGTAAATTCGAATCAGCCGAGTTAAGGGGGGACGTGACGTTGGAAACCAACTTTCTTATTTCTTTATGGATTTTGATGAAATTTGGTAGACTTATTAGCAATGATTCTGTGATACTACTGTATAAATTTCATGAGCTTATCTTTAAAACTTTCTGATTTACAACAATGTCCTCCTTCTGACCTTGTTCCGAGCCTCAATCGCTTAAAAAATGTGATAGAAAGCTTTTTCAAAGTGCTGTGAGCTCTATGATGAACGGTCCAGGGCGTAACATTCTTAGATTTTTTTATTTGCTACACAATTTTTTTCAGTTGTCATTTTTTACAAGGTGACTGCACCACAAGAGCTCAGGCTGTGAGCAATTAGTCGTATTGTTAAATGTTGTGAAGGAAAACTGGAAAAGCAAGAATGTCATGCCCTGGGCAATTCTTCTAGGAATATAGGAAAAAAAACAGAACTGAAATAGACCTAGTAGTCATGAAGAAATCAGCGGAACAAGCAAGGCAAGGAGCAAGAAAAGTCGTTTTGAGAAAACGGCTTTCAAAGTTTTTCCATGGATTTTTATTAGAAAAGGGCACTGAATACGCAGTGTTTTGTGTCCTTTTTTGTGCACGGCTTCTTGAATGTCCTTTCTTCAGTTTGGTATGCCTTGCTGGCCTCTTTTTTCCTAAAAGACACCTTTCTTTGCTGCTCTGGGAAAGGCATGTTGTCCAGGCTACAGTCAAAGTGTTGCACAATACTCAGCATAAGCATGGTGGGCTCAATGACTGTACTTGAAATACTGCCTCATGGGCAGATCTGCATGCCAGAAAGGCATTGGTACCAGGGTACACAAATACTGTCAGCAACTGTCTCACTGGAAGGTCTGGACTGAGCCTTCAGACTTTTCTGATATGTTTTATGGTGCAACCCTCAATGTGAGATGTTGATTGTTGACCAGTGTAATTAGTCAGAGCTCCTAGCCCCTTTTCAATACTTTTGAGAGCCTGCACAGCTCTCCTAATGCACAGAAAATCTTACGATATTCATTTCGCGGCAATTACTACCGCTAGAGTTACTGTATATGTTCCTCTACATATACAGTTACTCTAACCACCCGTTCGCGAGAGCGCTGCCAGACGCGCGTACACGTCAGTATCATTTGCGATGCTGACCCATATCTAGTTCCTACTTAATTAAAAGTTATTAGGAGCGCTGCTGACTCCTACAACGCCGAGAAACGGGTTCAAGGTTGTGATTTTGAACGATCGGAAACTCGTTCGCTTTTTTGCGTACCGGCGCCTGTCATTCCGTTTTCAGCACGGTCGCACACACACAACTTACTGGCACGTACGCGGCGACCTCGCGGAATGCGTTTGGTGATACAAAATGCGGCTCTAGGCGCGCCTGAAGGGTATCGTCCATACTTGCGGACGGCGTGGCAACGTGACGAGATTCGGGCACATCCGTGGCGCGATCGCTACATGCAGTCGGCAACGTCGGACGCCGCGCGACATGGGCAACGGTGCCACTGCCGCTCGCACATGATGCTTCGCCCGCGTATGAAATGCCACAAAGCGACCCGTCAAAGTTGACAAAAGCAAGCATACCGGCCGCGCGCGATTTATCGGGAGCGGACGCACCATCGGCACTCGCACTCGTTACTTCCGAAACCACGCTCCGCGCGCACCGACAGCGAGCCGAAAAGTCTAAACGCGCCCATCACAACAAAAATCCGCCGCTGAAACTACGTTCCGCAAATACCGACGATAATGGCGTGCTGAGATGTCAAGAGGCGCACAAAGCACTCGCGGAGTCCGCTGCCGAAACCGCTCCGTACGCGCTGACGAACATGGCGACGCGATCGTCAAACGCGCGGCGCCACGAGGCGCGAGCACCGCGAGCGATAAGATATCAGCTTTGGGATCAGCTGCCGTTCTGTCTACACACCGCCCGATCGCCGACACTGCAAATACTATCGGGGAAGGCACGCACAGACGAACATACAGCGCAGAGAGGCGCGCCGGCGCGGTAGCAGAAGACGCGGACCGCCAAGGAGACCAATGGCGAGGCTCCGATTCGTCACGTGACGGGCGCGGCCAATTGGAGGCCTCGGCACGGCCTTGAATCTTTTGCTTTTTGTGCGCTTGCTTCTATAGACCTATTCCATGTTGGTAAACAGTGGTAGGCACCGGCGATATAACCAGGGCTTGTGTCGACGTCGCGGCGCGGAGGCCCCGCCCACCGCTTGCCGCGGCCCCGCACGGTCGCGCCACCGCCGCTGGCGAAGCGCGTGCGAAAGCTGCCTCCGAGCACGGGGCGTCGGAGTGCCGACGGGTGTTTACAACAGTTTTCGAGGGGCAGCCGCGTGAGATGAAGTCGCGTTAGCTCTGTAGGAAGCATTCGATGAATGTAGAAAAGAATGTGCTGACGACCAGCTATGACAAGATGTGAGAAATTGATTGAAAGGATAAGCACCTTGCAACATGATGCGAACGATCGCGAGCTATCATGTCGGCATCGCTTCATGCGTATGCTTTAATTCGGTAACTGGCGCAAGGATGAACCACTTGCAACAGTGAGACTTGTTTAAATACGACTTGAAGATGCCTCAGCTAAAATACTGTTTCGGACTAAAGCCTCTAATCCCTACACGAAATCCTTGCGCAAAAACAAATGTAACTCAAGCATGCGATATTGGTGACGCTAGAACCTATGTAAATACGGCTGTGATAACGCACACACACAAAAATGCAATGACGAGCCAAGGACAAGGCTCTCAAATAACTGACAGGCATAACCGCGGCTTGCGGCTCTGCCCATACGCTGAGTTCCGATCGTGACGGCGTGAAGTCCTGTGACGACGCGGCACATTTCAAGCGTGTAGTTCATTCGAGCAGTCTGACAATCGAAAAAAAAAATTAAAGCGCATCGTAACCACTACAGCATTGCCAAAGACACTTCTCGTGTGTATGCTATCGCAGCCACAAGCAATTTGCAAAAGCGTCGCTGTAATCGGCCTCTCGCTCACGGCTACGTGAATTAAGCTCTTATATATTTGTTTCATTTGAGTGATTGAAATTCGTATGACGTATGTATAGCTTCCCCACTTCAATAATACACGGCGACCGCGATTACTTCTACACATCGAGCTAAGCTAACGTCGTGCGCGCTTTGCGGTAAGCGTCATCGCTCTGTGTCCGCACTTTGTTTATGCCAAGAAATTTGGTGTCGAGCATTACACTTGCCAAACTTGTGACAATGCTATTTCTCTCAAATGAAACAAGCCGCACTAATGCCAAATAATTACCCATACGCTTAACCGTGACGAAAATGTTTGGCGCATAACCGATGCGCCAAACAACTGGCATTACAGGTTCGTCCCTTTCCTTAAGACAGACATAAGCAGGAAACCGATAAAAACCTATCGCACATATCTTGTGCGTTGCTGAGCAACCAACCCACGGCGCAGGTCATCGGTGAACACTTTTTTCTTCATTTCACGGCGGTGAGAAGCGCACGCACCAGCGAAAACACAGCGGCTGCTACGGTAGGCGCGCCGGCGGTTGCCTACCATGCGAAACCAAAACTCCCGACGACAGCGCCACCGCATCTTCGTGACGTAGGCCGGGTGGAATAGGTCTATATGGAGGTGCTGGCTGAAGCGGCAGATTTGAAGACGGAGAATCGCGCTTTCCAACGAGGGCAAAATGGCGGCGCTCGGTTGCGCCGTTGCGGAGATATTGGGACTTGAAAACTGCCGTTTTTTCACGATTTCTATCGAGTTTTTTCGCCACGTTGGCCTCTATTAACATTTTTTTTAGCACTTCTACGCGGTTTTCAGCGTTCATATTTCGGAATCAGATAAAAAAGGACTTGTAGAAACTGACTATGTGGTTTTCAAAAAATCGATTTTTTGGTCATTTTTCGCGATACGAAGGCCGCGTCCCCCCTTAAACGTGACAAGCTTTTACTGTACTATTGTTAACAGAAAACATGAGCCGCAGGTACCAGACAAAAATCTTCAGCTTTGACATAGGGCGTGTACGCAACAGGTATCGGAGAGCACATACAGGGCTCCTTTAGCCAAAGCAAAAAGAAACCAGCTTACCGTTCGTCCATCCAGCTGGTGAGGTCCCCCAGCCAGCACAGTAGCCACGCAACTGGGGTCCCGGAAAGTGACAAAGCCAAAGCCACGAGACCGACCAGTCTCATTGCACATCACAACACTGTCAACTACTTCGCCAAAACGGCTGAAGTAGTTAAGCAGGCTCTCTGGAGAAAGAAATGAAAGAGCACTATGGTTTGCAATCAAAAGAACAACCTTTAGATCTTGCTAAATGGAACACAAAGTGAGCTGAAAAAATAAGCTACGGAAGGCTACCAGACATAAAAGCACAATTCATAATGATAACCAAATTATTTGCAATTGATGCAAGAATATCAGCAATAATTATGCTACAACACATAAATGTGCTTTAACATATAAAGCATAAAATTAGGCTGGCTCATACTGAAGCAAAGTGGGAAAAGAAAGACTAGGTATCAAAAAATAACAAGGACCTAATAGTTTACACAATAAAAAAAAAAACACAAAGAAACAAATCTCGCACTACATTCAAAAACTATTTGACAGTCAGGCACACCATAGTAAGAATGACACATTGAGCTCTTTAATGGGCACCTATACCCAAGTGTGTGGAAATTTTCATGGTTCAACCTCAGTGAAATGTGTCCTCCATGGCTTGGAATCACCTACCTATGACCTCATGCTTAGCTGTGCGATGCCAAAGGCACTGAGCTACCACTGCGGGTGTCTTTTCCAAATAGCGGACGTTCCCACAAAAACAACTAAATAATACACCAGTTTCACCGACACAGCTCTGCTTTTCCAAAATTGCTGTGGGAACGTGGTGCATGGCTGCACTGGCAGGAAACCAGGCACCTGACACAGCTGCGCAAATGAAGAGCCTAACAGCTGTTGTGCATCAGACAGGTCTCATACCCTAACTAGAAAAGCAAGGACAAGCACAAAATGCACAATTTGCGAGGGCACAAACATTTGCCACACACAAACGGCGATGGGGCCGCTACAAACATGAATTTATTTGTGGAGTTTTTACAATTTGTACTTTTCTAGTCTACAACATGTAAACATAATGGTGAATGTTGCTCCAAATCCACAATAGTGAACCACGAGTAATCGACCGAAGGCAGTGGCACAGCAAAAATTTTTATGTGGCAGGTCATAATTTTGACGAACTGAAACTTCATATACTTCAGTAAAATTGCCGCTCCCCCAGGGACAGAAAATATGAGGAATCACACCTTATTTACAAGTTCAATTGACCCCAGTCTGCACGCGTAAAGATTTCACAGGAAGTCCATTAGATACAATTAAAAAAGGGGGAGGGGGAATTAACGACTATAATGAGCAAACATTATGGCGTTCTGTCTATACAAGCTAACCATGTTTCTTCACAAGTCTCTCCAGGTGCTGACCACCCATCCGGTTCGATGAAAACTACAATGTGAGGCACCATGGTGTCCTCCTTTCTTTTTCTTTTCTAGCACGTGCCTTTGAAACATAGTAGTCATGGAATCACACCAAACCACCTTTTTCTTCTTTTTCCTCTTTCTTTCACAAGTGCCTCTCTTCCCCTTCCAAGGACAGGGCAGAGTGTGTACAGCATAGAGCAATGAACGCTTGAGAAGGCAGTTGCCGTCCTGACAAAGACGAGTGAATTTGTTGGGACACTGCCTCTAAAGACATTCCCTGTTTATCATTTTCAACTATCTCTTAATCGATTCAAGCCTCCATCTTCCCATGAGCTTCTGTTCTACAGTAGCGAACTGGCATTTTCTCATTCCACCATCTTAAGGTGACTAATAATGCTAGTATTCAAACTTAACTGTGCATGACAGATGGATGCGGTCATACGTCGTTTTATTTACAAAATTTTCGGCGGACTTTCTTTGAAGAAATATTTGTGTCACTACCCACCACGTGACAAAGAGTATACCTGTTTAACATGAATTGATATTAGTGGCGCAGTGTGGTTTTGATTTATATCAGGCCTGACCTGAACTGACTTTACCACAGTTTTGGTTTTGCTGATCAAATCATGGCAGAACGATAGAGTACCGCCACAGGAGTGCAATTCTGAGCTGCTGACCCGCAAGTAGGAAGGGAGGGAAGGGGGGTGGGGTTGATTCCAAAGCATGGCAGTTGTACTTTGACAGAGGTGAAATTCCATAGAACTTCGTGCACATAGTGCACTATGTGCACAAGCCTGTAGTGCACATTACAGAACCCCAGCTGGTCAAAATTCACAGAGCTTCCATACGCAGTGGCATGACATTAAAGATATTCTGGTTCTGGCATCTGCACAGATTGCAACTGAAGGTACACAGTGTGATACCAGAACAAGGTACGGGAATAGGAGTGCACAGACCATGTTCTCTTCAAGCGAGTATGGCAATTGCAAAATAAGTTATTTTCCAAAAAGTAGAATTACCTTGTGTGGTCTCCCAACTGAGGCCGCCAACAAATATTTTCCTGAAAACAGTAAGAAGTACAAATGTGACACTACACCAAGACTAATGTGAAGCAACACCGTACTTTAAAATATGGCATGATGAAACTACAAAGTGTATGTGACCAAGCCAGTTTCATAACTTATAATGTCATCAAAATACTTTTTTTATTGCAGTTGGCTACATTCATTGTAGTAGTGCTCATTACAGCACTAAAATAAGGTGGCACCTGCCTATCTTCCACAAAGTGCTAAATACTTTACTAATGATGAGCTGTTACACACACTTGTAAAAGAGCACAGATGGCAACATCACACTTGAGCACACAGATAGTACACATCAATCAACACTGCATATAGCTTAAGTTCACTATAAGGCCACTCCACACTATTAATTTGAAGAAGTTTTGCTATGAAACAAGGTATATTGCATTACACGTGAGCTATTGAAGAACCACTCAGTACTTTGCGCTACTTAAAGGCCAACTCCGGCCATTTTTTTTTTTTTTTTAGCATGTCAAGGCAATAGAAATTCTATGTTCTTGAGGAGCTCTTGTCGCACGCCTGATAGTAGAAATCCTCAGTAAATGCAAAAATAATATTTAATGAGCAAAAAAGCACGAAACAGAAACCAGAATAAACCAAGCAGTGACATCAAATCATTCCATCTGCCTTTTGCATGGCGCGACAGCGCGTGCGCCCATCCCCTGTCGGTAATGTGGGCGCGCTTTTGTCTCTTTGCCGATGACGTCGACACAAAGCATGGTCAATAATCACAGGAAGCCAGGTGGGCGGTCTGAGGTAATCGGCAAAAACTGATTTGTAAGCAATATGCACGTCTCTCCGGCCCGTAATCTTGCACAAATGACAAAGTGTGCCACGGAACATAACCAGTGAATTTTGTTGAGATCAATTGACCTCGAAAAATCGCCAGATTTGTCCTTTAATGACCCTCTCTGTGGTCAGTGATCCTGTGTTACAGCAGAATTTTATAAAACAGGCCTCTACTATTAAAAAAAAAAAAAAGGAAACTGGAGCCCAATACCCTACTGGGAAAATGGGGGCAAGCTTTTTTTTTCATTTTTTTCTTTCTCCCTTTGTTGCTAGCTGTCCAGCTTTCTTTCTCGTTCGCTAGTTCTTTTCTAAGTTTGGCTCCTACTTTTCTTTTTCTTTCTTTCCTCTCTAGAAAATTCAAGGGACTCATATGGCTCAGATATGTTCACATCTTAGGTTTGTTGAGCTTGCACTGGAGCATGCGTATGTTACGGAGGCATGCCTTTCACTTGAATACTTGAAGCACAAGAGAAGAAAAGGAATGTGCATGTGCTGCTTTCACAATGATTGTTTTCTCATACAATGCTAACACCTGTGCGGCAATACAAGCTTTGCTTGAATGTAGGTCAATACATCAAGTAATACAGGTAACCAACACAACCCAAGTTAAAAACATGTGAACTAAACTAAGAAATACTTTTGGAATTTGTTCATTACAATGTATGCATTATCTACAGCAGAAAAACAGGCAAGAGAGCAATCAATTCAAAGCTCAGTTATGTAGTGTAGGCAACAATTCTTACCTTTACCTATAAACAGTTTGTCAGTGCCTCACTGACTGATAACAGACCTGCCTATGCCAAATTCCACAACTTGATCCGTGCCAGATGGCCAATTGTGAATAAAACACCCAAGCTGACCTAACAAGATATAGTTCATACAGCACTGCATAGAAACATTGCTAGTGGAAGTTGAAGCATCATCATCATCAGCCCATCTTATGTCCACTGCAGGATGAAGGCCTCCCAATGCTCTCCATCTTTTCTTGTCCTGTGCAAGCAGATTTCGCTTGATGCCTGCTAATGTCTTAATTTCATCACTCCATCTTTTCCTCTGTCATCCACAGCTGCGCTTACCCTCTCTTGGTATCCATTCCGTCATTCAAGCATACTGACTGTTAAAGTACTAACACAATTGCAAGGCAGTGCAAAAGGTGTTTTTTTTTTCTTCGCTTGTGTTGTTAACGCCCTTCGCATATCAGAGCCAGGAAACGCATGTAAACAATTTTAAAGTTTTCGTCGCCCAGCATCTGCAAGCCAGCCCCATCGCAATAGTCAATACGATGACATGTGAACGCAGTCGCCTAAAAATCGCCAAAATTGCTGTCAGGGTTGCTGAACAACAGTGAAATCGTGCTAGTTTGTGTGCACCACATGCAACTGACAGCAGCCAGCAGAGTCGGCGTGATTCCGTTGCAAGCTAC
Organism: Hyalomma asiaticum; assembly: GCA_013339685.2. Taxonomy (NCBI): domain Eukaryota; kingdom Metazoa; phylum Arthropoda; class Arachnida; order Ixodida; family Ixodidae; genus Hyalomma; species Hyalomma asiaticum. The sequence continues at coordinate 128,737,628 of CM023482.1, read as the reverse complement.
TTCCCTATGTAATTTAACCTATGCTTGACTGTTGATACGTCACTATGAAACTGGCCCCTCTAGATTGAAACCAAAACTCGGTTCTTACGGCAGCCTATAAAAATATATATTGCGTTCCAAAGCACCGTGATACTGTATTTAGGGTCCTCAACATCAGTGCTTTTACTTACAGTAATAAGAAAATGTCTAAAATTTGTGTCAGTACTCCTTTACACTAGCCCTATGGTTGTTTCAGGGACAAAGCAGCTACTGCTGACAAGGCATTTAATGTTAACTATGGCAGCAGCACCCAAAATAATGTCATTAGGATGCTTAAAATTAATATTAAACATTTACTTTTCATTAGCCTGTAAGGCAGATAAGTCGCTTTAGCATAATTCGTTATATTTGGGATAGACTGTCTACCGAGTACCACAGCAAAGCAATGCCTACATGCCTAAGCCAGTTAAGAACCGAGTTTAGCATCTCACATAAAGTGACCTACATTTTATAACACAGTAAATGGTTTTCCACATGCGCTTGTGCACGAACAGCGCATCGCAACATGAACAAATGTGGGTGAAAACAACAGCAGGGGACGCCCGCCTTTTGCGCAGATGAATTGCCACCTGCCAATGGTGCGTTAGCTTAAAGACGGTTCAATGACACTTTTCTATCGCACCAGCTGTAACTTCAAAGCGCTGAACAGGTAGTCCCCCGCACCGTGCTTTTTATGGGCCACACAACGACGCTCGCGCCCTATGAACCTTTCCATTTTTTATGACTAAACCGCAGCTGACCATTAATTTCATGGACCAAAGGACGCGATAATTAAGCTGTCAATAACTGATCAGCTTTACACGAGCTTTCATTTACTTGAGGCCTAAAATAATCGCTGGCAATGATGATTCCCGAAAGTTTAATTAGTAATAAATACAAAGTACTGCAACCAATGGCCAAAATGTAGCAATCTTCGTTGCACAGAACGCCATCACCGGGACGTGTGACAAAGAAAATACGCCCGCTTGGTATGCGGTGAGTGACCGGCGCCGGTGTGATGGCGAATCGCGACAGCCAACGATACGATGGCCAAGTGGTCAGGCGATCCATATCAAAACGTATTTTCCGAACAAAAAGGCTTCGTGCTTCGCGCGCACTGCTGGCCAAGGATAGCCAACCCTAGCTGCAGAGAGAAGCTAAAAGCGAGCTTTCATATTATCAGGCAGCGCACCGCTCGTGCAGCTGAATCAACAAGAAGGCGTAGCAGCCTTTCCTGTTGACGAGGAAAGCTCCCGCCAAGCGGCATCCCGCGGCCTTCACACCAAAGAACGCGCTGGGCACCATCTTACGAACGATGACGCCACGCTATTCGCCGACTTCGCAAGCGTGTTCTAAAACATGAACAGAGTTCTTAACGCGTTTACAACAAACGCAACGCGCAGTGCGCCACAGTGGGCAGCGAGCAATGGCACCAATCAAGTAACGCCAACACCATGAGCGCTGCTGGGAAGATACGCCATGGAATGGCGGCCGCTCGCCGTGCTGACTAATGCCGATCAAAGATGCGAAAAAAAGGCTCTCACCCTTGCTCATCGTTATCACGGCGGGCCATTTTGGGGCTTTTGTGAACAGCAGGCTCGGAACTCTAGTTGCTTTCAAATACTGCCACTTCACACCAGCACCCAACTTGCAACACGTTCGGTCTAAACAACGAAGAGGAACAAAAGAAACAAGCCAACCAAAAAATGGCAAGTTGCGTGGAGCGTCGGCGCGTGCGCACACAGTGTTGCTCGACTAACACGTCATTTCTGCTGGTCAGTTGGTCGTGCGTCCTATATTAGAAACTAAAGAGCGTGCGCTTGCGTTTGTGCGAGAACTGCTAACCTCGTTCGCCTGCCTGCGCGGCATATAATATGGTACAGATCTCTGCTGTCGGGTAAAACCGTTTAGTCCCTTCATGAAATTGTATCTTACGCCGTGCTCTGTAAAGGACGTACGGCCCCATGACTTTTGCCTTGACTGAGACGCATATTAACCGAGCTGAGCAAAAACAATAATAGCAGTAACCTTGTAAATACAAAGCAGTGCTGCGTCATATTTCAGGAAGTCATTGGAATTTTTTTACAGTGGTTTGTGCTACGTACTGCTGCTTTTATGCAAAAAGCGAACGTAAAACGGAACGATAGCGTGCGCGACAGGAAGCTCTCAGAGCAGCGCTTGAATTCAACAAACGAAAGAAGAAAAAAACGAGAAAAAAAAACATGGTGATCCCCCTGGGTGGGTTGCGCAGTTGCGCTAAGGCTTCCCAAGGGCCAACCCACCAAATTTATTGGCGCCAAATATGTGCAGCAAAGTCCACAAAACAATTTATTCAAATAGGGGGCTAAAGCACGAACAAAATATATTGTGATGAGCTTGGTCTTATCACTAAAAATGCAATCACCACTCCAACTCTTTCTGAAGCTTGTAAAGAATAAAGAATTATTCCCTTAATTTGAACAAGTTCTACGCTGAATGCCTACACAGACTTCTTCAAACACAAAAGTGCTTTTTCTACTTGAACCATGGTGTCCTCTGGAGATTTCACTGAGTGTCCCACAGTCCTGGGGTCCTCGTATATTTCGTAATCATTACCGCCGGGGGCAGTTTTGTCGCCGAAAAAGTGTATGGCCTTGTAGCCATCTCGAACAAGCTGGTCAAGGCAGTACGTCTTGTCCCAGCCGCGCGGGAAAACGTCAAAGCTGATCTGTCCTCCAATGGAACACTGTAGGCTGTAGTCGGCGAAGTTGTCGAGCAGAGCCTTCACGAATTTCGTTCTGATGCCGTGCTCCTTGTCGTACACTTCGAAGGCATTTCGTTCGCTGAGGCTGCAGTTGCGACCGATCGGCGACACGTTGAGCATGCCTGAGCGAAACTCGACGAAAGTTCCGCGCTTCTGGGGCAAAGTCAAGTCGGCCACGTAGCGGAGGCAGAAGTTGATCAGCTTCTGCAGCTTCTCTTCTCCCATGAAATTGAGCAGGCTCTGCTTCCCAACCAGTTTGCCGTTCTTGTGGGTGACCAAACCGTTCTCCGAAAACACGTACTCAAATTCGGCTATTACATGTGGACCTCCCATTTGCTCTTCTATCTTCACTAAGTCCGAACCACCGACTAGGGCGACGGCTACTTCATCCTTCAACCTTTGGAGAAACCCGTACATTTCGTTGGTGATAACTTGCCTGCTCTTGGTCAAAGTTCCGTCCACATCAAAGAGGAATATTGTTCCCGGCAGTTTAGCCATTCTTTAGAAGTCGCCGTTCTCGTTAAACCGACGCTAATGCAGTGCTTCGCGGCGCATAGAGAATGCGAGGAACCGTAAACTGCGCACAGACAGCACTCGAGCAAAGGTTGCAGTTTCTTTGCAACAACACGAGCCACGTCAAATGCACCGCTACGAAACCAACTCGAGCTGCGGCTTGCAGCCGGCTCGCGTGCGTACCGCCCGTTCCGCCTTGCAACATCCGTTACGCACGAAACGCCACGATACGATATGCATGCTATCAGCATGGCTCTGCCGCATCGCAAGGATTTGTAATTCAAAGATTCAACCGTGAAGAACTCCCACGAGCTCACTTCAAGACACTTCGCGCACAATCCCACGCGCGCCAATGTAGCGCCCTTAGGAGAAAAAACAAACAAACAAAAACCAACACTTGGAGCGCTCCACTTTTGTTTATCGCACCTCCTTCTCTTGATTTTCCTTCAACATTTATTTGTTGTATCAATGCTGAGAGATGGTAAAAAAAAAAAAAAGAAAGGAATACCACTGCGGTTGTAGCCGTTCAGTCGTGTACAGTGCACTATCCGTTTTCAGCAGCACATTTGCCAGTCTTCTCCGCAGTGTAACAAAAGTTAAATAAAGAAAGGCGAAGTTTGAGCAATATTTACGCCGCCGACGGGTGCTAGCGCAACATGAGTTGAAACACGAAAATATGCACAGTATGAAATGCGGCACACCTAGCGGCGAACGCCAATGTCAATCTCTTGAGTGTCATCGTCGATTGGCTGTCGTGGATGTAAAGAGGCCAGTTTGATCCTTCGCTCATTACACATACGCGCAGCCGCGCTGGTCCGCTGCCGCTCGTGCTCGGTGGCGTAGAGTTTCATCTCTTAAGTGCCCTCAGAGGACGTCACTGCAAACTATTTACGCAGGACTGGACAAGAAGGATGATGCTGTCGCTCAGGCACATCCACAGAGGCGGCCTCCTTCAGGTAATCACCCGGAAATGTCGATCTCGCATGTATTGGAGGTCGACTCTCTGACCACAAGGAGAGGATAGTGTACGCGTAGATAAGCGCTTGCGGGGAAAGGACGCACGCGAGGAAAACTAGTTTGGCGTTTGCTAATGATGTGCGCCGAGCCTTACCGGTGCTGGGGCGATCTTAACACGACCGTGTCTGTGCTAAACGCCGCTCGGCGAAAGGGTAGATTTCGGCTTTCCCGCTTTGTCACTGCGTGTAACGATTCATCGGCCCTCTGAACATGTATGCGATTATTCGTGCATGCGCTCGCCTTTCTGAGATGCCAGATAATGCGATTACCCTTAAAATCTCGCCGCAGGCCCTTTCTACAGCGTGCCGTCACAACAGCACACTCGTCATTGCTGACCACAGTGGGGGCCAGATGCTGCCGTCGACATTGAATGCCATAGCCGCAGCCAAAAAGATCGGTGGCGAGGTCACGTGCCTCGTCATTGGCAAGGACGTATCTGGTGTACGTATGAGTTATTCACTATCGATTTAATCTTTAGCAGTCCGTACTTGTGCAGTCACTTGTTTGCGCAAGAAAGCTCCAGAATGCGATGCACTTTATCGAAGGACCTTGACATGACATATCATGCATGGCATGTGTCCAGGCTGCAGGGCAGGTTATACGACTTAATTTGATGTGTTGACATAAATTATCGTTTCAGAGCAGTAGCCTCCTTTTCTATATCATTCCAAAGCATAGCTCTAGTTTCTAACTACGGGTGTTTGGAGAGTTAAACTTTGTAATTGAATAATAAACGCTTTTTTTTTTTCTCTGAACAATGCGGTGTATAACAGCATCATAAAGTCTGGTTGCTTTAAAGAGTGTGTGTGTGTGTGTGTGTGCATTTGACGTATGTATGTAATACCACTCACAGCTGTATGGCAGGTCAACCATAAAAAAAAAAAAAAAACCATAGAAAGCCATAAGCCCTTGTGAGCCATCCTGTGAACCATGTCATTCACAGTAATGAACCGTGGAGCATGTCAGTGCACTGAAGTGTTCATTGAAGGAGCACAGCCGCTCGATAAAAACACACGTAATGCAGCCTGCGACGTCGCCCGAAACCGGTGTGATGAGCTTAGTTCTCCATGCCACTGCTACGGGACAAGCGCACGCGGGAGGAGCCACTGGTTCTGTATGTTTCGCGCAGAGGCGCGCTGCGAGTTTGCATTTTATTCACGTGAGACTGTATTGCTTTGTCAAAATAATATATCTACGCTGCCTTTAAGTATATAAATAAACCCAGGAGGTCGGTGTTGGGCTGCTAATGGACTCGCACGAGCCCGGACGCCGCACTGTTGCAGCAGGTTTCGACATGCGATCAAAGTTCAGTATAACTGGCAAGCTCATTATCGCTTCCTTGACTGCTTGCTTCGCTTGATGCATTTGTTTGTTGTTGAAAGAAAAACCTGTTAAGCGACGTTCTTACAAATGCTTGCATATGACTTACTTGATTGGACAAATAATTTTCTTATAAAGTGTTTTAGTTCCAGCTTTTTATAAAAATGAGGTAGACGTCTACCGAGAACCGTACATTCAGCCACTTTGTAGACGTGTTTGTATTTCTATGTAAAGACAGTGCTGTGGAGAAACTACGTTGGGAGTCATTTGGGTTACTGCAATGGTAGGAAAAAAAGAATGGTTGAGGAAGGCAGTGTCAGGTTCATTTCTTTATTACATATACATCCACGGAAAAGCAGCTCATTGTATCAAAGTTGTAGCACCTTCCTTGATGGAGGCTTGTTGTGGCCCGGCACAGCAAAGCCAAAAGCTTCTTAACATGCTCGTAGCCTTGAGAAGATGTGCCTTTCAGAGGACACTCTATCACCGTAATTTAACTATATGTCAACTTCTTGCTGGAGTAATTGCAGACTTTGTCTTTAATAAAAATTGCTTTCTTATCACCGTCTTTGGCTGATTTCAGCAACTCCACAAGTTCCTGAATTTCTTTGCTCCCGTCATTGCCCTGGAGTTGCTGCCTCATCAAGTCATGTTCTGACTGCAGCTTCTGAAGTGCGTCTTGCTGGCATTTAATTTTTACTTTGAGCCGGTTCACTGTCCTTTTCGCGTCATCCAACACGCTCACGAGGTCCAGTGTCGATTCAGATGCTTTGTGAAAGTGCAGAACACTTTTGCAACAAATTTGCGCTGGTGTCTCCATAACAAGCTCTCGTTGCTCGTCGGGGCCACAAGAAAAAGACAGGTGCACTTACCCCTGCAGATACACCGCTCCTTAGCTGTTGTTGTTCCCTCTGCGCCAAAAACATGGTCACCGCTTCGGCGACGCTTTCCTCCCTTTTTTGGTGTCCATATTCTTTGCTCATGTACACTGAATAGTTCCGGAATACAGTTGAAACAGCCTTTAGAAGCAATACCTTGAGCTTCGTGGGCTTCTTATAGTCCCCGTCAGTGCAATTACATGAGCACATCAACGACCTGTCACCTGGCTCCCTTATAGTCTCCGTCAGTGCAGTGACGTGAGCACATCAACGACCTGTCATTTGGCTCCCACTTGCTTCCTTTGCCAGTTATTACATGTCGAGATAGCGTGGCATCACGCCGTGCACAACCAAAATGATAGCAGGCACTGACACAACACGAGAAGTACCTCGAGACATTTTTTACTGTCTTATGTGCAGTCACAGGGTGTCTGGGTGAGGTGCAGAATTTCACCGACGCACACAGAAAACTCGTTCCGTACTGATTCGCGGAGTGACTGGCGCGGCGAGAGCCGGGAGTGTTGTCCTGTAGCAGTGGCGCACCCTCCAAAAAAGCGGCGAAAACTGTCAACCTTCGCTTCACAGCTCCGCTTTTGTTTACCACACGACGTAGCACCTCGTGCATTGCTGATCGAGTGGCTGTGGAAGGAGACATGTGAGACTGCTTCGCTGTTTTTGGGAAAGTAGTGCAACAGCAAATAATGAGTTGCATTGCTTAAACTAAGCCAATGTATTGATAAGGTGGTGGCAAGGAGCAAGCCATCTGATCTTTATTGAATGAATGGAAGTTATCAAGTAGATTTTTGTGGGATGAGTGTGCTTGCTTGTCCGAGGTTCAGTTTCCCTGCATACTAGCAGCTGCAACTTTCCTGCAGTACGACTGTACGGAATGTTAGCCTATCAAAATTGCTGCCTCGAGGTTCCAATAACTTGATAGTTTGTATCTCTTTATTTCCAGCACAAGTGAGCCTTCATAAGTTGAGTACAATTATCACATCTGCCACAAGTAGAACAAAAGAACCAGGGGCATGCACAAAGTTATTTACTAAGAGGAGTTTGAGCCCAGTGCTAGTTGTTATATTTCATTCCCAACATCGTAAAGTACAGGTAGACCAAAGGTATCTTCAAACTAACAGTAGTTAATTGGGTTATGGCCCTTTGGAGACTTAGAAAAAAAGACCGCTTACCCCTGCTGTGTGGCACTCTGTTCAAGAACACGAGTGTAAAGCTTCTGACATTTAAAATTGAGAACGCATCACACTCCTAATCATGCAGTAAAACCAGTATTTGTATGAACAGTTGCTTCTCAAAATACTTTCTTTCCTAGAACAATGTCAAATTGGAACGAACATTTAGAGTGTTATCTTTATAGGAGCCAATTTTATGCGTATCCCTGAACAATATGTCATTGAATTTTTTATATTACTACCGTGTTTGCTGCTATGGTGAGTTGTGTTCTCAGCAGTGATGCATTTAAGGGTACCGAAAACTGGACATTGCAGTCAGTACCATTTGTGTTCATAGTTTGTTGTATTTATTCACGTACTGATTATTATCGTGTTTATGAATGCGTGAAGTGTCGTTGCACTTGTTTATGGTAGTGTTTTCTTGCTTTACTACACCTCTCCAGCTTGGATCGGCAATCTCCGCTTGCAGTATGTTGAAATAAAAAAGAATCTTGGGTGCCATCAGTGGCTTGTTCGTACGCGAAAGGAGGGTAAAACATATTTGAAGCACACACTCAGCTCTTTGATTTGCACTACATTGCAGGTTGCAGCTCAAGTTGGGAAAGCTGAAGGGCTTCAGAAACTTCTCTTGGCCGATAATGCTGCATTTGATGGCCTTTTACCAGGTTAGCAGCAAGTACCTTTTGGACACTTGGCAGCCTAGAGCAGGCTGTTAAATGTTTTAACTAAAATCACCTCAACCCCTTCTTGCTCACCTTTCCCATATCAGTAATTTATTTTTCCTTTCTGTGGAAGTGGTTTTAAGTGCCAACTGCAGTGAAATCTTGAACTGTACGAAAGGCCTAGCTTTTCAGGGGCCCTTAAACGGTTTTTTGACAGTCTGTCGCTGATTAGGGTACATCACTATCAAATCATTTACACCATAAATTAAGCAAAGCACCTTGCACCAAAGCAGCTATGGGCTTGTTTACGTTGCTGTCATCCTTGCCACTGCTGTTCCTCCTCAACTCGCCTAGCTGAGGGGTGCGCGCTTGCGACATGGCGCCACAATATCCCTACAGAGGCCAGCAGCTTCAAAGGTGCTAGCCTCTGTAGTAGCGCGCCACCAGGTACCGCGACAATACCATTGACTGGTGCTTTGGTGCTCACGACATCAACTGGGGTTGCTCGATTGTGGTTCGGTTAAGGAAAGGATGTAATTTCTGCAGCCCATGTCGGGAGCACGGCTAAGTGTCCTTGGGGGTAGGTGAAAGAAACTGAAAATGCCGTACTGGAGGGCTCTGGAAATTTTGACCACCTGGGGCTCTTTAACATGCACTTACAACGCACAGTACAAGGGCCTCTGGCATTTTCGCCTCCATCGAAAATGTGACTGCCACGGCCGGGATTGAACCCACGTTTTTTGGGTACTGGGAAAGCCAAGCATTGCATTCCCATTGCACTGCCAAGGGGCAGTGGAAAACTGTTTGGCTCCTGTCAGTCTTTCATGATGCGCATATTAAAAACCTTGTAGTAGACTACACACTTAATACAGAGCATTGATATTGGTCTGCTAATAATGGTCAAGAAGACTTGAGCTATTGGTGCAGTGCCTTTGTACGAAATAACCAAAACCACTTCCAGGTCCCTTTAAGATAGTGCAGATAGAGGAGCATGTGTGTAAAATCTTACATTTAGAACATTTAAAATACAATTAGAAGCTTGTAGTAGACTATACACTTAATACAGAACATTGATATTGGTCTGCTAATAATGGTCAGGAAGACTTGAGCTATTGGTGCAGTGCCTTTGTGCGAAATAACCAAAACCATTTCAGGGTCCCTTTAAGATAGTGCAGATAGAGGAGCACCTGTGTAAAATCTTACATTTAGAACATTTACAATACAATTAGAAGCATCACTGAAAGCTCTGAAATGTTGCTTTTAATACCATAACTAAAGAATTGGCATGACTTTGAGCACGCATTGAATGCACTTTTCCAGCATTGCTCGGTCATAACAACAGATGTAAGGTGCATGCATTGAGGTTGTCGACAGGAAATATACAGAAATACGGGCCCATCAGTGGTAGATGTTACTCACTTGTATTAAATTTAGCCAAAGTGAAATTTCATTGCAGTCGGCAGTGAGGCTTGATGCTTTGTTAATTGTGATTTAAAGCTGTTATTATTAAATATTCTTTTTCTCACTTCTCCTTAATGCTTAATATTAGCCTGTGTTTATGCTTATTGCAAAAGCCACAGTTTCACTATTGTAGTGCACAACATGGCAATTGTTGGTGCACTGAACTGGTTAAATGCCAGCATGCAATATGTATACCTTTTGCATGACTAAATGTTATGTATCGCCATAGTCCCTCAATACCTTTTACTGGTCACGAAACTTCCCCGTCACTCTATGGGAAAGCTTTGTGTGCTGCCGACTTTGACCGTGGGACGGCGCCACCGGTGCTAAGAAGGCGCTCGTCGAGGCCTGCGAGGCGACGGTGTGGTGTGTTGGCTGTGTTGTCGTCGTGTTTTATCGCGAATGTGCAGTGCTGTCTGTGCCTTTGCCGTTTTCGAACATTATGAATAGTTAGCGGCAGCTCGGCAAACAATGCCGACGACGTGCTATATGCCGAATTGTCGCTCTGGCTACAGAGGAACGGTCGAAAAAGTGTCGTTCGCGTTGCCCAGTGACCCCCAAAGCCGAGAGAAGTGGAAACGAGTGATACCGCGTCGGGAAACGGGTACGTTCTCGTTTAGTTCACCGAATGTTCGCTTCTGCGAAAAACATTTCGATAAGGAGGATACCATTCGTAAACACGAGCACGTTATACAGGGCATCTATTTATTTGTTTATCTATACCTTATCAATTTTTAGTACTGCGATAATTCTTCATCACTGTTTCTAGAATGTGTTGTGAGCATGTAATCATGCATATTCATTTATATTTCTGCACCTGTATGTATGCCTTCTTCAGTTTCTGTTTCGAAAATAAAATGTTTACAGCCTACAACGAGTTGTTTGTCATGAAAATATAAAGCATTTGGAGCCTACTGGTTTTTACTGAAGTTCTAAAAGGTTTCAATGGTTCGTAGATCATTCAGCCGCTCAAGACATTTCATTGACATTCGTCCAAGTGAAAGGAGCTGTTGTACAGCATGACTGGTGAAATACCTTGAACAATCTCTCGGTACTTTACAGCGCGAGGGCCCTTAGACATTTTTCAAAAAAAAAAGAGAGAGAGAGAGAGAGAGAAACACCTACCTGTGGTTCTTCAACGCGCCTGTAAACCTGACTACACAAGTGTTTTTGCGGTTCGTTCCCTTCGAAATGCGAGCATTGTAGCCAGGTATGTTCAGCAGCACACCTTAACTTCTAAGCCGCCGGGGTGAGTAATGATTGACTGATGGGGTTTTACGTTCCAAAAGTAGCTGTGATTATTATGAGACGCGTTATAGATGAGGGCCCCGGGGTAACTTCGACCACCTCGGCTTCTTCAACATGCATCTAAGTACACGGGCCTCAACATTTCGCCTCCATCGAAATGCATCCTCCGCGGCTGGGATTCGTGCACCAATGCATTTTTCGGCTAAAGAGGTTTGAAGCACGCCCGTCTCCGAGGGTACATACGGCTGCGCACTGGCAGTGTTGGTCCCGGTCCCAGTTCTTCCGCTGGCGTCGGCAACAGTCTTGAAGAAAATTAAAAGCGTCCAGAAAAGGCATCGCCAAACAGTGTCAAACAGTGTTTGCTGAATCGGTGTAGCGCGCGTGGCTGCAAGCTGATTTCTCCACGACTGAAAGCAATGGAACACTGCCGCTATGCACAGGTGCGAGTACGCTGCCTGTAAGCAAAGGGAGACCAGGATATGAAACTGCCCTGAAAGACGTCCGCGAAGCCACCAGAGCGAGTCTCCACCATGGAAACCTCGTAACGCACCAAAAACGTGCCGTTGCAGCGGCTGCGATGAAAGCTTACTTGGCCTTCTTGACTGCAGTGGTGCCGGCGGGAGGTTCCGTTGCTATACCAAACTTGGCCCGAAGTTTCGTGACCAGTAAAAGGTATTGAGGGACTATAGTATCACTAATAGAAATTTTTGCCAGTCTTTGTAAAAATGTGCGTTGTAATACTCTTGGAAATACAAAAGCTTCAGTGTTGCCGGCACATGGTAACAGTAATCTGGCGCATTGTTCATAAAGACCTGTGATTGTTGCAGAACGCTTGACACCTGTTGTGCTGGCCACATGCAAACAGTTCAACTTTACCCACTTGATCGGTGCGTCAACAGCATTTTCAAAAGCAAGTTCCTTTTTTTTCCTTCTTTACTGCATTGCCACTCTGTTGAACTCTTGAGCTTATGTGTGAGGTAGAAATACAGCACTAGTAACTGTCTGAATAGTTACAGTCACACTTTGACCACCACCAGAATTGTAAGCATGACAGTCAGACTGCTCGATATTGTAGCTTAACGCATACATTACAGTAGACAATTCTTGCTCCTGCTACATCTTTTTGAAAAATTCCTTAGACTGCATATTTTTGGGAAATATCAAACTCATTACAAGGCACTCCTTATACCAAGTCTAGGTGGTGGTTAGGGCCCCGCTGTAGTTTAAGGCACATAGTTGCCAAGTGGAGCAGCTAATGTGCATATTTGATTGCAGGGTCTGCTGCCTAGGGTAGCCTCCAAATTAGATGTGTCTCCCGTCTCTGACGTGCTTGACATCAAGTCGCCTGACACCTTCGTGCGTTCCATCTATGCAGGCAAGGTTTTCAGTGTTTATGTAGCAAGAGAGCCACTCATGTTGTATGCATCATGATGTAACCTCTACTAAATTAGAGCGCTATTCAAACTACGAGTTTATTCACAGGTAATGCGATTCAAACGATCAAAGCTAAGGATCCTGTGAAAGTCCTGCTCGTTCGAGGAACCTGTTTTGATGCTGTTGGTGTTGGCGGTTCTGGTATCTCCCCTGAAAATGGTAAGTTCAGGTGGGGGGGTCGATACAAGAAAGTGATTCTGTGAGTGAAAAAGGGAAAAAAAAAAAGGCGTTTTTGTGTAGCTCACTTAGGAGACGCTCATTTATTATAAAAACATCAGACTGGTTAATGTGGCCATGGCTCGAACAACTTGGCAGTCTTTTTTGTGCATGGGGACACCTTTTCTAAGGTCCTATGTTGTCATGATCACTTTGACTGTTTTGTCACGCAGCGCCGACAGCAGAGTTTGACACCAGCAAATCCACGTTCGAGGGGCAGGAACTGAGCAAGAGTGAACGACCAGAGCTGACCAGTGCCAAGAAGGTCATCTCCGGAGGTGATGATGATTTTGTTGTACCACACGGTTTTACTCTTACATTATAGCAGTACTTGTCGCTATGTGTAGTACAGCATAACCTATAATGTTATGAAGCGGTAGAATGCATTCCGAGGGACTGGAACTAGCTACGTTCAGAGCTGCAGGTGAAGTTCAGATACTAATGGGCCATGGGTCTTGGGGCCAAAATCACTGAAAAATATTTTTCTGAAAGTAGCATGTTTGGAATATGTATATATAATACTCCTTGTTTGCCAGTTTTCCTATCTCATGTGGTATATAAGGCACCCGAGCTTTCCACCTTTATTGACACCAAAAACGACACTTATTTAGTATCAGGCATATCTGCTTACCAATGCCTTGAAGGCGTACTAATGGTAGCCTACTGATGTTCTGCGTGTGTGTGCGGGCACATATTTGTGACTGCACCACTGAATGTCACATGTCCTTGTTCATTTTCTAAAAATATTAACCCTACACACCAAGGAACACATTTGCTTTGATATATGAGTCACTAGCTGTCACAGATTAAGGAATATGATTTTTTTTTTTGCAGAGTGAAGCTGTTAGACAACACACAGATAGAGGAATATATTATTTTTGCAGCATGAAGCTAGACGTTAAACAATGTAGGAAGCATACTTATTTATTTTAGTTTTTCAAGATGTCATTTACGTAACCACTGCAAGGCCATGCTTAAAATACTGTTGTTTTGATTAGTGTACTAAATAAAGAAAAAAATGACCAATCATAAAAGTGCTTCCATTGTTGAGTGTTGAACATGTTTTCTGGTGTTGATGCATTGTCATATGCATATTTTTATGGGTCAGTTATTTGTCTGTTGTATTCAGAACTAAGGCTGTTTTTTTTTATTTATATAATAAAATAATGAACATACAGGAAGTTATACTCAACAGGCATGCAAACTTTTATCAAATTTGGTCAAAAAATGAGGATTCCTCTAAACCCATGCCCAACAGGTGTGTGTAAGAAGGAGAAGCAGGGGGCATCGTTGGTACAACACAGAGTAGGAGAGCCTATGAAATTGCCTTTATCCTTTTATGAAACACATTATTGAAGCTGGGTATGAAGGCAAAAAGATCAGATCGAACTTGCTTTTAATTTTGATGTTAGTTACAAGCTTTCATATGGTCACAAATGTTTTCCAACCTAGGGCGCGGTATGAAGAGTGGAGAAAACTTCAAGATGCTATACGATCTGGCCGACAAAATTGGAGCAGCTGTTGGAGCCTCTCGAGCTGCAGTGGATGCTGGCTTCGTGCCGAACGACCTTCAGGTCGGGCAGACAGGCAAGATTGTCGCTCCGGTGAGTTAAGCAAGCATAATGTATGCGGTATGGGCACTCTCTGTAACTAAAATGGCTGGGTGCAGATGTGTTTAGTATGAATAGAGGCATATTGTCTGGGGCAGTTTATTTTGTACTCTGTTGACCACTGAACACACAATGGACAGAACTCTATTTCTTATTTTGCACTTTGGCAGGGTGTGAACAAGCATCACATGTTTTTTTGAAGCGTGATGTTTATTTGCCATGGTTAACTTGCACAGTGCCAGTAATGAATCTCGTTATCAGTCCTATTGGCCTGGTTCATCTTGTGCTACATAATACATGAGGGTACTTTTGCCATTAGGACTTGCAAGTTTTGCATTCTTGTCATCTTTCCCTTTTCAGTAACCAGCCACAGTAAGTAGGATTATGTGAATTTTCACCACCTAGACACCACAGGCTGTTACTTCGGATATTTATTTTATTTATAAGTGTATAGTAGATTACTGCTAGTTGGTTTTCCATAATACGAAGTGGTGCAGCAAAAAACAGGACTGGATGACATATGTATTAGCAGTACAGCAGCTTGCAGTCTTGTAAGAAATAAGCCCATTGCATTATGTTCTGCCCACAATTTCTTTTTGAACCGTGGTGTGCATTGCACCGTTTTGATGGCCATTGCAGGAGCTGTATGTGGCAGTGGGCATCTCTGGTGCCATTCAACACCTTGCTGGCATGAAGGACTCCAAGACCATCGTAGCTATCAACAAGGACCCTGAAGCACCGATCTTTCAAGTGGCTGACCTTGGCCTCGTAGCAGATCTCTTCAAGGCTGTTCCAGAAATGCTCAGCAAGATAGACAACTATGTCACTAAGTGATAATGGGCACACCGTAAACTAATAAACACATTTCCCACACACAAATGAGAGCTCTGCGCTACGAAAGGCCAGTCTGTAAGAGCTTCGTTCTAAACCACTGGCACAGCACATCGTGCAGAAGGGACCAGGGAAGGTATATTGAAGACAGGCTGTTTCTTTAGCCTTCGAAGTCCTCCTTGTTCCTTGAAACATGCCAGTTGACTGAACTGAAGCGTGCTGCACAGTTGGTATCCAGCCAAATTGTGTGAGCATGTTTGCGAAATAGACAAGTGTGATACTGAGCATTTCATTGTGTATTTTGTGTTCAAATTACCATGTAAGCAGCAGTGAAATAGAGAAATGTAGCAGGTGCATGTCTGCACATAGCTGTCTGCAAAGCAAATGTTTATATACATGGTTGTTTCATAAGAGTAATCGTTTTTTATAGCACAAATAAAATGTTCTGTGACTAAAACCAACAGAAACTGTTTTCCAATTTCTGTGGCTGGAGGTGCTTGTTATGCTTCCCTTGGCCAATACATTCTTCACAGTTTCTTGCAGAGTCCAGCGAAGCTACACACTGAAACAATGTTTTTGCTGTTCTGCACTTGCTGAAGATAGCTCGACTTGACAGCATCCACAATGCAACGTTTAAACCAGTGAGGCCAAAAGGAAGTCTAGAAAAATATAACTGAAATTTACATCTCCCTGTCCAGCTGAGCTATTTAATATATGTACCAATCGAACATAGCAGGTTTATCAAAACCCTGTTTTTCTGGAGCCAACTCTATTCCTTGCTTGGAAGATTTAAACAGGTGTTGGCAAGGTGCAGCTTTTTGGAAACGTACAACGTTAGAGGAGAGAAGGGAGTTTTGCCTATAAGATGCTTCTTACAAGGGTCATCTGCACTGAGGTTAAAGCCTATGGTGCAGGCCATGGATACATGGTGGTTGCTCTTACAGCCGTTAAAGGATCAACCTTCCCAGCACAGTTGTCTATCGCCAGTGCTTTGTGATGAGAAGAATGGAAAGGAAAGGCTGCCAGCTCCTGGTCTCTGCACATATGAGGTCATGGGCAAGTGATACTGTAGCACATAAAGGCCAGTGCAAAAGCTTGCTTCTGTTGCTGAGAGCCAGTGAATTTCCCAAAGCCTGCTGAATTTCCTTCCGGTTATCGTGTAACAGACTCCATACTAATTCTGTGACACAACCACAACCTGCAGCATGGCTCACTGATTTGGTTGTCTCAAGTGCCAAAGATTACTAAGCCAAGAACGCAAGCCAAGAATTTCAGTAAGATGCACGAAGTTGAGAAACAAGGTCTGGTCTGAGAAATAAGCCATTCCTTTATGCAGCTCATGTGTGCAGCATCATGGCTTACAGCGGCCCACAAAACGTGGGTAAAGGCAAACGTCTCGTATGTGGTTGCGCTTAAGCACCCAGGTGAGGAAGCGTTCGAATCCCAGACCGTAGCCACCATGCGGGCAAGTACCATATCGCCGCTGGTCAGTGTACCAATAGTAGTGACTTGCGTCAATGCCTTCTCGCTGGTAGCCCTTGAGCAACTCATCGTAGTTCCAGATCCTCATAGAGCCGCCCACAATCTCGCCAACGCCAGGCATTAGCAAATCAACCTGCAGTAACAGAGGGGAGAATAAACAATCCCTCAGTTATGTTTTGAGCAGTATACGACACATGGGCATCACTAATGGTATGTGTTCCAGCTAATTCTGTCTACAATTTAGAAATTTTTCTAACAGTGTGGCATCAAAATCCTGTGTCAAGAAAATCACACTTGATCTTCATGTACAGTAGCACTCCGAAATACAAGGATCGAAACATATTAAGTATATAGACAAATCAGGCTTTTGGTTTGCTTAACAAAAAGGGTGCCCAAGCCAATGAATACCTCACAAATCATCAGAAAAAAAAAAGAAAGAAAGCAGATCCCACACTGTAGGAGCCCGCATAAACGACTTGTAGGTGAGTTCATAAAACAAAACAATGCATCATGATAAGAGATGTATGGAGCTTCCCAGCAACAAATGCATCCTACAACTGGTTAGGACATGGCAACAGACCTTGCAGAAACAGAACAGAGTGCCACCACTGATCGAAGTGTCCGATTTTCAGAAACATTTAATGCCACAAAGACTGCTTCACTAACCAATGGCACCTCAAAGTCATTCTTGTACTATATTCACACAACCATTTTTCATTCGCCACTCTTTTCTTGTGTGCTGTGTTCTTGCTCAACTGACAAAATCCAAACGATGTCACTGTGCACGAGCGTGCCTCTTCATAGCCTCTAGTGCTTGCATTTTCTATTCTTCATATAGGAGACGCAGAACCATTTCAGCTCCATCAGCATGCGATTCCCCACTTGTGTGCGTGTAGGGCTGTTGCTCAACAGACCAAGATAGACAAAGATACCATCATGAACGAGTGTGCATGTGCATGCTTGAGTGGTGGATGCCTACTCACCGGGTTGCCTACTAAGTTTGAAAGCAATTACTTGCCATGGAGGCACGTCTCAAAATATGGATGGCTCGTGCAGCATTATGGAGCACATTTGGGCTCCATGATGAAGCACAGGTGACATTGCTGCACTACTTAATGATTTCAGATCATATTCTTCGAGACAGTAAGCTTATCCTTGCATTTCTATTTCAAAGTGCATGAATGAGGTTTAACAGCACGTACTGCCATCTCCACAACCTCACAGCAGCGTACTTATACAGTAAAAGCTTGTTAATTTGAACTAAGTTGATTTGAACTTACTGTTAATTCGAACTGATGCCCTGGTCCCCGGCACAGCCCTGTGTACTATTTCAATGAAGTAAAACTCCTGATAATTTGAATGTGTTGGTATCCAAATGGTTAATTCGATCAGGGAGCATCTGGT
Source organism: Hyalomma asiaticum (assembly GCA_013339685.2). Classification (NCBI taxonomy): domain Eukaryota; kingdom Metazoa; phylum Arthropoda; class Arachnida; order Ixodida; family Ixodidae; genus Hyalomma; species Hyalomma asiaticum. The sequence goes on along the minus strand of CM023482.1, from coordinate 128,719,604 downwards.
GTATAGTTTATACATCACTCCTCGCAGAAGTCGGCCCAGAGTGATTGCAATGTGTTGCAAAGCCAAACCATATTACCGAACCATTACTTTTAATTTTGAATGTAATAACCCTGCCATGTAAATAAACATGTTTGGAGCATATATAGCAGCATATATTTCAACATTAAGGCTTGCTGCCTACATGAGTGTATGTCAGTGCTTGTTCCTGGTGCATAACTGACTCATCAATCAATTTCGTTTGCTGTTCGAGCTACACAAACATCAATTTAATTTTGCCACAAAGATGCAGTAGAGCCTAATTCGCGATGTGGCGCCCTTGGAAGAACAGTCGGCTGCCCTTGGCATAGGTGATGAAAATATTCATTCAACTTACCATTAGCAGCATTAATACTACTCTTAAAAACTGTTTGCACTTAGTTTTCCAGTAGGCACACAATACGCTAGGTGCGACACATACCGACTCTGTCAAACGAGGGTCATCAGCACATCGCTGCATGTAGAAGGACTTTATCTCTGCAGGGAAGCGGCACAGAAGGATCGGCTGCAACAAAACAGTGAGAAACATGGAACATGCTAGTTTACACATAAGTTTTGAATCATATAACAATGTACTCTCATAGCCAATATGTGCAGGAACATTGTTTACATGTTGCGTATTTCTTCCACTAAGAAAATTGGAAAGGTTGTGCGCCCTGCATGAACCAAAATGCAACCAGTTATCAGTGAATTTGTTCCACCAATTTCTAGGTTTCGCGTTAAAACTAGAAGAGAAGCTCAGGGGAAGATGGAGGCTTGAATCGATGAACAGATTGCTAAAAATGATGCAGAACAGGGAATGTCGCAGGAGCCAACGTTTCGACAAGTGGACTTGACGAAGACAAGTCCACTTGGTCGAAACGTTGGCTCCAGCGACATTCCCTGTTCTAATTCGTTTTTAGCGATCTGTTCATAGGTTTCGTATTGTAACTCAACTTGAGCATGACACACATATTTTAGTATATTTGAAGATCAAACAATTCATATGCCAAAATCTTGAGCAAGGGAAATGATACATGCAATGCAGACTCTACAATGCAGTACTGATACACACAATGCAGGTTTCAACAAACCTTTACAATCCACATCTGTTTGTTTTTTTCTTTCCCTACACAAAAGTGCACAAATGCCTACTTCATCAAAAACACTTAGTAATTCAGGTGTTTCTATAATGCATTCTAAAACCATGTTCCTCAACATTTCCAGCTAGAAATGTTGGATAAATTTTCTAGTGGAGACAAATATGACATTGAGCAACCACCTCACGATAGATTTTGGTTACAGCAGGAACCATTTTGCTTACAATACAAGAACATGGCAACAACATACCCTGTTGATCTTGTCTGTCATCTGGCGTTCTGGAAGCTCTGGAATGTCCTCACCGAACTCATAGAATGAGCCATCTTCTTTGGTGATGTTGTTTTCACGCAGGTACTTTATTGCATCAGAGTATGGTAGCCTCATGAAAGGTCGCTCCGGAACAGCAAACTCCTGTGGCCGACAACACACACATTGAAGTGCAACACGAAACAAAGAGCTGACATCGTATGTTGCACTCAAAGGAAAAGCCCCGTTAGTATTGTTTGTACTGACTGAAGGATATGAAGAGTTCCAGAACACTTTTTTATTCGGTGCCTACTTGATGCACAACTTCTTGATGTGTGTTCTGTGGTGATCATGCAAAAAACATGCCCTTATTCTCCTTTTTCATGAGCATTTTTCAATTTATGCCAATAACACCAAAGCTGTCTCTTGTGGCAATGCAACATTTTATGCAGAGAGGAACGAAGTTCAGTTGTCGAATGAACTTTTTAACCAACTTTCGTTAACATAACTGGCTGCAAGAGGGATAAGTGACTCACGGGGTTGAGCTCGAGCACAATGGGAGCAACATGGGATTTGAGGATCCGTTCACACACGCCCACCACCAAATCCTCTATCTTGTCCAAGAACTCGTCAAAGGTCAGGAAAGGGCACTCTGCTTCAATGTGCGTAAACCTGCAAAGCACACCCTAAGTGAGCAACCAAAACATCCACAGCGCTATTGCCCCTGCCCACAGCAAAAAATCTACCAAGCAACATTCACCATGCTGCAATAGCAAAATGTATACAGTAGAACCCTGCTGTTACATTCCCGGCTGCCGCGTTTTCCTGGCTGTTACGTCGTTTTGAGCCAGTCCCAGCATAGCTCCCATAGGATTCAATGCATTAGGAACCCCGCTGCTACGTCGCAGTGTGGGAACATTCCCGTATGTTACGTTGCGAATCGACACTCCAAGCGGCCAGTGCCGACGGCAATATTGACTTTTCACGTAGCTTGACTTGGCCTGGCTGTATTAACTGCCCAATGGGCGACGCCCATTACGTTTCCGGCTTCCGCCAGCAAAATTATGGCACAGTTGTGCAAACTGTTTGTGACGGAATCGCATACAGTGATTACGTTTCCATCGATGATGCCGTTGTCACCTCCGATGTTTTCTCTGTTGACGAAATCGTAGCCGATTGCGCAGATGCATGCACTGAAAGCACTAGCACTGAATAAAATTGTATGCCGATCACCACTTCTCTCATTTTTCCATTTTTCCTGTTTCTCGGCTCTTACGTTTCCCGGCTCTTATGTTTATTTTCTACGGTCCCATGAAAAACATATCAGCGGGGCTCTACTGTATCAACATTAAAAAGCAATAAAAGGTACCTATAGGTCATGTAATAACAGTAACGATAAAAGATTTCATGATCCGAAACCACACAAGGTATGTACCATACAACTTCCACGCTGCCATACGTCATAAGCAAGGGATGTATACATCTCTCTCCTTTCGTCTTGGGCGGGCAGCTGGATCACAATCCCAGTGACAGTGCAACCATTTCAAGAACTCTATTCCGAGCCCTCAGAGAACACAAACAATTTCAGACTGTCATGTGGCTACAGTTGCTCACACCCACTGGGTTGAGCCAAGAACAGGATAGCGGGCACTGAGGCTAGCACAGCAGCTAAGTGTTAGAGAAGAGACAACTGAGAGGCACAATAGAGGGAGGACACCAGATAAATATCTTGCTTCCCTCCTTTGTCTAGCCCTCCCTGCATACCACCCAATTCAGCCATACACAGCTTATCGATTTCTGGTGTTTTACTTCCCAAAAACAGCTATGATTATGAGAGATGCCGTAGTGGAGGGCTCCTGAAATTTCGACAACCCGGGGTTCTTTAACGTGCACTGACATCGTACAGTACACGGGCCTCAACATTTCGTCTCCATTGAAATGCAGCCGCCACACCCGGGATTCGATTCCACGACCTTCGGATCAGCAGCTAAGTACCATAGCCACTAGACTACCGTGGCGGGGCAGCAGTGCGTGGGGAGCTCATGAGTGTTGACGGTCAAGGGTAAGCCTTTCATGCAAAGAAACTTCATTTAAGAACCCTGTACACAATAAAAATCCTAGGCGTTACTCTAAGTGATAGGAAGAAGGCCGAGTGGGTTAGGGAACAGACAGGGGTAGCCGACATACTAACCGAAGTTAAGAAGAAAAAATGGACATGGGCAGGTCACGTGATGAGAAGGCTAGACAGCCGATGGACAATTAGAACAACGAAATGGATACCAAGAGAGGGTAAGCGCAGCCGCGGATGAAAGAGGGTAAGATAGAGTGACGAAATTAAGAAATTCGCAGGCATCAAATGGAATCAGCTCGCACAGGACAGGAAAGGATGGAGAGCATTGGGAGAGGCCTTCGTCCTGCAGTGGACACAAGATGGGCTGATGATGATGACACAACAGTGAATAGCTATGGCAAAAAATGAGTAAAATGCTGTAGATCAACTAGGACCACCGGAGGTTCTTCGACATGCATATTAATCTGAAGAAATACACAAGCATTTTACAGAAATATGCAAAACTTAGAGAACGCTTCAGAATATGTTTGTTCATAACATGGCAGTGCAAAAAAAAAAAGTAAGAGAGTAACATACTCAGCTAAATGTCGCCGTGTCCTAGACTGCTCAGCTCGATAGGACTGCGCCACACAAAAGACATCACCAAGAGCAGGCACAACTGTTTCCAAGTAAAGTTGTGAGGACTGCGTCAGGTAAGCCTGCAACAGGAGAAAAAAAGAACAATGAGGCCAGCAGTTTCTAGAAATACTATAACATGAAATATTTTCTTTAGAACCTCTACAATAAAGGGAGGAATTTGGTACAGCTAAAGTCGCGCAAGGTCTTACATCAATGCAAAGCCCATTTGGCCTTGAGATCGAACACAAGTCGGCGCCTAGCGGCGAGTGGATGCTCTCAAGTGTAGATATCTCTTTGCGTCGTCTGCTAGCCACTGCGCTTTTACATGCGCTCCCATACATCACACATGTCCTCCAATATGCTTGTTCCCTGAGCTGGTGCAGTGCTGAATGCTTTTATGTATTCTTATCCAAGCATAAAAGTATTAGTTACAGCATTATTTGGCATTGCGCTGCAGTCTTTGCTCTTTTTTAAATTCACTGAGCACCTGTGTCTTGAGCGCGCTATGTCATCGTCACACCTCCAGTTCGGCACAGCTATTTCAGTTCGGATGCTGCTTTGCATTTCAAGTATACGGCTAAGTGCCCTCAGCGTCCTTCTGAATAAGTCAAGCAGAAAATATCATTGCGTAAATGCAGTACTGCAGCAATATCGACTCGTGATATGCGATTGTGAGCATGACGGAAAATAGCAAACGTTTTTAACACATCCTTTCTTCTTTTCTTATGTGCATAAAAAATAAACGTTTTCTTGTCACAGTCACGCAAGTGATCATGCGAAGAAAGCGATTAAAATGTGTACTTAAAGGCGTGTGTCAACTATCGTGAAAGTACTCAAGCAGCATATACAGTCACATAGCTTGACTAACTGAGCTAGTTAAAGGCCTTTCAAGCGTTTCATGGAACATGACATGCAAGGCATTTAAACCCAAGTATGTGCGTAAGTGATACAAGCCGCTACTTTAACTCAATCAGGGGTGAGACAGCAGAAACAGATTTGGGAGCAGTTTTTGGAGCAGCGAAATGTTCCTTTTGGAGCAGGAGAAGCTTGATTTGAAGCAGCTCACAACAGTTAACGTGATGTCAAAAGAGCTCATAAAGTTGAATTTGGAGCAGCCCAGGCAATCAAGTATCTTTTTCACAACCAGGGGTCAGTACACTCCTCAAAATTTAAAAAACAGTTCTCATTGCACCAATATTGTCGACACACAATAGTCTTTTAGTTAAGACCACTGACATGATTTCACCAATTACTGCTTTGACATTTTGTAGATTTTCTTATTTAGGTCCTGAAGGATCCCTAGCACTTCTTGTTGGTTAATTAGTGTTTTCTTTTGTCAGGAGAGTCTGGTCAGTTTGGATTTTGTCAAGATTTTCCTGCTTCACACCATTATGAAGAAGCTCATCTCAGCTTTTCACCAGCGCACTGCCCTCTATTGTAACACTGCAATACTGTGGTGGCAACTAATCATGGAAGATACTCCAATTTAATGTAGACAGTGGCATTCCACGTGTCTTGGTTGCACATGTATTGATTTTCGAAGCATCTGCAGCAAATCTCGGACACCCGAGATTCAATCCCGCGATGCACGTCGCGTGACTCCGCTTTTTTTCTCCATTGAGACTGACGTCAGCACCAAAACACTTGCTTTCCAGGCTATTTTGGAGCAGTTTAAAGCAATTTGCCCAAATTTCATGCTTTTGGAGCAGCTCGGAGCAGGAAAACGAAATTGTATCAAAACTGTGCAATATGAGCAGCTGTCTCACCCCTGCTCAATGTGCAGTAACAGCTCTTTTTTGTTGTCGTCGCCAATAGTGAAAAATGAGTGGGAACTCAATACTAAACTCTTTCAGTCGCGTAACAGCAATGTGAACATTGTAGATAGTAGAGAACTTAAGTATGGTGAAAGAAAACAGACGGAGAGAACCGCCGAGAAAGTCAAACTGTGAAGGTGGGTGATGTCAGTTCTTCGTTGAATGGCGTATCACGCTTCCTTCACGTGCAATAAAAACGTTTTGCGTAATTACAGCACTGAAGTGACATTGAAGAATGCATGTATTACCATTTGACTGCAAGCAATGCTTTTATTTAGCTAGCAAACGCTTCAAACTGCTCACGACAGAGCGCCGCTGTGTACACTTCAATGCGCACCGGTGAACGCCTATCCACAGTCATGCGGTGACAGTGCTACCATCTACACGTCGATCTCGAGGCCAATACCATTGACCATGTTAATAACACAAGAAAAAACATCCCAGCTAGAGCTGCTTTTCCTTTAAGAAAAAGAGCTTTAGAGCGTCTTCTTTTTTTTTTTTTTAACGAAGCAAAGGTAGAGTGAAAGGCAGAATAAATTTTATGAGCAGAACTGTAGCCAATTCTATCAGGAGTGGCCCCTCCAGTCCAGGGCAACACTGGCATATGTTATCCTGAAAGCAAGCTGGATCAGCTGATGCTGTTCATGCAAACTAGTGGTTTCTCAACCAGTGTTTTCTCAGTAAGATACTAGACAATATGCATTTGGTCCTTTTTCCATGAACCGACTCATTTTTAGCCTGACGTATGATTTTACCAGGGACGCTCTGTATATGTCCTTGCCAAGCACACTCTATGATTATGAGTTGGCACTCGTCTCATCGTCTTGTCTCTATGTATTTTTGAAACAGCCAATACTTGTATTAGTTATCCCGAAAGTATATGTAACTAGAACACATTTATCCTTATTTGCGTGCCTAAGACTATAGGACAGAAATGGCTAAGCATACAGAATAACAGAATCAGGCTTTGGGTACACAGCAGTGCAATAGTGCACACAAAATACCTGCTCCCCAAAGTAGTCAAAGGCAAACAGCGTCGAGCCCCCTTCAACTTGCGTCTGCACCATGGTTGGTGGAATAACCTCTACGTAGTGGTTGCTGAAGAAGTAGTCCCGGAAGCAGTGCATCACGGCTGACTTGGCAGTCATTATCTTAGACAGCTGGAAAGGAGAAGGAACAGAAAAGGCTCCAGAGTAAAAGTACGGCCCCTTCCTGAACTCCATTTCATCAAGACCAACACTGCGGAGGCTACGCAAGAACTTCAGTCAGCAAAATGTATAACTTTACATGTCCATAGCCACCTTTAATTGCTGTTTTAAGTGCTCGTGTAAGCAGAGCAAGAAGCTGCGCATTAAGCGTCAAGCGTCACAACCGGCAACAAACAAAGAACAAAGGAACAAATACAATGAGATGCTAAGAGATACTGAAAACATTCACGACTGCGTAACGGAGTTGTTTATTTCTAAGGCACAAAACATTTTAATTTATTACTCAGTATGAAACAGGTAGAAATCGGACTGCGGATGCGAGATAACAGGAGTGTTAACAGGAGTTGTTGCTGGGCTAGTTGGTTTGTACTGCTGAAGGAAACTAGTAGTCAGCCCCAATAAAAAAAGGTCAAGATGCAGAAGAAGCACACCTTACACAAGACAAGTGCCACTAGCAGCTTTGTCCGAAATGTGTCTGCTCAGTGCAGGCACCTCATGTGCATGCAAGCGTGGCTGTTAGTTATACTTGGGACCTTTCTTCAAGGTCGTGGTAATTTCTTGCAGCAGCTGAACGTTTCCTTCGACAGAAGTGTTTCCTGGCGCGAACACATGTGCCACAAGAAGTCTCGCTAGCCTCCACAACATTGCACCTGATTTATACTATAGGCTATCACTGTAGCTGTGGCCATTTGTAAAACAAGTTTAGTGTCACTCAGTGAGTGCACATCGCTGTTAGTGTAATTCGCAGCGTCCCACATGGAAAAAGAGCAGTGGTGCTTAAGTAATACTTTGTGAACTGTTGGCTATAACTGTGAAACTAGTACCTCTGTGGGTGTTCCAAGTGCCCTAGCTTAATGGCCTTGCTGTCCTTCCTGTGCCTAAAAACTTTGTGCAGTATTTTTTTATTGGTGCTCTGAAACTATCATTCTGCAGGTCTTTCCAATGTGCAGCGTCAAAAGCGATGCTGTCCAGTCGTTATTCACGGCAAATGATCATGTGGTTATATCGTATTTATTCGCATAATGGATGCACTTCTTTTCCCGAAAAACAGAAGGAAAGTTGGGGGGTGCATTTATTATGCAGGGTAAATTTTATGAAAACTTTTTCGGGTTGAACAGAACATTTTAACACGCAAGAAAGATGGCGTTGTGACCCATGGTAATGCTTAAAGTGACACGTGTGATGAAATGTTATTTTAAAGAACAGTAAAATAAAAGAGCTATATGGCGTCGGTACCATGCGACTCGGTGCCCGCTGCAACGGCCTTATGGTGGCTGCATTTTGTTCTATTGCGATGGCCTTTCACTTCCTTTGACATGTGGTTCGCTGACAACACCGTGACGCCGGAAAGGTGACGACACTGTCGAATGGTCAGCAGCGAAAAAAACGAACAAGCGGCATGAGGCTGTCTTTATCGCGCATAGAGTTTCTATAGTTTCTATGTCGCTAAGAGTGCTGCATGTAACAAAATGATGCCATGACGCGCACAATGCAAAAGCCAATGACCTCGCTGTGCCGGCTTGCGGCCAACCAAAACTCGGATATGCCCAGCAGCATCAGTGTTCGGGAGCATTCTCAAGCAGCCTAAATGGGAGAATAGATGTTCCCGTAACTGCACGCAAAACAGCTATGCCCGCTGCTGCACGTTGAGCATAAGTGCGGCTGTTTGCAGGCTTCAGAAGTTCAAAGTTGGAGGTGCATTTGTTATGCGGGAGAAAAAAAAAAATCCTGAATTTGACTACTGAAACTGGGTTGCATTTATTATGAGAGTGCATTCATTATGTGAGTAAATACGGTATATAGTTAATTATAGCTAAAATAACAAGTGCATAACATGCTGGCAGACTTATCAACCGACACTTGCTTTGATAAAACGGGTGCTCAAACGGATGCTTGGGCAACATAAAACCGAAAATGAGCCCAGAAAGCCATTAATAGTACTGATCAGAAGGCATTTACTTTTCTAAAAAAAGGTAGGCAGCAATGCAGCCAACTGACTGACAAATTAACGAATTTAGATGACAGAGGCCAAGATCGGCTCAAAGCCTCGTTAATAGACTCATAAAGAAAATGTATATTTGGATTTATCAAATTCTTCCTGCTTACCGTGTCTCCTCGTAGCGCCAGATGGCGGTTTTCAAGCAGAATGTCAACGTGAGATTCCTGTAAAGAGCAATAATAATCATGTATTGCTGCCACAGAAACTGCATAAGCAAAAAAGAATAGCTATTTCTTGGGACGACAGCTAAACGCTAACTGCACGGAAATTTTACTCCTTGCAAGACATTAATGCTGGCAATTGTTCAGTTTGTCTAATTAATGACCAATAAATGCTGCACAAAGAGACAATCCATCCATGTGGTGCTCAGAGAATATGATGCAAATATCTATGCCACAATCTCCTATGTGTTTCAGTGTGCCACAGGTATCACAAGATTGGTCCTAGCTTATCACAAATAATTTATTAAGGGCAACCTTGGATTTCTGTGTTTCAAGGTCACACTGTCGAGTACAGAAAAACAGGGGAGGCTCGCACCATCACGACTCCACAGTAGCACAACAGACAGCAACGTGACACAGTTCAGCATGAACAGTGGTAAACAATGGTGAACAGCGATGCGACACTAGGACGCGGTTCAGCATCCCATTGCTGTTCACCATTGGGCGTCCAAAATGCTGCACCTGAATAATGAATGGGGTGTTAATCAGCATTTTCTCATTGCCGCATGTGGACCTCCTTGGAGTCACTTGGTCTAAACTTGATGCACCACTGATGTGCAGTGTGTATCTCTTAAAGGGCAACTCCGGCGATTTTTCATTCTCCACTGATCACGACTAAATTTTCTGTATATGTTCTCCTCTGTACTGCAATAATTTATGCCAAGTAAGGCAGTTGCAAGTCATTTAGTTTTTCCTGAAAATGAATTTTAAACTTTTTTAGTGGATTCCCACGGCAGCCACCCTGTGTTCTTGACGTCATTATCTGAAAAGCTGCCTGCTAGAGCAGGCGGGCCGTCTAAAGCAAAACGGCGATACTTCAGCGCAAAGACCGTCGCTGTCATGTTAAGAAGAGCTCAACACATCGTTGGATGACATTGCCACTTTCATTTTTGTGGCACCAGCTTCATATTTCCAATGGCGGGGAGGCTGTGATGTCATCACATCCACTGTATGAAGTGTCTACACGTTTTGGTTTCAGTTTGAACACACCATTCATTCGTCTATTTAAAATTATTGGTAAGTTTCTGAGCAAACTGACTGACCATGGCTGCTTCAGAGCTATAAGTACTATTGGAAAACAGCGATACCAGAATATGGTGGAAAAACCACCGGAGTTCCCCTTTAAAATGTGACGCACAAGCTGCTCCATGTCTTAAGCTACCTGGAACTAAGCGTTGTACACATTCCAAAGCTTTGTTCCAGTTGGTTAGAATAATGTGGTTACAGTCCGAAAACAAAACGCAAGATTGTTGTTTCTGTCATTGTGTGGCTAAGGAACATTTGCCAAACAAGAGAAGAGTTAAATAATGTTACTTTTCCCACGTGTCATTCATGAGTAAACTATTTTCAATTACAGTCGAATCTCATTAATTCGAACACGCTTAATTCGAACTTCCGGTTTATTCGAACTGACGCTGCGCTCCCGGCAAAGTTATGTGTATTTCAATGGCCGAAAACGCCCGGTAATTCGAACGCGCAAGCATCTGCGACGGTTAATTCGAACATCCCGCGCTCCGAAAATTCCTCGAATCGTGGCGGCGCCTACGACGAGGGTATTTCCATCGGTATTTCCGACCCCGCCGCGGAGAAAAAGCGTAAAAGAGCCCCCCCCCACCCCTACTTTTCGCGCTTCGTCAAGGTGGCACGGACATTGAACACTGGCACAGGAAGAAAAAAAAGAAAAGCGCGCACAGCAGGCGACACCGATTGGGGAGACCGGGGGCCCCTTTTCCTTCCCAAAGGCCGGGCTCGACTCTCTCTCCTCTGAGGAGAGAGTCTATTCCGGTTGTGGCCTTCCCTGTTTGAGCATCCAGGAAAGAATGAAAGACGCGGTTATCTGCGTTGCCGGGGCATGGCTGCCTGACTCTTTCCCAACGATTAGATAACGTTGCTCTTTCCTCAGTTTTCTCCGAGGAGAGAGCCGTGCGGCGGCTCTTCCCTTTACGTCTGCCGTAACCAAAAACAACACAAACCAAACCACAGAGCGATCACGTGTTGCGTAGCCTCCTCGCCTGGCCAGCCTGGCTGCGAAAAAAAGCATTCGCAGAAAAAAGCCGCGGCAGTGGAGAGCCGGAGAGTGTTCGTTCGTGGTCGTTCTACGGCGCTGTATTATAAACTGCTCCCGAACAAGACGATTACTTTTCAAGGCGGCGATTGTGCCGGTGGCAAGCGAAGCAAGGAGAGGCTGACGGTGATGGTGTGTGCAAATGCGAAGGGCACAGAGCGTTGCCGGTTGCTAGTGGTCGATAAATCGGCCAAGCCTCGCTGTCTTAAGGGCGTTAAGACCTTGCCAGTCGATTACATCGCCGACAAGAAGTCATGGATGACTATGGCCATTTTTTCAGACTGGGTGCGTACCCTGGACAGAAAGTTTACCGATTAAAGGCCGGAACGTACTCTTCGTTGACAAGTGCACGGCGCACTGCGACGTAGAAGGCCTGCGCGCAATTCGGCTGGTTTTTCTGCCGAAAAACACGACGGCTGTGCTCCAGCCCATGGATATGGGAGTCATTCAAAATTTCAAAACTCTACAGGCGCCATATCGTGGAACAAATGCTATTGTGCATGGACAGCGACAAAACTTATGCCGTCGACCTCCTCAGCGCTATCCATATCCTTGCCGCTGCGTGGGCCTCCATTAAGCCAGACACCATCAGCAACTGTTTCCGGCGATGTGGGTTTGGCGAACCCGCGGCCAGTGGTGATGCGGATCAGGCCAATGATGAGGCGGTGCAGACTTCGTCGGACGATGACGATAACTGCGTGTCCGAAAGGGGCAGCAGTGTTCTTCCGAACGGCGTGACCTTTGAGGGCTACGTGAATGTGGACGCGGGTGTAGAGATCTGTGGTGTCGTCACCGACGCCGAGATCCTACAAGCCACGTGCCCTCAACAGAGTGCTTCAGGGGACCCTTCTACTCCCAGTGGCGAGGACTCTGATGCCAGCGACTAAGTACCCCCTGCCCCTTCGACTCCACCAAATGCAAGTGAAGTAGCGTAGGCGCTGGACTTAGCCCCGTGCTACTTCTCTTTCCAGCAAAATGCAGATGCTGGTTTAGAACTCGTTAGCAAGCTTCAAGCCATGTTCATTGACTCATTGTGGGCACAACGTGTGCAGACGCGCATAACCAACTAGTTTTCTTAATGATGGGTATGGTGTAGTTGGAAGTCAAAATACGCGTGAATAAATCTTTGTGTACTTCCCGCTCGTGTTCGCTCATTGCACATGTGCCGCTGCAGGTGAGTGCTCAATTCAATGACCTTTCTTTAATTCGAACTTCTTTTAATTCGAACAAATTTTTGGACCCCTTCGAGTTCGAATTATCGAGATTCGACTGTACAAACACATTCCCAGGCTAACCATGCAACTATGAAAGATTTTCATGCGTCACTCCATTACAGCTGAATAGATACCTTGTTGAGAACATCATCCACGCCTCCAGCCGGAGCATCTCCAACAAGTTCCCAATAGTCAACATGGAGTTCATGGCCACCAGGTGCCTGTGAGACATTACCACAAAGCGAGATGACTACACAAGAAGGATAAAAATATAATTGTATTTAAAATGCTGTCTACATGCATATGAAAAATTCCAATATGGATTACTGATTAGCAGTTATACATGTAAAGAATGTAAGAAAAGCAATTTTTTACAAAGTGTGATGGTATGCCAGCTGTTTTTGAAGTTTGTACCTTAATGTCAATTTAAAGGACGCCTCACCAGCCCACATGGCAAATTTCACTTTTACACTGGAGGCAATTAAGTGCCCAATAAGGAGTCTATTGAAAGAACTTGAATTTTTCAATTGGGTCCATTCTTAGCAGAGATAAAAATGTTTCAAGAGGCGCAAACCAGTATTTCAGGAGATGAGAGCCACTGGCAGTACAACACCATTAAAGGAGTACTGACACAATTTTGCGGCAGCACAAAATATACACTTTTCGTTTTCTAGTCATGTACTGTTAACGCCTTCCGCACGCGGAAGCCAGGAAACACGTACAAAATATTTGAGTTTGGTTTGAAAGTTTTCGTCCAACAGCACTGCAAGCCAGCCCCAGCGCAATGGACACTACGATGACGTGTGAGCACAGTCTCTGAAAAATCGCTGAAATCGCTGTCAGAGTCACTGGACGACCGTGAAATTGTCGTTGTTTGCGTGCCCCACGTGTAACTGACCGTAGACGACAGAGTTGCAGCGACACTATCACGAATTGCTGTCCCTACATGGCTTAAACGTACGTCCGACTCCGTTGACACGTCACTAGGAAACCACCCCCTCAAAATCGAAACCGAAAAGTGGGTCTTTAAAGGGCCCCTAAACAACCCTGAGGTCCAAAATTTGTTTCAAAGATATAACTGTGCTGCGGTGCGATGTGAACATGCTCCCACAAAAATTTTGCGAATAGGTGCAATAATAAAGAAGTTACACGGGTTTAAGTGGCCGTCGGTTTCGTTTTCTCGGTCGGCCTCCCCACCCTTCTCTGCCGAGGAGAGGGTGCGCCGTCGAGACTCTGCCCACTTTTGACACATGACATGACGTGAGCATTTGACGTCATTGACGCTTGCGCTGCACTTCCGGTTGCTCCTGTTCTCGAAACGTTGGGTTGCTCCTGCGCTCACGCCGGTGGGATGGCCAGAGGATCTGACAATAGACCTGGTTTCGACCAACCAACGAGATACAACTGCGCAAGGTTGTTCGCAGTAGAACGTGACGACACCTAGGATGCGAGCGCGACTGGTCAATCGCAGGAAAGAGGCGCGGGAATTGTTTTTTGAAATACGGCGTCTGTGTGGCGCACAGCGCTGTCATATTCGCAGAATGTGATCTCCGCAACCTTCTCTATGATTGAGTTAGCTTGTTTGGGCGGCTTTAAAAAAAAGTAGGAGCCTGTTTAGTGGCCCTTTAAGGGAGCCGTATTAAAAATATATTCATTGCGTTGCGAGCCACCACGATACTCTTTTGGGTGTTCTCCCCATCAGTGCTTTCACTTACAGCAACAATACGAGAATGTCAAAAATTTGTGTCAGTACTCCTTTAACATATGCCAATGCTGCCGGCAAAGCAAATAAAAATAAAAAACACCACGTGCACTGTTGCCTCTGCAGCTGGTCATCCTCTCTGAGGGACCGAGGAGCCGGCCGTTGGAGTGCCACATCCTGATTGGTTCAGGCTGCCGCTGTACGCTCTCGATAAGTGTCACATGTCACGGGTTGTGATGCCGAATAGGTATTTTCTGGCACTTATGCACGCCGTGCGTGGCACACAGCATCATCCTCTGCATCTTGGCACACAATGATGGTGAGAGGAGACTAAACAACGCTCAAGTTTGAATTCTAAGCACCTTCCACGTTGCTACACACTGCAGTTCTTTGCAGACATGTTTGTGAGTGGACAATGTACGCAATGTGCATGTCAGCTCAAAATGGCCAGACCCAGAGAGTGGCCCTTTAAGTCGGGGCATGCATAATCAAAGGAGCTTTTTGAGTTCAGTACCACCGAAGACACAATTCATATTGTGTTGTCAGATAACACACTGATCAGTCACATCTACCAACCACAATCCTGCGACTACTTACCTAACCATAAACTTAGCTTTGATACTAAGCCAGGTGCTGTGCAAAGGCAGCCATGTACAGTAATGAAATACTTACCGTTTTGCCTTCGAGAACAGCACGAAGTTCTCCATAAAGATGAACAGATGACTCAGTGGTTAACACAAGTGCTTCATACGTGTGGCACTGGGAGAGGGACATGAACATATAGCTTACAATGACGTGCATAACATGAAAACTAAAACAAGAGCAACTGCTATGACAGACACGAGATCACTGAAAGATATCAATAATGAACATATTTTATGCCTTATGTTTACATGTCAGCATGGTAGTTTAGGATCTCAGAACTCCCCTCATTCATTAAAGGCCAGCTGCAAAATAATTCTGGACTGTATAAACTGCCCAGTTTGTACAGTGCAAGTACAGAGCAGCTACCATGTAAAATCGGCCCTGCAGCCTTGCCGAAATAGCTTCCGCAGACACTACCTATTTATAACCAAATTAACCAGAATGACCATTTGCTGAAGTTGGTGTTTAGTTTAGATGTTTCAGGCAAAAGGCAATAAACAATAAAAAATATTCTTGTCGAATCCCTCTGGGTGGACAGGAACATTTTTTTGTTTATTATTTTATTATCATAATAGCCACCAGCCCCACCACTTCTTTCTTTTTTTTTTTTCTTTCAGTGTCGCTGAATGCTGTGAAAAGACAAAGGCACAAGAAGTCAACAACGACAGCGAAGATACTACTAGTATTGGGTTCCTTTTTCATTCTCTTTATGATTTTATCCTTTCTCACAGGCTCACAGCTGCTATTATTTTGTTTGTGCCAGGGTAAACCAGTGAGAGAACTGGGTAACAGAAAAAAAGATTTTAAAACATACTCTGGGGAGCCACACTAAGCTGAATCTCCAAATTCAATGTTTACGACAGGCCATGATAGCAGCATAACCTCCTCCAGCATGTTGTACACATTTGTGCGCGCAATTTATTTGTGACAGGTGTCACAAGCAATGTGATAGACATTGTGCTTTTCATACATTCAGACAGCTCCATGCCGGATATTTATTGCATTAACTTGAGGCAATGTTCGTAATGGTTAAGATCATCACTTTCATAGTCAATGTACCACATATTTAATTCATTAATGCAAAAATTCAATATGGCCGACTGCACAACAGATGCTTGGTTATTCCATAATTATCACGGCTCACTACAACACATAGAAAAACAACAGCCGACCATCATAACTTTCTTTCAATAAAGTGGTCAGTACGTTCTAATAAGTTAGTGGAAATGTGACACATTTGTTGACCGCCTAAAATAATTTGCAACTGAGGGGGATAGCTAACAAGCCACTAGGTCACATTCCACGAACGATAACAGTGACCAAAGCAACTGAATTGCTCTTACTAAAGCATTCACACAATGAAAAAAATATCTAGCCTTAACTTTTGTATCTATCAGATAAATGAAACTGCATGCTCAGTGTTGGGCAAGCTGAATTTCTGTGCAGGCTTAGACGGCTGACAGATCTTTACCATCATGCTATGAGCATCTAAGCACTTTACATGTATAGACACAGAGTTCAGAATTCTAACCTTGTGTCAAATTGCAAAGTCTATTGATTTTACTGTTTTAAATTACACCAACTTATAACCAACAGGCAGTAAATATTAGAAAACATTGTTGCCCATGCGTAGTATGGTTAGATGGTACTAAAGATCTCAATGGTGTTCATACTAATACACTTATCATGCCACCAGGAGTCATCAGTGACTCACTGGTACCCAAAACACCAGTATCGCAGTGGTGAGAATAACCAAGAGCACCATGTAGCAAACATAGCAAAATTGAAAAGTGCAATTCGTAGTAGCTGCCATTCTTTTTGCAGCATATATGTCTAAAGCACAAAATAAAATCAAAACACAAACACAACAGCAGCATACATATCGAAGAGCCATAGAAAGAGCACTTGGAAAGAACCGCTGAACAAAAACACAAAGCTGAATGCTCATCAGAACGAAATAATAATGACTTAAAAGTGTTAGAGGCACATTAAAATTGTAAAAGGACTATACCAATGCCTCTTAATGAGAAGGAATGATAACTGTACTATACCAATAGCTCCTTAATGAGAAGTAATGTGTACGTTAAGCTAATAGCAATCTGCTATCTACAAACATACTTTACACTGATGGCTGTGTCAAAAAAAGTGCTTCCATAAACCAACAGAGGACACACAACACAAGTGCAGAAAAGATAAAAATGAAACTGATTAGCACAAGATATATCTCGTGCAACAGCAGGATTGTTAAAAATACCAAAAGAATGTGTGTTGCAGTAAAGAAATTGAAGAAAAAAAAAGGGGGGGGAAAGCCGTAGAGAACTTAAGAGTACTGCTCACAGCAATAGAACCTGACAAAAATTAATGTGCTTGTTCTTGTGGCAATGAAGAAATAACATAAGTTTGGGCGTGTTGGTATTCTGTCTCCACCTTCCTGCACACAACAAAAGACACTGAATGAATGAGAAAGACTGAGAGAAGCGCTTGCCTTCTTTTTTGCCTGTCTTTCACTGTGCGCTAGAAGCAATGAAGAAAACGTGGAAGGGTAGCAATGAATTTTAAAAAATGCATTTTAAACACTGTCTTATGATGAGTTGCATTGCAAATACTAACGCAAATTGAACATTTCTGGTCTGAATTTCACCAATTCAGTGTTAGTCCTAGTAGCACCTCTCCCAGCTGCAATGACTGAAGAGAAATAAATAGTCTTGCCTTGTAAACAACAAAAAATTTTAAAAAAAATTAAAGAAATGTTTGTTACGTCCTACCTGCCAGGATGGCCAGCATTACAAGCAGCTTGTTTTTTCATGAAGTTAATGAAAATGTCTGTACTACTGATGAGGCAGTACAAGTGATGTGCTGCAATGCCGTTGCATGGTACACACACATACGTAACTTCATTAAACTGTGCTGTGAACTCATTCGTTTAATTTGTTTTGAGACCTTGGCACAGCAGTCTGCAGCGCACATAACAGTGACATACCAGCTGGTCTGTGAGGATGCATTGAAGAAAGCCTGTGCCGTCTCGCAGCAGGATGAACATGAGCGAGCGACCCTGCCTTCGCAGGTGATGAACCCAGCCATAGAGGTGCACACGTTTGCCTCGATGGCCCTTTGCTTCACGGATCTTAATCTGTCAATAACCACCCCAAACCAAGACCACCATTATTTCACATTGACAAAATGGCAAAGTTTGTAGTTAGCTATTTATAAAAACACACACAGTTTGTGCCCATTCGCCACGAATCCTACTAAACTGTTTCCATCGGTCTGCTTCGTTACACTAAGAGAAAACACTGCATTAATGTATAGCTTTAAATGAGGTATTCTTTAAAAATATAGCTGTGAAAATAGCAAACTTTTAAGTGCAATGCAAATTCGAATATTAATGTACGAGTGCAAATTGGGATTAAATATTTTTTTAATAATACCATGTCAAATTACAGAGGAATTTACCGCTAAACATCGACAAAAGAATTGATTGCACACTAGTGTACTCCCACGATGTCATGAAAAAACAGTCAAGTCCTAAAGAACGGTTCCACAATGAACCGTGCATATGCATGAGTTAAGTTCGCTGCAGTACACAAATGTTAAGTTTGCTGCAGTGCACGAGTGTTAGCTTCACAACATTACGCGAATGCTAGCTTCGCCACAGTACGAGACTGCTAGCTTCGCTGCTGTACAGGAATGTTAGCTACACTGCTGTACGGGAGTGTTAGCTTTGCCGCTGTATGCGCCTGTTAGCTCCACCGCAGTATGCAAGTGCTTGCTTCACTGCAGTATGCAAGTGTTAGCTTCGCTGCGGTACACGGGTGCTATGCAGCGAAGCGTACTACATGCGGGAATGGGGCCCTATTCACCAGAGAATGTATTCTGACCTTGAATTGCAAACTTCAAATAGTTTGAAAAATAAAATTTCAGTGTAAATCAAATCGAATAGCAAATGCTATCACAAAAATAATCGAAAATTCGAATATTTGCACACCCCTACTTTAAAAGCACCATAACGCAAGAGGCGATATTGATCTAGAGATAACCACAACCAAGTATTATCACAATTATTCCTTGATAAAAACTACCACAATGAATGATTGACATTATTTGTCAGGTAGTACTGCCTGCATTAGGTCAGACAGGCAATCCATGAAACTATGCTCTGAAGGACAGACAACAGAATGAGTAAAGAAATAAAAATTCAGCACACGTGCCCCATACAGGTGGTAAACCATCGAAGCTCAAATGTGCAGCACTGATGCACATTTGAGCTTATTACTAGGCTAATCCCGATGTGTCGTTAAAAAGTATTTCTCAGTTATTGCTTATGTTCTTGTGTTTCTTAGTGAGGTTATACACATTTGGCTTGGGTTTATCACGTTTATTTAAAGTGCCACACATTGGGCTTCACATGATCACCATCATTTACGGTATTTACTCGATTCTAACGCGCACTCGTTTCCCGCGACCAAAAAAAAAAAAGTGGGACATCGATGTCCCGAATAAAACTGCCACACCTCGCCGGGCGTAGCCGTGTGCAAGTGGCGATAACATCATTTACTCGCAGTGCTGCATTCCTCCGTGCTATCGCAGTTCCCTCACACCTGCTGCCGCGTGCTGCCATGCGTTCTGTGCAGGCTGGCGCAGATAAGCCTAAGCATGGTCTGGGCGTGGTCCCTGAGATTGCCGCGATGCAATCTCGGACGTCATGCAGCGTGCACGACTGAGAGGCTCAGGTGGCTCAGGCTCAGCACAGATATGAGGGAGAAATGTGATCATGAACCGTTGTGCGCGCGGTGATGGGGAAATATCGCCCCTTACGGCTACGCGCGAACGCTACCGAAAGCTGGTGCGGCTGGGCGTCTCCGAGGTTGCATCGGTGACGTAGCGACTTTGGTTGGCCGCAAGACAGCCAAGCCGGCGCGGCAAGCATCATCGGCCTACGCATCATGTGCGTCGTGGCGTCGTTCAGCGCGGGACTGGCGGCGACATAGACTACTGAAGCTATGTGTGCCAAAGACCGCCGCGCCGCCAGTTCGTTTTTTCGCCGGTGACCATTCGACACCGCTCGAACCTCGTAGGAGGCGGCCGTTTTGATGATATCGTAACGGTGTCGTTCGTTCGTACTCGATTCTAATGCGCATACGATTTTTGGACCCGTTTTATCGGAAAAAAGGTGCGCGTTAGAATCTAGTAAATACGGTAGTAGTGGGCTGAAGACAAGAGTGGGCCGAGTGTGATAGAAGAAAGAAGTGCATTCACAAATGCCCACGCAAGAGAAGAAAGGTCATGACAGTGTTCTGCACACACACAGGACTGCCCAATTTTCCTTTCACCTAGCCACATAAAAGTGTCGCTTTAATAAGTACAATAAACAAAAATACTCCTTTGAGCCTTCTGATAAGCATTCACAACAAGCTAAAAAATAAATTTAAATAGGGGTTGATATCCTAAAGCAAGTTATTATTAGCACATTTTTCTTTTCAGCCTTATAATGTGCCTGGCAGACCAGGTGTATATTGGAGGCCTCTCAGCAATACAAAGCCAAAGCAACTTTTCAAAAAGATTTGCTGGGAGCAAGGATATTGCGACTGAAAAATCCCCTTGCTTGTTGTTCCTCAGTTCAGCAGAATAGGGCTCTGGTGGGGTGCCGTGCAAAGTGCCCTGCACTGCACATTACCTGATCAGACTTCAATGTCATAACAGCATGGCTGATTGGGTGCACAATTTAGAAGGGGTGTCAGGTGTAGAGTTGCTGCATACTACAACTCCGCACCTGCAGTGAGGAGGACCCAGACACAGGTGCGCGGGTGGCAGTGAATGTGTTAATTTATGCCAGCTATAGGCCAATATCAGCCATCTACTCTATGAAGAAAGATAGCAGCTACAAAGACAGCACAATGTTGCCACTTACTCTGGAGCCCTGTTTTCTGTGAAAACAGGGCTCCAGAGTAAGTGGCAACATTGTGCTCCATGAACGCTACGTCCTGCGCACGACTACAAAATTTGGCTGAGCTGTTCACTGCTGTGTGTGATAGCTGTTGAATGTGTTTGTTTTACCAAGCCCGGCGGGTGATTCAGGACCTATTTGATGCTTGAACAATGTAGTGTATTCTTAACATGATGGTACCACTGATATTCTAGTCACCAAAACCATAGAATTGGTCATATCCATAGCTCAGAAGACATCTATAACACCAATAAAGAGAACAAGCCTAGAAGAGAAAGAATATTACTCACCTTGACTGGGTCTGGTAAAGACGGATCAAGCTGTATCTTCACCTTCTTGGCTTCTTCTATGTTCTTTTCCCGTCGTGCCTCATCTTCTGCTTCCTTCTGTGTGCGCTCAGCGTTCTTATACTGTTCTCGAGCCCAGATCTTACGCACCTTTTTACACTGTGACTGAGACACAAGGGTCCACTTCTGAAAAAGATCAAGGGGGCAAATTTTTCACATCTTGCAGAGAAATGGCAAAAAAAAAAAAATCTCTTTAATTGTTTTGTGTGTAAGATAGGTGTGGTGTACTATTTCAATCTCATTTCTTTCTTACTAAAGTATGAATTAACTTGTGTTGTTTAATTTCATATCACATTACTGCTCAACCCTGTGACTGTTTTTACCTGCCTCGCATGGCTGCAATACTGCCGAAGTGTTATAGGTGTCCAAGGAGTTGTCAAGCTATTGAGACATACCTTTTATCACGAGCTCCTTATCTACAATGTACTGAGACAATGGCAAAAATAACATAAGTGTTGTTTCTACTTGCAATGGGGGGCAACATAGAGGGCCCCTGACAAGGCCGGATTAAACATTTTGGCTGTACAATAAAACGTGGGGAGCACGTAACAGCGAGAAAAAATAAAGGACAAAGCAACTGCGGCACACAAGCACATATAAAGCCTATGAGAATGGCAAATTGGACATGGAAATGCCACAATGAGTGATTTAACCTTTGTAAGCAGGGAAGGTGGTCCATCTGAGATGGGGGCACAAAATTTTGTTAGCATTTGTGATGAAATGAACTTATCTTGCTGCACTACAGGAATATTTCAAGAGCCCTTTAGCTCTCTGACAGTCTCCCTTTTGTTTCCTTGCTCAAGTGCAACTTACTAATTGTAATAATGGAAGCTCATTATTATTATTATTATTATTATTATTATTATTATTATTATTATTATTATTATTATTATCAACACAATGGGCAATGTTCCCCTACTTAAACAAATAAGAAAGCAGAAATTCACATGCAACTAGAATGTAATAAAATATAATATACAATGCAATATGATATGATATACTAAGCTAGCACAAGTATTGGGAGGAGAAAAGAGCACTATAGAACATTACATTAGTACAAATTGTAAAACAAGACATCAAATAATACAGGTTTTACACAAGTTGAACAAGCTGATCTCGACAAGAGCAACTGAGAAAATTTGCCATTCCACATCACGCCTCTCAATTTGGTAACAAATGATTTGTGAATACACAGCTACAATGTCACTTTGCAGATTGTTCCAGTAATTGTAAAAAGCAGTGGAAAGTTGTAAAGCAAGTTCATGTGCACGAACAAAGGTTGTACTCTATATTCATATGAAAACCTGAAAAAAATGAAATGGGCTAGTTTGATCTGCAATTGTTAAAAACAGTGACTCATTTAAATAAAGCCTTTGGCATTATGATAGCAGTGCAATAAGACTTCACTTTTGTAGTGAAGGCAATTTCAATAATGCTTCAATGGCTGTTACATGATGGATGCATGAATATCTTAACGCAACAAAGTGGTCTGCTTTACCTTAGATGGCTTTACTCTTGTTAATTAGGTATACATAATTGATTAGGGTTCCAAATAAGGGTGGCATATTCTATTTTTGAGATAACTAAATTTATGTATGCAAGAAGTTTAGTAGATCCATCAGCAGAATACAAGTTATGTTTCATGCATTATAGTACTTTCAAAGGCTTATTATAGTCAGATACAACTCAAGCACACAGCGAAAACCCTCCCATGATTGTATAACCACCAGTCACTGTCCTCTTGTGAAGCTGCATATAGTCCCTATGTAAACAATTTGAAGCGGCAACTGCAATAACAATGTTATAAAGGCATAAGTTCATATGTTCTCACTTATTTGCTAGAGTGAAACATGAAAAACCTCATTCTTTATTGAAGTGATGCCAAAATGACCCACAACACCATTTTGAAAAGGACACATGATGTCAATCTTGTTTGCTTTTCTGATTGACTCACGTTGTATCACCGAATTGAGTGGTCCACCTGCTTCCCTTGCCAACTGCTCTTTTCTAAGTTGTATCCTACTATAGTTACTGCACAAACATGAACATTCCACAAGAGGTTATGAGAAAGATGGAGCAATAACGGTTATGAGAAAGATGGAACAATAACAATTGAATCCGAATGCATTTTAAGCTGCCATATAGTTAACAATATAGGGAATTAGCCTGGGGTTGGCAATTCTTGTAAAACTTATGTACTCTGTTTCTGAGACACCTATTTCCATCAGCAGTTGTTGGCACCAGTGTGCTACTTGACTGATGTCAAATTTCAGCACATACACAACTTCACTGCTAGCAGTCTACCTGCGTATATTACAATCTGTGAAAAATCTGACTGGTGACAACAAGTGCTTACTAATATTGCTAACATAAGTTATAAATTGATACCATAAATAAGCAACTGTATATATGGAAAAGCTTTCCATAACAATGGGTTACATTTTCTCCAGGCCAAACAACCACATAACCTTGATTATAACAATCCTCATCATCATGCCTCATTCTAAACACTGTTTAACATCCAATTCTACTGGCATGCGAGCAAGTAAATGTAGACATAATTCATGATTTCCCTCTATGTCTGATCAAGATCATGCAATACCTTTGTTAAGATGCGAGCTTGGAAGCCATGCTTACCTCTCCATCTTTTCCATCACCATAGAACTGAGGGAAGGGTTCTTTTGCAGCTATTCTCATTGCCTGCATGAAACACATCTTCATAAGAAGCTTGGCCAATGCTAAATGTCTGCACTTCAAGAAACAAGAGCACATACCTGTAGTAAACTCTTGACTGGCTTCAGCTCACTGCCATCACCTGTTTCATCATCACCATGTGCTTCAGATATATAAAGTGGCTCTCCTGAAAGGTCACAGCACGTGCACTTTAGCTCATTGCTGATTATAAGACAAGTGCCTGCTGAAACTACTCGCAGTGGAACCACCCATAAATTGAAATGGACGAGTACTAGGGCACAATTTCAGAGCAAGCCAATGCACTTTGCTGCACACAATGATTGATGTGGCTGTTCAATAAGACCTTCATAAGACAAGCATCCCATGAGCTCAATGATGCCAAGAGTGCTAGCATATGAAAAGACTGTCAAAAAAAGAGAAAAGATAAAGAAAACATTCCTGAAACCCGTCTGCTTTTCACAGTTCCTCTTGCTTGGTGTCGCTTTATTCCTCAGGCAACATCACCCACCTGTGTACGTGATCGCGACCACTACAAGCTGGATGAAAATGCAATGGCACCAGTAACACCAGTGGTGCCCATGTCACAAGCATAAAACTTGTTTCCTCACAGCGTGCCAGGGAGTGACTCTGCTGAGTAAGGCTTTCCAGAAACGGTTCGGCCAGTTGCAAATGTTACAGGCGCAGATTCTTCCATGTGATCGCATCACGTTTGACATTGCATGCGTGCACCTGTCAGTCATTTGTCGCCGCATATGAAAGTCAAACAGTTGCATAACTCGTAACACAGGCGATATGGGAATGTCTCTATGACCTGCCTTAAATACGGCGAGACTGTGAGACACGAGTCACGCGAAATAAAGTTTCCAGTGACGAAGTACGCAGTTCGATCAGCAACGATCGGCCTTACAAATAGAGATCTGACTGATCTCACGTCTATTTTGACGTATCTACAAACTTCAATGCATAACCAGGCACGTGCCGCGCGGGCATACGAAAGTTCCCAACGCGATTCACTCCATCCGAAAGTTCACTGCTCGAACCGACAAACCACGCAACGACAGTGGTCGAAATCGGGCGTAGCATCGTACAGTGTTTGGTTGCTGAGCCTAAACCTTTTAATGACTGAAGTGAGTATGTGTTGAGGCTAGTTTGATCTTCTGTTGGACGCGAGAAAATGAACACAAAGTTGCACGAGTTGGCAGCGAACGATGCCGGTCGAGTGTGTCATGACTGCACACGTAAACGCGCGACACGATAACGAGTCGGAACTCACTTTCCTCTGTCTGTTGGGCACCGCCGCTCATGTTGTGCGTTAGCAGCTGTTCTCTCGAAACTCGTGGGGACAAAACAATAGATTCGATCACGAAGAAGTCCTCCCTCTCAAAACACCAGATTTGGGCTCTTTTAGCTGACTACTACGAGCAGCGTGAAAGATGACGCAAGGCGTGGAACGGTGAGCAATGAATGGAAGTAGATGGTGTAATGACAAGTCTGCAGTATGCCGTAATTAGATGTAAATATATGGCAGTAATACTGCCGCATTGTGAAATTATACGTGTCCAGTAATCAAAACAAGAGGTGCGAGCTACACACCCATTTGGCGTACTTAGGACTCAGACGCGCAATTTGTCTGGCCACAAGTACCTTATCTTTTTTTTGTGTCCTTTTTTTTTGTACAAATGGCGCGGCATTTTTAAAACTGGGGTAGAATTCCGTATTTTTGTACGGTTTCTTTCCCATATTTGTTTCGTAACACCCTGTATGCGATCCTTAGCGGCAGCGTAGTTCTGATGCAACAAGTATACCGGCAGTTTTAGAATAGGATGTAACACATTTGTAACACGTCATACGCTAGCTACCACCGTGCCCTTGGGCACGGGCTTTATTTCTCGTAGATGGCCGGTGTGCGTACCCAATTCTAAAGATCTCTAAATAAAGCTTGTCGCTCGTGAGCGTTCGCGTAAGTCGATGCTGCCAAGTTCATGTTGCACTGCGTGCGATTTCCGCTTAGGAGCATGCATGCACTGGTGTTCTTTTGTTTTTTCTTTCTTTCCTTCTTTCTTTTTTCAAGCGTTTATTTCATGAAGAAGAAATTACCACGTGCGCATGAGTTGTGATAGAGATGATATGTAGTTGAAGGTCGTCGCAATGATATCCTGGGGGCATCCGTGGGCACTTGAAACAAGTATTGTTCATTTATAAATCACTGATAAGGAAAGCGCGCTTACACAATACTTGTCATGTCATTCTTTGTACTTGTGTAAGCGCTCTTTCCTTAGCCGTGATGAACCAACTAGCTCGAAATGTGCTTTTAATTTATAAATATTAATTACTTAATTGTTTCAATTATGAACTTTGTAAATATTGCTTAAGTGCTTGCATACCAAATTATAAAGTTAATTATAGGCTTCCTACAATAGCCGCGGAATCAAGCATTTGTTTCACGCTGAAATCTGTCACGTTAGTTTTTCCGAGAAAAGAAGAACACAAAAAGTCCGCGAAGTAGTACAATGAATTACGAAACACGCATTAGTGCACAAAATAAATCGTCGCCGTGATTGAAGCACTCCAGGATGGTTTAGCAGTATATATACTTAGTTGTCGGTAGTTGTCCTGAGTAAATCATGTGGGACGTAGTAGTTACTACTACGTCCCACATGATATGTAACGTAACGTATAGCCAACCGGTGGAACAACGCGCGCTTAACCGCGCCTTTCCTCAACCCCCCCCCCCCCCCTCTCGAATAAAATTCACGAGGACCAGCTTTTGTAGAATGAGGGGTGGATGTAGCTTCACCGTTCCTTTCAACCGCCCCTCTTCAAATTTGCAAACAGGAATTCTTGATGATCTTAATGTAATATAGCAAATACACGCATGCGATTTGTGTTTATTGCTTCGAACAATGTCGATTATTATTATTATTATTATTATTATTATTATTATTATTATTATTATTATTATTATTATTATTATTATTATTATTATTATTATTATTATTATTATTATTATTAATCAAAATGTCTACGCCCACTGCAGGGCGTAGACATTTCTCCATATCTGGAGATTTTATATACAGCCTCAAAGCCTGAAGGTCTGACCATCTTATGTATACCTTCATGACTGCATATGGCAATCATCATTTTGCGCTTATGACAATTTCACTCCAAAGAAATATAATTATCGCTTTTATCAGCTAGTAGGCTTTCGTTCCCGCTACAAATATTTACGCACATATAATGAACTGTCTTGCGCACACATTTCATTATATGTCATAACCGTCACACAGGACCAACGCATAAGTTCTACGTGAACGGTCGCTGACGTTTGCGTAAAAGCTACGGAACTGTTCATAGCAATCGTCCAGGGGGCATAGCCGATTGCACACCACCAGGTAAATCGTCGATAGTTAGGAAAGGTAGTAGCTTTGGGGTTGCAAAAAACGCAATAATTAATGCAGCCTACCAGGAGTCACGGCGCTGCGCCGCAAGGAGAGAGAGAGAGAGAGTGAAAGAAGGAAGCGGGAAGGAGCGGCCATCTTATTCTAGAAAGATCACTTAAATAGCCTCTCTAGAATAAGATAGCCGCTTTGGCCAAAGCATCCGCCTTCAATACGAGAGCCACTGGGGATCGAACCCCTGAAGGTCATCAAGAACCCCTGAAGACCATCCAGAGCCCTGAAGACCATCCAGAATTTTCTGGCGAAAACAAACAAACAAACAAACAAACAAACAAACAAACAAACAAACGAAATAGGTACACATAAGTTACATAATAAACAAAGAACGCACGTACCAATACTTAAACGGACACACATATAAACGGATACAGACACATAGAAAAATCGTCACTTTTCCCGGAGACTGGCGAATTCTGCGCGGTTTGTGGGCTTTCCCTGCAGGTGCCCAGTGAGACGGTGAAGCGAACGCTCAGGCGTTACTTAGAGTTATGAGGTTCAATACAGCTCGTATATTCTCCCCATTAACGTAAACCTACTGGTTCAAGTATATTTAGTGACAAGGAAAAAGCGAGCATACGTACGAACGCAAGGAAAATTTCCATTCACCCCCCTGAAGTGTTATGTGCAGAATGCAGGCTTCTCCTACTTATTGATATGCACAAGGTGAAGCAAGCTTTTAAGTGCTGTTTCAGTCATTCACGAGCGCGTGTATCACGGATGTACTGTGCACTGTACATACGTACTGACAGTTGCTTTGGATGATACTGACTTGAGTATACGTAACATAACACCCAGATTTTATTGTTTGAATGTATAATCAATGCTCCTTACTTCTATTTCTACTGATACAGTACACAGAGTTATGACTCTTTAATAAAGTCATCCGACAACTCTAATAACTCGTCAAACGGACAGTGTACGCTACCCTCCAATAGAGTGTACGCGAAAGACCTATTGCACGTGCAAATGTCAGAAGGCGCAGAGTTTTCGGTTCCGTCGTGGGCGCCTGGGAACAGCCGCAGGCTGTGCTGGCAACCGCGGGCTACTGTTTATTATGCTCGCCGCCCGTTCCCGTTGCTGCGACGATGTAACGAAACCGAAGGCATCGCTGTTCGTCGCAACAGTTGCAGCCTTTGCAGAAACTCGGTTCGCCTTGTGTGTAAATGAGTGCTGTAACGGCGTCATAAATATTGCGCTTCGCTCGAAGATGGCGCCAAGGGATGCTTCTTCGTGTCTATTTAGGCTTCCCACGTCAACCGACGACGGACTATCTAAAGTGCAGTGGTAGGGCTGGCTTCCGTCGATTTTCGTCGCCTGTTGTGCTTTGCGGGTCCTTCGAGTCATCAAACGTCGGAGCAGCTGGATCCGAAGAATGGCTCTAGAGAATTTTCGGACTCCCCCAGGACCCGCATAAATGAAAAGGCGACGTTACTGGCTGTTGTCCAAAACAGACTGCCTCCCTCCCGCCCCTTTGTTGTGAAAAATGCTTTCCACTCGCAATGGCTCTGATAGCAAGGTGAGTGCCAAAATGCTTCACCAGGCGTGTAGCGGTGGGTGCACATGTGCATCAGGGCCAATGCGTCCAATCCAGGCTCGCAAGCTCCAAACGTCGATATCGTGTGCCCTTCAACGGTTGACGTTCATAGCGCAGCTCTGCAGCTTGCTTTCTTGTGATTTTGCTCGTAGTAAACAGCTTTCTGACGCCGCTAAAGGCTTTTTTTTATTGACGGTGAGCAAAAGGATAAATTGTTTAGCCAAAGATAGTGAGTAGTCTCGCTCGCACGTTGCGTAATCATTAATTTAGCGATGCATTGATCACTGGTTACTCTTGTGTGCCCATGTTGAATGCCTGTTATCCAGTGTTCACGCGTATACCGTAAGCTACTCTTGCATGAGCATCCAAGAGCGCTCGCATATAAATATATAACGTCACATATGAGATATCTAGAAATAGAAAACTCACAACAAGGAAAAGGCTGCACAATACCTTTATCGCAATAAATAATAATAAAAAAAGATTACTGAAGAAAAAGAAGTCTGAGTTTTAGAGTGCATCAATCTGATAAGGATTGATGTACCTGCTGTGTGACGTAAAACCGAATTGTATATCATCAAAAAAGCACACAAGTTCTCAGTGTCCTAGTCACTACAGTTATGAAGTAATGATATTGTTGTGGTCTGTGTGCACTGAGTAGTAGTAGTAGTAGTAGTAGTAGTAGTAGTAGTAGTAGTAGTAGTAGTAGTAGTAGTAGTAGTAGCAGTAGTAGACTTTTATTGCAGCCCAAATATTACAGCCAACATTTCGACCATCTGTGCAACTAGTTGGTGCTGATCTTCCTCCCCTTCAGTGCCAATCTATTCAAGCCAGATGGTGATTGAAAGGGAAGAGGGAGGATAGGAGCTCTATTACTGAGCAACCGGGCAGTAGAAAAGGCAACATGACAGACGATTAGAGAGGAAAGAATGGATGTAAGAATACATGTGAGAGCCGTAGGCTAGGGAGAAAACAAAACCTCATGAACCGATTTGGCCTTGAATGTGTTCACTTGTGGGCTCAAGTTTACGAGCCACTTTTCAAATTCGGCACATACATGATCATACCAGTGTGCAAGGGCTCTGCTGTGTACTGTGTAGCTGTACGACACACTACCCAGAAATTAGCCAATATATTGGAAACCATCTGCTAATGTCAGCAGTAGAGAAATCATTGAATGATAAGTTGCACCACTGATAATTTCTAAATTGGGTCTTGCTACTGGTGGCTAGCTATATTAATTTAGCTTTCGGCATCCATTCATGTAGAATTGTAGAGCAAATTCCACAATGTATTTTTTATGCTTCCCTGTAATAAAAATAATTAGTTTGTGGCAGAAAACACATTCTGTGGGTGACATTGAGAATAGCCCATTTATCTAAGTGTCAGCACGCGCTAGTGTGACTGACTTCCCCTCCCTTATGCCCCTGCCGTAGGTCAGTCAGATATATAAACTTAGACTTATGTGCACATGGTCGAAATTTCTAAAGCAGTTGACTGCCTTGTGCCTTATAATCATATCGTGGTATTGACTTGTAAAACCCCAGCAATTATTATTAACATGCCTCTCTGTGGTACACTCTTCTTATGCAGGTGCTTAATTTTGCAGAGGAGCAGGCAGTTTATTTTTGTGCTGTCATGCATAGTACTAAGTGTAGTTTTGATGATGAAAGCAATGATATCATGCTAGGTAAACTAGTACTAGCTATGTTTTAGTTATCTAAACATGTGCATATTCTAAAAGCCTTATGATTGTTATGTAGTATGTTGTCAGTGTAAAAGTTCTGCAGGCAAATATAAAAGACCAAATCCTGCTTCTGAAGAGTAAGATCTGATGTTTATAGTCAGGATCACTCATTCTTGAGAAAAACCTAATAATTTCATATTTTGCAAGTTCTACAAATTTTTTAAAAGCTAGTGTTGCCCTGGATTCCTGCTTGTTAATAAAGAACAAGAATAAATGCTGTTGCCTGACATTTTGCATTGAAAATTAACAAAGGAGTTACTTTCGATGTGGGCTTCAACTGCTGGTGGCTCATTTATAGAGGGAGAAAGGAAATCAGAGGAGGCATGTTGGTCAGGCAGCCAGCATTTGCGAGGTGACCTCTACATCATTCTCAACCTCTTTCACTCACCTATGGATGGCTGAATCTCTGGTATATCACAACACACATTGTTCCTGCGAAATTCACATGTTCAGTCATTGCTGCTGCAACTTCCCTCGAGTCAAAACTCGGCCCACAGAGCTTATTTTCTGCTTTAGGATCACGGCCTTCGGCCAGTACATCGAATTCAAATGTCAATGGTGAGCACAACAATCGGCTTAATGTGTGGTGGATCATGAGGTTTTTTTTATCTGTTTCATTAAAACCAGCTTAGTCATTCATTGATTATGCCTTAGTGCTTCACTCTATCAATACATGCACTAAAGTACAGTTTTAAACAATACCTCCTGAAATCAAGCCGAACGAACAGATAGCACTTACATGCATGCGACTTGGCAGAGTGTTGCTATTTACTGGCCCAACTTAGTGAATGTGGCAGTGATGCTGCCCTGCATTGCCAGTGATTGCTGTGACGTTGAGACATTCTCCTACTTTTTTGCACACAGTGGGCGCTTCCTGTAATGTGTGTGAGATACTGCTGATGCAAGCATTGGCTGCACCATGCAGGGTGCCATGAATCAGGAGCTGTCCATAGCACCCGTGTCTTGCCATCGCTGCTTCCTGGCAAAGTCTTCCAGGGACCACGTTGTTGTGGTGCCCTCTGGCGGCGCCAACCAGGAATACCATCGATTGATCCCTGCCCTTTTTCGGGATGTGTCTACCATTTCTACGAAGTCGCTGCTCAAGGTGAATTTTTCTTCATGCTTCTCTTTCTCTTTTGCACACATGTGTCCAGAAGGAAGCTGTCATGCAGAGATTTTTCCACGTATCTGCTTGTTTTTCTAAATGCACCCCCTAATTTGG
Source organism: Hyalomma asiaticum (assembly GCA_013339685.2). Taxonomy (NCBI): domain Eukaryota; kingdom Metazoa; phylum Arthropoda; class Arachnida; order Ixodida; family Ixodidae; genus Hyalomma; species Hyalomma asiaticum. Next base: position 128,687,739 of record CM023482.1, on the reverse strand, counting down.
AAACATTGTAACAAATTTAAGATATCTGCCACTTCAAACACCCACTTGGAATTACAACACACTCCTTAATTTCAATGCCTGGGCAGCCACTGCTTCCATGGCCTATTATAGGTGCTTTGCAAATCAGGAAGCTCATAAGAGCACTTGTATATTGTTGCCTACAGGAGAAGAAAAACTGAAAGGGAGAGAGGAAGCAGTTATCACTCTGCACCTTAGGTGCCTACTTCTAAAGATGCCCTGAAGCTCTAACTACTTACATTTGAATTAATTTTATGTTGTGCTATTTTGTCATGATTCTGCACTTCATGTTACTGCTACAATAAGTACAAGGCTCATAAAAGGTTGAACAGTGGACCACAACTCAGACCGCATCATTTTCCTGCTTTTGTCACCCTTTCTGTCCTACATCCCTTTCTCTGTCCTTCTCTTCTCTCCTTTTTTGTCACTGTCAACATGCTGGTGCTGCTCAGCTCGTTCAAGAGCTTTCCAACTCACTGACGGAGCACAGCCTACTGATGCGCCTAGTGGGGACGCCCAAGGATGGCCTCCTTCACCGAAGCCGTATGTCCGCTCTGCAGTGCCGTTGCTGCCAGATGGCACACTGCCTGAAGGCACATTTTGTGGATGTTTTCCGTGGGTGCGCACACTCTTCCTGTCTCTTTTTCTCACTTCACTATTAAGTAGCTATTTCTTTAGCCCCACTTGTTACTTGTGGCAAATGACCCTTCCTTTTTTTTTTTATTGAGATATGGAAACATTGGAGGGTAAGCTTTGGTTAGAGCCGAATATCCAAAATTTATGAAATTGATAGGACATGGATAGAATAGGATGATAGGATGAGGATGTGGAAAGATATCAAACACCACAATGTGTCATAGTTACTCTAGTGCACAAAGTATTTATGCTCTTGTATGTTGCATTCTTCAGTGCTTGAATGGCAGCTTTGTCTAAGTTGAAATGAAGTCAGCATTGGTGCGATTGTGCTTTTAGAGTTTTATTCTTTTAGTTTTTTTCAATTTAAGTTAATGCCAATGTTCTGAAATAAATTGTTTGCAAGCGTAAAATTTAATATCATATTCAGCATTAATATCATAGATTAGAACAGGCCTGATTAATTGGATTGTATGTAGCAGCGATAGCTCACAACAGATTGCACTTAAGTAAATTCTGCATGAATATCTGAATGTATACTTTCTCAGCGCTTTACCCTTAATCCTTACAGCATGCCATCTTGTTCTCTCTTTCCTCTTTACTTCCCTTGTACTTGTCTTCCTCTTGTATTTATTTTCCTGCCTTCATAAAAACTAGTAGCTTGGCAGTGTGGTTTTTTTGGTGATATTTGTCAGCCTTCTCTTTCCCTATTTCCCACTTTTGCCTTTGCATATGTATTTATAAGGCAAACAGTTCTTGCATTAGCATATTTTAAGCACGTTAAAGTGACACTAAAGGCAAATAGTAGTCTAAGCCCACTGGTGTATTAATGCTTGGGAATGTCTGAAAACATTGATATTATCAATGATGCTGCTTTAATAATCGACATATTAAAGTAAATTTATGGCACATGACACAAAATTCAACTTTCGTGAGTCACTCTAGTACTAGAGCAATGAAATGACTCATCTTCACTATAATTCTGTGACTAGTACTAATCACTCATTGTAAAAAGATCATTGCAGCATGTTATAGGACAGCATAAAATGTTGGCTATGCATTTTCATTCTGTTCATATAGCAAATATCTTTTTAACATAGCTCGTGTGCGAACTCATATGCCAGAGCCACTTTTCACGATGTAGCAGATATCAGTCTCAATGGCTATGCTTTTGTGCACTGTGATCTGTAGGTTCAATAGTGGGAGTCAGGAATGTGTCATGGCCATCATGTTCAAGACAGTGCTACAAGTTGTACAAGTTATGTGGTTGGTCAAAAAGTTTCGCCACTTCCGTTCACCAATTCACTGATTGCATTAATTTGTACTGCTTCATTGGCTTTGATTGATTGTGAAGCGTAAGCTCTGTACAAGTAAGTGAACATGTTGTGTCTGCGACTTTGTCAGCTTGCTTTTTCATCTTACCTTGGCATTTTGGGCACACTTTAGGCAAAGAGTCATGGTATTGCCCGTGGAGCAGTAAAGGGCAATGTTACTTTCCCATTCGGGATCATATGGCTCGTATTGCGATAAGCATATGTGGAGCCGTACAACGCAATTTTCTTTTCAGTTAAGCATCTTATTTTTGCCGCTAAACAAATACTGTAAGCTTTCTGACATGGCATGTATGTCAACCTGCCTTTGGTTTCCCAAACAAAAATGTCAAAATAATATGCAAAACTCTGTGTGAGCCTTTTAGCGCACTTGAATTTCTTCCAAAGAAAGCAAATTGTCTGACTTCTTAGACTTCATTTTTCTGACTGCAAGAATCTTTTGTGGGTCCAGTTCTCATGTACATTGTAGGGTAGCCACAAATATTGTAGTTTTTCATATTCATTGCTTAGTATATGTAACATATAAGGTAGTCATGGTCTTGTGATCTCGGATAGGCTGAGCATGAGACTGGGCCTTGGTCCGTTATGGAACAGTGATGTGCACTCGTGGGGTCCCACCGGATTCAGCGGTGGCCTTCGGGGAAGATGCACAACCGTGGTGGTTACTAAGGGTTACTAACTTACTACATATTCCAATGAGACTAACTTAGCACTGTCTAATGATTCCTAGATGGCACACACTTGTGCAGGAAACAGCACACACAGCCAGATATATTCACTTGCCACTGAAAAGCTTCTCAGATTATTTAAATATATGGCTGTTGTGTTGAACGGGCCTTGCTGAGCCTGTTTTCCTGATTTCAAGGGAGGAATATGTGTAGGGCAATGGTGCTTATTACTGGGCAGCTCTCCTTTCTTGTTCTTTGTTTTTTGTTTTGCTTTTTCTTAATATTTGTCTCGTGGTCTTTCAGGATGGAGGCCTTGTCACAACCTGATGTTGTGGAGCTAGGCAAGTCTCTGCGTATCTACATGGCCTGCCTGCACTCCATGGAGCAAGAACTTCACCAGACTGCCCACCTGTTTCAGCTGTTCCCCTTGCACCCCACCCCAGGTCAGTGTAGCTGCGTTAGTAAGTGTAATGGCTACCCAACTTGTCTCTTGCTACTTTTGCCAGGAAAAGATACAGCTTCATTGCACGTTGTGAAAACATCTACAGTAGAACCCCGCTGATACATTTTTCACGGGACCGTAAAAAATAAACGTAAGAGCCGGGAAAAATAAGAGTCGAGAAATGGGAAAAATTGAAAAATGTGAGCAGTGGTGATCGGCGCTTCACTGCTGCATGCATCTGCACACTCGGCCATGATTTCGTTGACAGATAAAACCTTGGAGGTGACAACGGCGTGATCAACGGAAACGTAATCACTGCACGCAATTCCGTCACCAACAGTTCGCATCGCTGTGCCATAATTTTGCTGGCGGAAGCCGGAGACATAATGGGTGTTGTCCATTGTACCACTAATCCTACAGCCAAGCCAAGTTACGTGAAAAGTCAATATTGCCGTCGACACTGGCTGCTTGGAGTGCCGATTTGCGACATAACACGCAGGAACATTTCCACACTTGCGACGTAACAGCGGGGTTCCCAATGCATTGAATCCTGTGGGAGCTGTGCCGGGACTGGCCAAAAACGACGTAGCAGCCGGGAAAACACAGCAGACGGGGACGTAACAGCGGGGTTCTACTGTACTACGTTTGCAACCAACATGTTTTTACAATCCTACGAAACTCACTTACAAGCTTCATAGTCGTGACTCAGACGCTCTTAAACAAGGGTTCAGCACTATCTCATCGACCTCATCACTGATGCTTCTTTTTGAGCTTTATTCTTTCTTTCTTTATTTTTTTGTAATGCTCCCGCTTTTGGTTTTGTGTATATGATGTTCGCTTGTGCATTTTTTCGTTGTTACATATATTCATAAACAACGGCACAATATTATTTGCACTATTTAGAGGATAGTTTCCCAAACCTGTACAATTCTTTCTGCCAATTGTACTTCTGTATTTTTGCCATTTTTGTATTCTATGCTTTTTGCCCTTCCTGCAGTAAACCCTATTGGGATTGGCAGTATGTTTAAATAAATAAGTAAATAAAATAAACCACATTTAAATTATGTTTGATGTATTATGTTGCATTGCAAACTTATCAAAGGGCAAGGATGCATTTGACGAAGATGTAGAAGAAAAACTCGTGATTGTACCTTTATACTATTGGTTGTTATGCACTCCGAGTAATGTACAATTCCCTTATTTCATTTTCTTAGCTAAGTACGTGGCCAAGCTCTAGCAGAATACCAGAAGAGATGACACACAAGTACAAAGAGGGTGGTGCATGTGTCACTCTTCTAATATTCTTCTTATATTCTAAAATTTGGCAGTACATTCAGCTGTATATCAACAGCAGCTTTACTTGCATTCCCACAGCTATCATGATGCCATCGGCTGATCGTCATGGCTAGCTCACATGATAGTGGTAGGGCAACACCCCTGGAAATGTGCTGGTGCTAGGGTTAAAATAGGAAGAATGTTTCATAGTTCATGGAGGTTTGCTTTTCACAAGGGAGACAATTGAGTAGTTCTATAGCCTCATGCTACTTTCACGTTGTGTTCCATTACACGCTAACGATGGTTAAATAGTCAACAACATGAGCTTTGGTCGTGCCAGTTCTCATTGCAGATAGTGCAAAAATACACAGGGACATAGGCATGTAGATGACACAGGCGCTAACTTTCAAATGAGCTTTATTTGCAGAAACACAAGTTATATACATACTCCTACTTCTGGTCATGCATAGCAACTTAGTTGACACCAAACATTCGACAGAATACCATACTAAGGCACTGACTAGTATACCAAGTAGCTTGGCTTTACTCACTAGTGAAATCTTTAGTCTCGTTCTAATTCTCACAAAGCTGACAACAAAATGTCAGCTTTGCAAAGATCTTGCTAAAGAAAAAGAAAGAAACAATGCAATGCATTACTGCTTAAACACCATGACGGCTGGCCATAATTATTGGAAACTCCACGACCATGGCGATAGATAGTCTTGCTTTCTCATGGGCTTAAGGCATGCTATGTTTGCTTTTCATAGACTGCAAATGCAAAGTATTAGGATACAGTGATATACAATTTGCTTAGCTTTACCTGAATGTGAGGTGGCATGAAGCTGTAGAGACATCTTTGAAATGAATTTTGTTCTTTGGTCCTGAAACTGTAATTTGAAGTCTAATGTCAAAGGATATGTGTGATAGCACAAAAGAGACAGAGCTGGGAGATTTTTTCAGGGAGAAAAGGTTGGGCAAAATTTAACTGTGTCTCACTTTTGTATGGTGTGGAAGAGAGTAGTCTAGAGGGTGCGGCTAGCTGGATAAGGATTGTTGATTGTTCATGGCTTTCGTTGTTTTACCATTACTGGAGGCACTGACATTTTTTATAGGACAGCAACAGTTAGGGTTGCTTTTATTTTTAAGTATGTGTATTATTTAATATGATGTGTTTGCATTGGAGCTGTGTACAATTGACACATGTTAAGATTTCATTGCTTAGATAACATGATTAGCTTACTGTAGTGAAAGAAAATCTGTTTAGGCTTAAATTTATTTTTGGGCAAGCTTGCAAAGGACTTGAGCAGTGATGTAGTCATGAGAAGCATCAAATTTCGACTACTATATAGTTCTAAAATTTTCACTGTGAGAAAGTGTATATAATAGTATGTGAAGCTGTTGTAAAACATAATAAAATGTCCCTAAGGGGGACAACGTGGCCTATGAAAATGATATTCAAGGTGGTCGTCACATTTCTGCTCATCATATTCCATCTTCTTCTTCCTCCTTCTCTAATGATGATTATCAGATACCACAAGCACTGTCCCTTTTTCGTATTGCAGACGGTTCGGTGAAGGCTCAATTTGTGCATACCGGGACTACCGGTGGCATGGAGCAGATGTTCAGTGCCGTCTGTGAGTCCCTGATGTTGTCCACAGCTGACAAGTATCGGCAAGAACGGGAAAGCTGGAAGCAACTGGCCAAGTGAGCGTTGAATTGAGTACTGCTATCATTATTGAACTGTAGCATGCGTAAAAATGGCAGAGTTAACAACTGCACGTTCTGTGCTGGTTCTTTTTTGTGCAGGCTGCACTTAAATAATAAATTATTGCCATTGTGCCCAACTTTCATTTCTGTTGAAGTTGTATTAAATGTCATCTCCATCATTATACTTTGAGATTTCATTGCATCGTGATCGAGCTTTTGACCGTGTGCAATAAAGACACAATCATAACAGTAAGGATCATTAACTATACTTATGTCTTGTATTAACTGCTCTTGCGCTGTGTTGTGGCTTCTTTCTGTCATATATTTCAGGAGCATGAGGACTAAATGTTAAAATAACATGCATCCACTAAGCTTTATGGCATGATCAGAAATTGTATTTGTCCAAGAATTTTGTTAGCTCTGTGAAAGCTTTTTACCTTTGCAACTTTTCTACCACTAGCACTATTGGCACTTTCTTTTATTTCTTACACACATAAGAGGCTTTCTGTGGTCACATAATGTGGTGCATTTTTGACAAAAGCTTTGTTTTCATACCCAGGCTTACAATGGACATACGTGCACTCAGCGATTCATTACATACGGATGCGGTTTTAGGATCTGTGGTTGACTACGTCATCTTTAATCCAGGTGCGTTGTGCTTTTCTCATGTACACTTTCAGTTCTGTATAACATATGTGCTGATGAAGCTTGCCTTGGGTAGTTTAACTGCACATGCAGAACAGCACTGTATAGTATACTGTGCCATACTACGTAGTTTGTCCTAAGGCTATCTGAGGGGAAGAGCCTTCTAGGAATGCTGTTGTGTCTGGAAATAGTCACACTGTTTAATTTATTGTAGCCCCAAGGACTCAATAGTAACATATAAAGCTTGGGTTGCACGAGAATAGCACAACACAACTAACGTAAACACTAATTGCATAAATAAATTTTAAGTTTGGAGATATGTGAATAGCATTCACTCATTATGCAGCTACTGAAGTAAATATGCAGAGAAATAAGCTGAAAAATATGGTAAGGCAATGGTCACTTTCACTGTGTTATGAAAAATTAAAGTAATTGAATGCAGTAAAACATAATAATATGTATAAGCTAACAACAGACTACATCAGGAACTAGGGTAGCAGATTGTGCGTGTGCTTCAGTGCACTTAGGAGGTGTAACATTGTTGACTTGCACAGGAAAATGAAAGTGCTCCCAACTATCTAGTGAGAAAACAGGCCATATTAGAAAGGTCACTGTTGTTTATACAGTTGCACAGTAATGATAATAAATCAACCAAACAAGAACAGGAATTGGCATGGGCAAAACCATGACTTCACAAGCACCATGTGTAAACAGCGATGGCAAATCATGCACTGACATAGTTGCTTTAAGCAGTACATATTTAGACCTGCTGCTGTAAGTGCACGGTATGAGCTTATGAAAGTACAAAAATATATGATCTGCCTGCACACGAGAGGGGATGTGCTATAATGTGAGCTTATCACGTGGTAATGTCCATGAGTAAGGAACGCCTCGTCTTTTCAGATGACAAACTGTCCAAGGCTCACCAACCCAGTGAAATGGCACAGTCCGCCAACCTGCGGCTGCTTGGGCCTGCCTCTGCCTCCAGTTCTGAAGAGAACCTGGTGAGCTCGATCCCAGTGATATGCTCCACAAAATCGTCATCAGTCTTTTTTTTTTTTCCCCTTTGGAAACACTAAGCATATCTATGCGACTGGTCCCTAAGCATTGGCTTGTCTTTGTTGGGTAGAGATGCTTTAACAGGGGCTGCATTATGTTGTCAGCACGGAATTGTAGCTGCACTTCAGTGTATTCCATAGTATCGCAAGTATGTTAAATCTTGCTCTTACGTCGTGTTTGGGAGGACCTCCTGCTTTGTTAGGACAGAAGAAAAAAGTGAACCCCCTTTCTCTTGCTCTTTTTTCCATTGAAGCAACCTCCTCTTGGTGCACTTCGTTGTGTCAGCCTACAAGAGGAGGCAATGTTTGACCATTACAATTATTGCAAAGGGGTTGAAAATTGGGCGAGTTGGTACGAATTCATCGTGAATGTTTACTTCAGCGCACACAAAAGACACGGACACAGGGAAGAATTATGTACTGTTTATGTCTTGTGTGTGCTGAAGTAAGCATTAAGGATCATAATTAGTCATGCAGAAAGAGCAAGACAACCACGACAATGAATAGTCTAAAAAATGATGTTCGTTATACAGTGCCTTCCTTAATTGTCATTAATACTTTTACTGTATTTCGGAATGCTGCTTTGGTTGTCTTTCCTGGTGGGGTGAAATTGGAGAACACCCGTTTACTTAGGTTAAGGTAGTCCTCATAGAATCCCAGGTGGTCAAAATCAATTCGGTGTCCCTCGCAATGACATGCCTAAATCATATCATCGTATTGGTATGTGAAACACTATAAATTATATTATTTAGTCTTTAAACCATACTAACTGTAGCTATACACCAACAAGAACTATAGCATTGTCAGCTTGTCATATTTTTGCAAACCCACCATGTGTGTCACCAGTTTAAACTGGTACCATTCTGAGAGCACATGGTGTGCCGAGATTAACAGCCATGCATTTCTCTTATCCCATCCCTTTGGCACTCCCCACCTTTCCTTTTCCACCTGAACATCGCAAACGAGCAGGTGGCCAAGAGGAAGCGCCCCTGCCAGCTTGCCTGCCTCGTCTCGTTCATCTTGCTCATTGTCTGCATTGCTGTGGCTGCCATTGTCTTCTTTCTCGTCTTCTCGTAGCCTCGACTATGGCATCGCAGCTATTGCTGGCACCTGCCCACTGAGCCCATCCTTGTTCTTCTCCAAACTCTTTCCAGCTGCACCTTCAGAAACATTGTTCCATTTTCCTCACTTTGCTCACTTCAGCTGTTCTGTCAAAGTGTACTACTCCTCCATACGAACCTCGTGTGCAGGTCTTTTTCCTGAGACACCTTTGTAGACACGCGCATGCACATGCGTGTGCTGTTGATGTGGAAGCACAACGAGATATTGTGGAGTGCGGTTTGATGGAGGGGTTTGTATGTATTTGTACTTACTTATCATCATCACTAAGCCTTGTTTCCTCTTCAGTTTGTACAAAAGGACATCTGCTCAACAGAAACTCAGTTGGTAGGAGGAAAGCCGCACCCACTTTAAAGCTGGTCTAATACACCTTGGCTGATTTGATGTGGAAAAGGTAGAAAAAGAAAATTGGCTTGTACCTTTCTCTCTTTCACCGCTGTGTTAGTTGGTCTATATAATGTAAACATATATGTAAATCAGACTAGCCTTTTCTTTTACATTTATTTCCTTTCATTATAGCAGTAGCTATGCTCAGGCAATTCTCAGGAGTGCTAGTTTATATCTATATAACCTTGTGTACTGTTTGTTATGTTCTCAGCATTTAGAAAGCAACAGTTTCCTGAACTAAAAAAAAAAAAAAAGACATTCAAGATCTCTAAAACTGAAAAAGGTATGCATTTTCAGGATACACAGGAGAAGTTTAGTATTTATACATTCTGTGCCAGATTGCATAAGTTGTATACTTAAATAAAAATGCAGTGTTTATTTTTATACATATTTTTTTCCTTTAGAGATGTCTTATTGACATGGAGACCTGTGACCTGACCTTTTGTTGAACAGGGGTACACTATGTGTAACCTTTGTTCACTACTACTGCTTAACAGATTATGAAAAATACACGAAAAAATGTAGATGAGAGAGAAAGATAACACAAAGTTACCATATTTTCTTAGCTTGCCCTCTTTCTCAGAGTGTCACATACTATGACCTCCTGTTTGTGCCACATATATGCTCTGCAGGCATAAATTTGCTCTACTTTCAATATGTATGGCCCCTTGGCCTTCAGGGGGCTGCGGACTAGTCATAAAGACACCACCTTAGTGATAGGCGAAGGCTCGTGGTTATCAGACATGTCTATACTGCTTGATGGGGATCTATGCTGCGGATGATGCACCATGAAAGTGCATATGCTTGAACAGGAAGGATAACATATTTCACGTACATATTCTATATAATGTAATCACCTTTAAGGATGCATACCCACATCAGTATGGCTTAAACACATTGAAGCCATAGATGCACTGAGGTAATTATTCCTGCTATAAGGTTCATTCTTGGGTGACAGTTCAGGTGATAACATTTGGTGTGGTGTTCGCAGAGTGCACTACTACTAGTTCAGGCTATTAGCTGCGTAGCTGCGCAATGTTCCTCACAAGGATAAGCCTCAGTTATATACTACCTTCTAAACTTGTGTAATATGGTAACATATGATCTCACCTTGAATGAATACATACCTCAAGCTAGTAGCTTCAGGGCATAGACATAGACAAATAGCTCACTGCCTCTCTGGCAAGTGTACTTGTATGGTCACTCTAGGCACATAGGGGCAGGGGCAGAGCTCTGCCATTATAGTGCCTGGTTAACTGTTAACGAAGGAGTTACTGTATCTTGTCATGTCTCAATTCCTGTAAATTAAAAGTTCATCAGATCATAACTCTCACACCTATGGACAAGCAGCATGGTTGGTTGTAGCGCTTACTTGCAGTGATAGAGTTAGTAATGTGGTAGTCCGCAGCGTACCACTTAATATGGCCTGATCACATGCTGCTTATAGTGAGTTCACTGAAGTAAGTCTAAAGTCAGCTCTTTATTTGATGTCTGAATACTGGCTCTTGCTGCTGGCAATTTGGTTCACGAAAGCATGTTCACAAGTATTCATGTTTTTCTTGGTACTCACACTGTGTGCTTATGATGAGACTAATGTGGTAGCTGTGGAGATAGCTCAGTATGAAAACACATTAAATTTTACTGAGGATGTTGTAAGATGCAGTAGAATCTTGTTAAACAAAACCTAGAAGGTCTGAGAAAATGCATTCCATTGAACAGAATTGTCATTTACTGAGAAACGTGCATATGGTAACAGCAGTGAAGCAGAAAATCAACCATATTAGAGGCACCTGCTTCATTTAAGTTATATCCATTTACTGGAATTCTACTGTAATTTTATCCAAGACTCAGTCGTGATGAAAAATGGGCTACATATAGAACCTTGTGGGAGAAAAAGGTTATGATTTACCTTTTTCTTTTTTTGCTTATAGACATAGTCAAATACGGGTGAACAGTTTATGCCCTGCAAAATGTGTGCCCTTCTTAGGTAAAATGGGAGAACTTAGTTTCTGACATGATGCACATTCCCCTATGTTACGAATGCTTGTATTAGGAGCCACACTGCTCATTGATGTAGGGAAGAAACTTGAACCCTTCGCTGGCATTTCATTTTAATGCTGTGTGGGCGAAGGTATTGAGTCCAGCTGTGGACGACATACCCAAAGCTAATGAACCTGCCTATGTTTGGTTCCTTGTGATATACATGATACTATGTGTTGCTACAAAGTATTTTTCTTCCATGGCCGTGCACGCAGTGTTGGTGGTCTTGTTGGCTAGTAGTTTAGAGGAGGGGCTGCATTGCTCACAGAGGTACCCCTCACGTCACAAGGCTTGCCATACTTTTGCTGTTTTGCGGTGTTGTCTTGGCAATCTGTCTGTGCGAAGTTGGTTTCGTTGTTGGAGCGCCAAAGCCTGTGTACCTGCAGTTTCGAGAACAGTGTCCTCCATAATTTTTGTGCTCTCTTCCACAAAGACTGTTTATCTTTCTTGGGAATGCGAACTGAAGTTGCATTTTAGATTATTCGTTTAGCACGCAGTTAACACTATCTTGAGGACTCTGTGTTGTCGGTTTCCTCTCCTAGCTTCAGTCTTGCTTTACTGGTCTTTCTCCTCAGGCACCTTCCTGTGTTGTCAAGGGAGGCTTGTACATAGAGAAGCTGTATAGCAGTTGTAGGCATTATTATGGTGTGCATATAGCATACAGTCTTCCTTCATGAGATAGAACCTGTACAGTAGTACCGTACATACAAATGTTACACGCGTATATATTATGTATATCGGTATGTATATACATGGTGTTTTTCCTTCTTGGCATTTGCCTGCGACTGAAGGAGAGAGAGAGCTGTGTAAATGTGTCAATGGCAGCATCTTATTCCTGGGCATGTCAGAACGTGAAGGAAGTGAGTGTGACCATTTTACTCAATCGATTTATTCTCACTCATCACCCATGCATTGTGGCCATCATTTGATGTGGCCATCATCGAAAAGGTTTTACCTAGATGACAGGGCTGCATTTCAGAACCTATCACTCCCTAGGTGTAATATGTATGCTTAATAGGAAAGATTCGGTACACACTAATGGTCTGAAGAAAGATGAACATTTGTGAAGGAACTAAAAGAAAGAAAAAGAATAGACAAAGCCAGTGTGGAATTTTCTTTTGCTTTCCTAAACCTCTTGTCATTTTCGTAACACTTCAACGTTAATGTTCACTGTACCAACATATGTATCTGCTTCAAGTCACAGCGCCACAAGAAAGTTTCATGTTTCATCATCTTGAAATGTCTGAAATGTGGCCAGGGCCCATAACTTATCACTGATTGTACTGACTGTACATAATGACATTACTTTTTCAATTATCAAATGATATGAACTTCATATAGATATGTTGTTTCTTAATGAATTTCTATGGCAGTAAAATTGCAACACGTCTGTAACTGTCACTCATAAGAATTCTTTTTCTCCCACACTCAGTGCTAATGGAATCTTTAATGACAAGGTTCATATGTGCAGACTTCATAACACCAAGAATTTACATAATAAAGGGAGTAATATTATTGCGATAGCAATTATGTGGACACTTCAACGGAGTTTTTGCCGTTGGTGTCAGCCATCACCTTCATGCTCTGTAAAGATATAATATGTGTATGTAAATCAAAATCCTCAATAAAAACAGCCTCCAAGAAATTTGCACGCGGCACCCTAGCAGGAATTTGAACCCATGACCACTTGGCTTTGCAGCGACCACCGAAATGAGTGTCTCAGACAACTAGGTCACAGTGGAGCCTTGCTGGAAATGCAAGCAGTGTCCATTTTATATATACTATTTGGAGATGGCAACATGGCACCGCTCTCTGAGCTATGTCCTGCAACAGAGGCTTATTTACGCTTTTATCATGAGGTGGCACAAAGTTCTCGCTGCTTAGCTCTTGCGCAGCACCATCTCCGCTCGAAGTGCTCAGTCACGTGATTTGGCCACTGTGTCTCTTCGGGCTAGCAGCGTGCACTGATCATCACTTCTTGTGTGTCACATTTCATCGAGCTTTGCCCAAGCATTGGTCGTGCTGAAGGAAACGCACTTGCATGTATGGGCACAAGCAGTGCAATGTACAGCTGTGCATGAGGCACGGCACAAGTCAGTTACCAGACAGAATACAGCAGTTGGGGAGGACAAAGCTGAAGCACATCGCCCCTAAAAACTTACTTGACATTACTTTTTATAGTATTCCAGTGTGTTGCTATCGCAATAATTTCTTTGCCATTCTGACGAAACTGTGAATTTTTTCATAATGAAGAATCCAGAATTACTCTCAAAATGCTAGAATGTTTGACATAGCGGCCACTAGATATTCTGAACATGTATGTGATGAAAAAAAGCTCCAAGGTGGTGCAGTAATGCTATAAAGTTAATTATTTTAAGAAAAGTCATTCATTGCCTTTTACAATGCCAACCACACGGTTTGCTTGTCAATAGAGTTTTGCTCAATCTTGTGCTTTAGCGCAATAACATCATCTACTTTACATTTTGAGGTAGCTGAGCATTTTCTGTTAACCCACTGCCTACTGCTAGATGTGTCTTGCATGTTATTGCTAGTGTGAATGTTGGAAGTCTAGGAATATGTCGTGTTGCATGAATTCAGTTCGCATCTTCTTCGCTGCATGCAATGTTCCTTGAATGCAGTCAGAAGAATGCATGCAAACTTGTTGAAAGTGGAGGTGTGACGAGGTGGTTTCTAATTGATTGGTTCCAATCTGCAGGCTGCTTCCTATGTCAGTCGAACCCACTTCCAAGATTCTTGGCATGGTTACCATGGTGTGTACTGTAGCACTTGATGTGATAGCTGTTGTGAGCTGCCAAGCATGCCCTCGCGAAAACAGGCCTTGGTCTTACCAAGCTTTGATGCAACCCATGAAAGCAGCTGCTCAGAATTCATTTCATGTTATCAGTCAAGCTCGGATACCTGTGTATTTTCATTGTGGAATGAACTACTTTCATGCTTCCCTGTGGCTGAGCCATATTGTTGAGCACTTTGCTACCTGGCGTAACTTTTACCAGTTGCAGTAGCATGGAACCTTAGTCATTCAAAATTTCTCTAATTGTACAAAATACACTGTGCTTACAAAAGTCTACAAATTGGTGTCAAACTTGAGGTTTCGTGCCATTAAGGCTCTGTTCGAGGAGTTCAGGAGAATATGGAGGCTTGTCCGCTTGTCGAAACGTTAGCTGTAGCGACACTCCCTGTTCAACTACTTTTCCGTCAGCTCTTTTTATAAAATATGTTGAGCAGTACTGTGTTCCAATGCATGCTTTTCATTATCCTCTAGTACAAACCACAATTCTTCCCTTCTGTTATTGCTTTTGATAAAAGATTTAAAACTGTATAGCTGGTCATGGCAACATTCGCAATGATATGGTCATTTTAATCTACAACCACTCATTCGTTGCAGAATTTGCAAGCTTGAAAAAACTTTTTAAAAAATTCTCGCAATATGCAATACTCGATACAAACTGAAATTGATCATCAAAATTGTTTGTGCATCTACTGTTTGGTATTTGTGGCAGTGCAAATGAACAACCAAGTATTCCAGGTACATAAAGAAATATCACTAATGTTGCTTTCTGAACTTTGCTATCACATCAACATGAACATAAGCAGTCACCGCAATGTGGGAGTTTCTTTAGAAATAATTGAACAACCTGATGAAGCCTGTGGCAATGCATGTTAAGGGCTTTAAAACAAAAAAAAAGAAAGATAAGTGTTTGCTTACTTCACTTCTACTGCCAGAAAGCACAACAAGCTAACAAAGAATTCAGGCTCTTGGTAAGTGTCATCATTTCCTGTGTGACACTGTTACGCTGCATCGTGCAAAACCTTGTGCTAGGTTACTTTGATAAGTTTATTTATGTAGATGTATCCTGGAGCTAGTTGTCTTCCAGTGTTTCGAATGCCTGGCAGTTGGACATTAGACGACAATTAATGTGAAGCCCTGATGTCTCCCAACTCTTAATAATCATGCATTGAAAAAATAGTTAAAAGGTTATGTTCTTGTATTTAGTGCAGTTTTACGTAATGTGTAGGTCATATTTTTATTCTTGAAATTAGAAAAAGAAGAGAAAGGCCTTTCGTTATTTATGTTTATGCAAATTCAGTACATGGGGAGTGTTGCACGTGCCATATTTCTGTCATATTTACAGCTTACATTGTTTTGCTGTCGATAATATAAGGCTTTAATTAGTGCTGACTGTGCAGTATGGGTTCCTCCGTGGCATCAATGCATATCCCATATAGTGTTTGGGTATAGTTGTCTTCTTTGCAAGAATGGACTGCAGTTAAGGCTTCAAACACATATACACATGTCATTTAAGATATTTTGCTAATTTCACCCTTAAGTCAGTTCCACAAACCTAGCTCCAGGCATTAAGTGTTCCATTATCATACCTTATTGACAGCAATATTTAAAAATTTTAAGAAACATGTCTTTAGTTCCACCAACCTAGCTTTAGGCACTAAATGTTCTGTTATCAAACCTTATTAACAGTAATATTGAAAGCTTTTGGAAACATGTCTTCTGTACAGAGATCCTATCCAGTGTCTGGCATGCCCATTAACTGGTCAGTAAAGGTGGGTTACATGTTGTGACTAGTCAACCCTCTCCTTTTATAACAGATCTGCATGAGTAAAAACAAAACACCCTGTATATATATATATATACATACATAAGACACTACTACTTTAAATACAACACTTTACATAAAGTGCTCGCTCAGTGGAACTACTGTTCAAAGTACGTAAACAATATCTTGTTTTAGGCATAAGCTCTAGTGGGCACCAATTCTGTTGTCTTTCCTTTTGTTTTTCTGGTGCCTTTTGGCTGCTAGTGGTTTGGTCGCATTGCGAGAGTCTGTGATATAATTTTGAATGTGGCAGCTAGTCCTGAGTGCTCACAGTAAGCTCCTGGAAATGGTAGCGTTTCTGAATTTTTCTCCATTACCATTTCTTTTTCTGCTGCTGCATTCTCTCAAGTTGACTGTGCCATCCAACACGCAACTCACTGTTGAAAAATGAATGCATGCACACATGATAGATTCACCCATCATCAAGGTACTCTGAGTTGCTGCTAGTAATGTTGCCTCAATGTTTCAAGGGGACTTTGTACTTTTTTTTTTATTCATTAGGGTGGTAACATCACTCATTTTATGTGTGCACAAAGTGTGCTTTCATCTTTAATACATGGCTAAAATCTTTTTTTTTTCCTCCAGTCATAGACCTTTCTTTTTATTGTAGGATGTATGAGATGTAACTCTACCTGCACTCTTTTAATTAGCATTACGCAGCTTGCATATTTGTACTACACAAGCACGCACCAAGCTGTATTAAAAAGAGGCTGAGCAAAGGAGTACCACTACATTTGTCATAATGTATGTGTGGTAATGCTTACAGAGGGAAAGCGCACCCAGGATTTTTTATTATGCTATGTATTCTCATGTCATGTTGAGTTTTGAGTTTTCTTGTGCTCACACATGGCATAATACCTCTCGTATGTTCTGGAGGTAGTTGTGAATTACGCATGCTTTGTTTACTCTGTTCATGATCGATTCTTGCCTTCAGCCACTGTATTTAGGTGTGCATGCACAATATGGCCCCTATTCTTCATTTTGCAGTTAAACATCCAGTTTACTTCCTGAAAGCGTCTTGACAAGTGACCAAACATCTCCACATTCCATTTGTCATTTTTCTGTCTAATCTTAATGTTGCACTGAGCTTTTAATGGATGGATGCTCAGCATGATGATGTGGAAGGTCTGCAATAGGAGGCTGTCTAGATGGTTTGACTTCTTTCAGAGTTAGATAGCTCTGAGTGTGCATGCATGCTTCTGTATGTGTCTGAACATGCTTTTATCCCAACAGCATGTCATGCACGAATGCCTGTCTTTTTCATAGGACGCCTGCGTGGAAGCTATGTTAACTGCCTGTGTTTCATCATACATGCGTTCTTTCTTGTTACCTCCAATTGAGGATGTACTTATAACACCACTAACACAGTGTTGTCCACTCTATGTGTGAAGAAATGTATGTGCCTTACTTATGAATGAATTAATTCACACTCTGTGCAACTCTGGGGTAAGCTGTTTTTGAGTCATATGACTGAAGCATTGACCCAAGTGCTTCTTATTGTGTAGCTTGCACACATAATTGTCAACTGCTAGCTCTTCTATATAACAAATGCTGTTAACCCCACAGCAATCTTTAGTGTTGCCATGCAGTAACATGGCTCTGCATGTGCGCCGCAGCTCCACACATAATGCATTTGAACCACTTAGTAGGTAGTGCTGGCTTTATATAGCAGCCAGAGTACAGACACCGCATTTACAGAAAAAAAAATATATATATTTCCTCTGTTTCACAGGTTGTTTGTTTTTTACATTGTTCTCTTGTTATGAATATTTCTTGGAAAGCATGGAAGCCTGGTTAAAATTATTCAGAGTTTATGCCAAAGAACAGTCGCACTTTGTTCTAGAACTTGGCTGCACAGCACGTGGCCAAGCTTGAGCACGATGCATTTGTCTGCTGTTAATAAGGAATGCCGGTCGGTCGCTGTGATTTGTGAGGCAGAAAACAGCTGTGTGATCTCTTGCTGAGAAATTGTCTTTCCAATGAGGTAGCAGCCTTTTGTTATGTGCTCTCGGCTGTTGTCCCATATTGCTCATTAGGACATGTGCATTCTTATGAATGGTCCTGGATGCGAGAGGTTGTCAGGGACACATCCTGCACATGCACAGACATAATAGTACCATGTAATCATGTTTGTGTTGGTCATCTATTGTTACACAAACTTTTTTGTTGTATGACTTCAGAATGGTTCAAAGAACGAAAAAGCAAAAATAGCATTAATGCACTTGTGTATAGTGTTACGGATAATAACCAGCTGTTGTGAAGTTGCATATTGTCTTTGCAATTAGGCCTACAAGCACTATGTTAATGTCATGGTCAAGGCATACATGTTAATTAGGGGTTTTGAAACTCCCTCTGCTGTACTGTACAGCTGTGCTACTGAACCAAACTTAGTTCCTGCGTGAGCTGGGCTCTTCAAATTCCTAGTAATGTGCCTGCCTGGCAGCGGAAGCAACATGGCTACTTTTGTGATGTCCGCTTTTGAGGAAGTACTCTTGCTTTGACGTACTGAGCAAACTGCCTGCATAAATTTGATAGATAATTGCTAGAAAAGCTGAATTTAAGGCTTGTTTTCTCAAACAACTGAAACTACAAATAATGTTATTGATACTTTGAGGAAGGAAAACTGCATTTCTTTGGCATACATAATATCTTTCCATCTGCCTAGTGTGCGGTTGCTAGGAAAAAAAGAAAAAGAAAAACAAATTGTTGTTCTTTAAACATCTCAGCCTACACTGGTGGATATTTAAAAGTGATGTTCGTTTAATTCATACCTTTATTTGCTTAGGCCGTTAAACACACCTTCTGGTTAGGAACAAAAATGGGGATTCACAGTCTCTTAGTGAAGAACACAGGGGTCATTACTAGACAACTCTCAACCTGCACGAAGTGCACTGTATTGTTCTTCCCATCGTTTATGTTGTTCTAACAGCTGCTGTGACGTTTAGTTGTATTGAAAACTTGCATTAACCCATTTACGAAGGTCACCTTGAAGTGAGCGAATGATTGGGTTACCAGTAAATTATTTAATCACGTGCACTTGTTCAGTACTTCATGGCAAATGCACTAAACTCTGGCATGATGAACTTTTGCTTCCTGGCAATACTTACTTGTTGCAGAGAAGACAGGATAGAAATGCACAGCCACAATGTAGGGCCTTTGGAGGCAGGCACACACATATGTTAGGGTCATCACACGAGCACGAAGGAAAGTGCAGTACTCGTCAGGGAGCACCGAGAAGAGTTCTTTTGTCTAAAACACTTGTTGCTCGTCTGGACACTACTAAAGCATTGTGACTGCATGTGCATTAAGCCTTTTAGGGTCACAAGCAAGTCGATCATTTGATCTCTTCTATGTGCACGTCACAATGTTGATGACTATTTCATGCTTTTATGAAATGAGCTTTCACATTAGGGCTGGTAGTTGGGGTGTCTGAGACTTTTAATGCTGACATAATAATCTTTAATGGCAATTGTTGCATATAGCTTTAGGATAGTCTCTGAAAATAAGCCTCACACGAACTTCTGATATTGTAATCACCAAAGCCTTTGTTTTTTTGTTGACTGTTGGCCTGTGTTTGTTTACTGTCAGCTGCTGGCTCCACTGCGTACCCTAGTGCACTGGCTTTTCATGAACTGTAATTAATATTGCTGTACTAATGTGAAATTAGTATACCATTTTTATAATCATGTTCTGCATTAATTTTGGTGGGAGGAGGGCGCGGAACGTAAGTGAGCACTTCATCTGGCGGTGGCACGGCAGGGGCAACAGGGAGTAAGGCACCCCTCTAGTTCTACCTTTGGAGCATCCCTTGAATTCAGCTGCAGGTTTACTAGATAACTAGTGTCATTCACATTTTATGAAAGGAGCTGCACTTGAAAGCAATATTAAATGTTGGACTTTTCATTATTGTAAACAAAAATAAGCCTCAGGTGGTTGCTGCGCTGTGTATTTGAAGACTGCTGCTCGTGATGTATCTCTAGACGCTGCACCATGTGCATGTTTTCACTGTATCATTGTTACATGCGCGCGTGAACAAAGCATGCTGTGCTCCTTTCTGAACAGAAGCCCACATTGTTCATGCGTTTTTTAACACTGCACTGCCAGTGTTCTCAGTTAATGCTATGTCCTTTGTCTTGTCCACTGTTTGAAAGCTTTTAATGTGCCTTTTAATCTGTTCTAACAGCGCTGTCCAAGGGAATAGAATTTCTAGGCCATTGCTCTCTTGTTCTAGTTAAGTTTGAGCCTCTTCCGCACTAATGTAAGCCTTAGCTTTATGGCGAAGCTGAGCACAATTTTGTATACTAGGTACATTCTTCCTGTTGCAGCACATTACAAAACCTATTGCCATTGCTCTTGGCATCATGATGGACTTGGGCTACTTAATATTTACTGTATTTGTTTCCTTATTTGATGCATATAGCACCTATTGTCATTTACTTCTTCCCATAGAAGGCAGCATGTATATGCAAACCATGCCCAAAATATTAATGAACCAGATGAGTTGTGCATGGTTACGTCTTGCCATGGCCAAGTTGTCAGACTATGTGCAGTGGATGCTAGGCTGTAGTAGGAATCATCCTATTGTGCTTAAGTAACATATGTCCTCTTGAACTGTAGCTGCTTTCAGTACTAGCAAGGCTTGAAGACGAAGTAACTATAGAAGAAAATGAAAAGGCTAATCATTCCTCCAGGTGCGATTTCTCATGTGAGTTTATTGCCGAGACACTTTATAAAAGCCTATCTTATGAAGGTGCCAGGAGTGGCAAGCTAGAGCAGCCTGTATCTTGCATGGGTTTCACCAGAAGTACTGTATGGTCATTGAGCGGGAAGAGCCGGAAACAGAACGAGTTTAATGTTTTTGATTTGGGAACATCAGTAATATGTTCATCTTACATTTTCAGTGCGTACCTTATGTTCAGTTCTAAAGTTATAATTTAAGGCAGTTTCATTTCCATCGTGCCTGTGGTCAACCGATGCAGAAGTTGCAGAGGAATGTGGCAATATTACTTGGAAGAAACAAGTGAACATCCTAAAGCGACACTAATTTGAAACATTGAAGTGGTTTAAACAGATAAGTTGTTGTTTGGGAACTCTATTGTGGTTAATAACGCCATCTTATTTTCTACATTAGACGAGCAATCGAAGGTTGGAAGTTTTACTCTTTAATTTCGCTTCGAAATTCGGAGCGATTGATGTCACGAACACCACTCCCCCACCCCCTTTTTTTATTTTTGTTATCCGGCCGCCTTGGCATAGTAAAGGTGTCCAAAACACGCTATATTAATTCCTTGGCTTCCGACCACAACACAGTGTATATCATATCTTTACCGACAAGTAATTCCTTGGGCCTCAGAAAATGTTGTCAAAATCTCTGACGTCATGGTTCTTTCAACCGCAGAGTGGCGATGCCACCTGCATTTTCTTTTTGCGCGTTTTCTAGCTGCCAGTGGCTAAACTGGATCACAGTGCAATGTTCTGCCAGTGGCAGTTGATTATGGCTGCTTTTTAGGATGGTATTTTTGTCGGGCTATGAATGTAATCACAAATGACAGCACTGTAAGGGTTTTTATTTGTAACTAATCAAGTCGCCAGTTATATTATGTTCGAGGGAAAAAATGTCTCATAAAGTTGTTTTTGTTATTTCTTTTTAAGAAAACTTGTTCGGGTGCACTCAGATGTCGGTGACGCAGTCTGAGTCACTACAGAACTAGTGACGAGTTAGGCAACACCAAAAATGACCTAGAGCTAGCTCTCGGCAATCCGATGCAATGTGATGATGTACCTTCTAAAAATAACAACCAATAAAAGAAAAGGAGACTTAGTGAAGACCAGAGGACTTGTGTAGCTTTAACGACCTGCAGATGTAAACGACAATGACGAACAGTTGAAACACTTATAGGTGAAGCATTTCACACTTCTTTTAACGACGAAGCCCCAGGGACCAACAGTGCATGCTGGCAAGTTCATAATGTAGCACTTTGAGCCCCATGTGTAAGCATCGTGCTCTAGCGGAGCCGTAGTCTCTGTTGTGCAGCAGAAACTCTGTACGAATACTAGGTGGTTGCTGTCGAAGCCAGGTCGACATACAGTAGTGGCACGGCTGCGTGTAACGACGACCCCAGGCATTAGTGCAGATGAAGCCGTTTGTCATCACCTTTGCTCGTATTTTGTATAGATTACCCAACCGTGTAGTGCAGGAACAGATGATCGGTTGAACTGTGTACGTTGCGCCTGCTTCCTTTCTTTCTTCTTTTTTCTTGTAGAATAATGAAAAGTACGCATATATGAGTTGCTGGCATTGTAGATTGTTCGCGTCGCCGCACGTGATGAACTCTGTACAACGTGCTGCCTATGAGAAAACTGTACTCACCTTGTGTAATCTGGGAGCGTCGCTTGGCTTGTTTCTACGAGGATAGGGGTGTAAAATGTTCCAGAGTCCTTTTTTTTTATTTTCGTTGTTTTTGTTTCCTAATGGTTTCAGCGATCAATAAAAAACGTCGCTTACTTGGAATGTGCCCAGTTGCTGCTTTCTGTGAATTATTCTCACTCAATGGTGAGTGCCGGCCAGTGCTGGCGGCCATACAAACACACTAAAAATACCGATGTTGACAGCACCTCATAGCGTATAAAAAGTGCAGCGTGACATACCTTCGGAAAGAGGGGAAATGGTGGACATTTCAGTTGTTGACGAGAAGTGCGGCAAACCAGTGATAGGGAATGCGTTTTATTGAGTTTTGTTGACACATTTAGCATTAGCAGACGCTAATACCAGATAGCCTTAGTGGCTGCTAACACCGTGTTATTTCCACGTGATGTAATTCCCACGTCATTATATTCCTATGTGTAATACAATTCAATCGCTAGCCTCCTGGTTAGTCCAATTGGCAGAGCGAGTTCGAACCTCGGACCTGGACGAAGTTTTCGGCAACTAAGAAGCTGTCATTTCTGAGAAATCCGTATGGATTTCCTTGTATCCCTGTGCTACAAAACGGGTGGATGCTAGCTTTCCCTTTCATAATTCCCATGATAATTCCCGTTACATACTTCTCTCAGCAGCTGCTTGAAAGGTGGGTGATTGCATGGAAACCAAACAGGGCGAACCGTACATTAGTCGTCATCCAACAAAACAATGTATTTATACACTCGACTCGTGTTAATTGCAACACTGTGGGGCCTCAAGGTTTTGTCGAGTTCCCCGAAACGTCGAATGGAAAAAAAAAAGGGGGGGGGGGGAGGTAGGGATCGCTAAATGAACGAATTCAGGCGTTCTTCGCCTATATGTTAGAACGCTGCTTCAGCTTTGTACTGAAGGAAGAAGAAAGTAAAGCTGTGAGAGTAGTTAAATCAATTTCGCAGTAGCACCGACATATTTTTTTTTTTTTTTTTGCACCCTTAGTATAACCGCCGTGCGCATGACGCGCCGGATGGAGTCGTAGCTAAAGCTGCGTACTTTCGCTTTAGAAATACGAGCTTTCCAAACTGGTGTAGGCTCTACTACAAGTGCGGTGTGAAGAATCTTCGACTTATTTGCGGCCTTTACTATATTTTGAATCGTTAATCTTACGATATACGGCGGAACCTCGTTGATACGATCTGCACAGGAACCGGGAAATAAAACGTATTATCCGAGAATTGTATTATCCAAAACGAGCTGCAAAAATGATAAAAATAGGCGTAGTTGGCTACAAACTCACTAGCAAAAGTTCATGTGGCGGCTATAATCAGTGGCATGGCAGTGATTTTCGTATACCTCTACCGACGGCGATTGGTCCGCGCTGATGCAGCAGAATCCGCACGGTATAGCGGGCGTGTGCGACGCGCTGTTATTGGGTCGCTGGAATTATATTTAAGCTCGGGTTATGAACCTGCGAGTTTGGGAATTCCGGTAGTGATTTTATACAGCGATGTGATGCATATTCGGCTACAAACGTGATCGCACTAACCATGTATACGAAAAATAAGACACGTATCATATGGCACGGGAAAAGAAAAAGAAACGTGTTATGCCGAAGAACGCTTTATGCTGAATCGTATCAGCGAGGTTCTATAGAGTGTAAGCCTTTAGAGTTCTCTGCTAAGGCTACCAGTTAAAATGCTATATATAGCATTTTAACTGCGGCATCGGACTATGCGGTCTGTGAAAATGACCTCGTTCGCGTTAACCAGAACTACGTTATGTACGACTGCGTACAGCAAGCTTGAGCGAGGAATCAAGGAAATATTTCTTTTAGCTGAAAGTTCGCTAACTGAATAATAAAAGGAATATGAAACAGCGCAGAGCACAGCAGACATCGTGTGAAACGCAACTTGCATAGTTATGTGCGTCGATATGTACGAGCTGTGTAACACTCGGGTTAGTATGTAATTAAAACAAAATGATCTTCATTCCGATTAATGCTCCTAGAACACAAGAAGTAACGAGGCTGTTCAGATTGAGCTTGTCTCTGGGACACGAAGTCCTGAAGCTTTTCAAGGCATCTTATACGTCCTCGGCTCCAGTTACAGATCTTGAATCTGCATCTGCTATTGCGCGTTCCCTGTCACACTCTTTTCTTTCTTTTCTTTTTCATTCTGTTTCTCCTTGAAGTTCGATTTTCGTTTCACCATCGCTAACAGTAGTGTCCACTTTGACTTCTCTCAAGACGCTCAAGGATTTTGAACTCGTCTGGCAGAAACAGCCACTTTTCCGCTCCGTCGAGCTCGCTACGAGAGTGGGCTTGTGGCGCGCCAACTGCAATCCCGATGTATTTGTCCAAATGAAGATGGCCGAACAAAAGCGACGAAGAAAAAGAAGAAAAAAAAAAAGGACACTACGTGGCTCGTTTCTGTATATGCCGCACGGCCGCTTTGCCTTGGCGTTGTAAGAGCGGTAAACATAGAGTTAATGTGTACGTTCACCTTTGGGAACAAAGCTACGCAGTACCTCTAGGCAGGCTTAAGGTGCCTCGACGTCGGCACCGTCACGCAGGGTGGCGACACCCTTTGTCCAGCTCAGCGTCATATTGGGTCGAAGTGAATGACGTAGACTCCGCCGCTTAATTCGATTCTTCGTTAAACATAACGATATAAACACGTGCGATAAAAACAAAACTGAATAGAGTAAACAAATTCAGACATTAAATTTGAGGTGTCTGCCGCCATAGGGCGTGCTCCGACACCATAATGCAACTTTTCCACGTGCTGTGGAAAAGCTAGGGAAACGACAGACCATATTTTGATTGAATGTACAGATGTCCACCCAGGTGTAGCTGTGGACACTACCCTACAGGAGGCCATGGGTTTCAGGAGTAACAGCGGAAAGCTGAACATGCCGGCGATAGATATAAGTAAAAGGCGCTTAGAGCATTGGTGGCGCAAAAGTATGGAGCAAACAAAAGCGCAAGGTAGTTCGGGTAAGATTGTTACATCACAGCAGAACGATAATAGATAAAATAAATAGACGAGGAAAAAAAATTAGTTGTGAAAATATGTGTGATTCGGGAAAAGAAATGGTTGTAAACGAAAAAGAAATAAAGCTAGAGCTTGGTGGCCCGGCCACCGCCCCGTTATAAAGGGGACGCTCCTAATATCCATCCATCCATCCATGGCGGCGCTGTCGAACGTGTCACCGCCATGTGCAGAGTAGCGTGCATCGAGACACCCTAAAGCACAAGCGATGTTGTGTAGCCTCCAATTAAATTTATTTTGCGCAGCCGCGTTTTACAGCATAAGCTGTCAGGGACTTGTTGCGGTGACCAAAACTCACGGCGATGGTGTCCGCCACCACCGCCCCTGTCCGTAACCGCTATCAGCTTCAGTGAAGGAAAAAATAAATAGTAACCCTTTCTTGCCTGCGCGGATTGCAGTCGAGCTCACTAGAGATGGTGTTACTACACCGGCCCTCCAAGACTTGCACCATATGGTTGGGCATGTTGCATTCTCAGCCACGGCTTTCATATGACAGGGTAGGGGTAGCAGCATGCACCTCGTGGCTCTCGCGACATGGCTGAGAATTTTGTGCTGTCAGCCACGACTCTGTGATGGCGTCTTTCAGGTCATCATATATTGCCAGCCGCCGGCTCTGCTTTTCATGAAACGAGGACGAGGAAAAAGAAGACGACGATGAACAAAACACGGAAGAGGTCGAAGAAGAAGAAGAAGAGGAAGAAGTCCGATAATAAGAAGACCGTGAGGACGAAGAAGAAGGCGACGGCAACGAAGAAACATGTAGTGGATGACGACTAATAATAGGATGAAGCAAAAAAAAAGCTGACAATGGAGGAGGAAGAAAGGGGGTGGGAGAGAAGCAGGAATAAAGCAAGACTGAGAGAGCTGCGCCCCATGCGCAGGCCTGGGGGGTTTTTCTCAGCGGCTTTGTGACCGCTTCATGGTAACCCCATACCATGCCCCCAACGATGTCGCGCCACCACCGCCGCTGAACGGGCGATTTAAGAAGCAGCGGACATCGGCTACGGCGGCACTGCAGAGTGCAAAACTTCGTTGCATTTAAGGACGCTGGTTAAACTTATCTAAAGAACGAGCTCGTGCTCTCTGAACAAATTCTGAAATTTTCGCTATTAAACATGTAGTTTAACCTAAAAATTTCTTTCCTATATGATTAGGAGTATGCTAATATTGAAATTTTCGGTTACGAATCGAATACAATTAAATAAGGCAAAAATACTGTCTTCGAATATTGACTCGAATGTCGAATACGTGTGTATTATTAAAGTGTTGCAAAGCAGGAAGTAACAACAACCTTTGTTGCTTTTTTTACAATAAATTAATGAAACTACATTTCCATTGGACTTCAGCAAGTTGAAAAATGCTTTGCCGGTAGTACACTAATTAGAACTTACGCAAGGAAATTAACTGTTCGGTACTTTGACAAAGTAAGTGCTCTCTGCAACGTAGCGATGAAATGCAATCCTTGCACGTTGGCTTTTCTGTCGCCAAACAGTAAAATATTGTTGAGGTAATACTGATGGGCGCACCTGACTTTCATGCGACAAAGTGTGATCGCGGTACGCAGTAACCAATAGGCTTAGAGCGATCCAATATGGCAGCAAATTCATTTCTTGGAAATTACGTTTTAACCGTAGTAGGTTTAAATTAAATACTATTCGCAGACCCATTAACTACATGAGTGTGCGAATAGTATTATTTTGGTCCAAAGCAAATAATCCACGAGGCCAGATAATTTCGAAACAAATCATTGGAATAGTTACAGCTAGGACTTGAATACCAACGAGTGTAAGTTATAAGCAGTAAAATACGCTACGTTTTAAAATTTACCATGCTTAGCCAATAGAAGCTCATAGAACCATGAAGTGCGGCTTCACGGCAGTGCGAATTTCTTTTGTAAAGGTTGTTTCTTCGCATTGCGACACTATCTCACAGTGAAACCACCTTTACAGGCGGCTTACGTGCAGTCTGTTTTGAATACTTCCAAATTTCGCAAAATATGAATTTGTGTCGAAACGAACCCGAATACAATAGCATTCGTTCGTGCGTTCGCACGAGCCTGGTATTATGACCTTTTACTGTAAGAATAATTGGCAGAATTAGTAATTCAATAATTTGAATATTCGAAGCTGTCCGCATATTCCCCGTAGTAGCCGCGTATTAGGGAATATCCGGATATGCATTTTTCGAATAGAATATGCTTCGAGCAAGGAAAATATTCGTATTCGAAATTTCTAATATTCGCACACTCCTGCATATGATTCGTATGTAAAGCATCGGGTATTTTCCAAGAATTTGTTATTTCGAAATATTAAACAAACGTAGACGCAACTGAGAGTTTACTGTGTACAGCCAGGGAAAGGGTTTGTAATGCGACAACTCTGCTTTCTGACGTGTGTTCCACACTCACGGCCTACATTCACGGCCACGTGTATATACACTCAGTTTGTTCTTCACAGCTGCCGTTGTGGCCCTGGCATAGAGACACTTGTAAAACAAACCTCACGTACCTTCAAAACGATACACTGTCGTAGACATGTAAGTTTAAAAGTAATTAAAGGAAACAAAACAAAAACGTAGATATGGTCGCAGGTGCGGAAACATGATATTGATAACAAATTATGACGTCTCGTACTTATGGTTGTAAATACGTAAACGTGGGAGTGATTAGGAAAAGCTGTCGTAATGGTGGTTGTAGATACGCGAATCTAAGGTGGATTAGTCAGTGTAAGAATGTTGAAGCAAGAGGCACCCGTGCGGCACCAGCGGCAGGCCTCAGCGCACACTCGGTGCCTCGCGTTTCAAATAGAGGACAACAGCAGCTTCTACAAAACGCTTTAATAGGAAATCTCACATGAACGAACAAACAAATCAGGTCAATATACGCTCACTGTGGAATCTTCAACAATGCTCGATCGCACTATAAACGCCATCGCTCCTCCGCCCGACACTCGCGCGTAAGGTTCGTGCTTTCGTGAATTGCACCAAACGAGACCATGTATGTACCGCGAGAATACAGAGAAAAAAAAAAGAACAAAGAAAAGAGGAAAAACAAACAAACAAGCACACAAACGTGGCGGGGAAACGACCCGCGTAACTGGAACTTTCGCCAACGTGGACAAACCCGCAACAAGCCGCGCATACCTTTATTGCCAACAGCGCGTGCACGTATGCTACGACGTCAAGAAATGCAGCAGATACACCGTAATAGACGCAACGTGTGTAACGTAAACGGTGAACGACACTTAAAAACGAAAACAAGAACAAATGAGCGCAGTACAACGCTTGCACGTTCGTTACGCTCGCGCAACTGTGTTCGCTTTTATATTTTTCTTCTTTTTATTTCACTATACAAAAATAAGGTACAATTTCAAGCGGTGTAACTCGATTCTCTATGTTTTTTTTTTTTTTAGATAAAGGAGCACTGCTTTTATTTCCACGCTGCTAACTCTATGGCTTTCTGTCAATTCCTAGGTAGTAGTAGTGTTTTTTTTTTCTTGGCTAAAACTTAGTTACGGGTTTCGTCTTGCATATTGCTATTGATTACTATTTACACTCGCCGGAGCTGCTCCGACGGCTCTCTCTGTCTCTCTCTCTCACCCTCTCTCGTTCGGAAGTTTTACTTTTGTTTTTCGTAGAGCGCGCGCGCCACACACACACACACTGCCACGTTTTTTTTTTTTTTAATCCCTTGCGTGGCCGCGATCACAGTCTCTGAGTCCTGCGGAGAAGAATCGTTCCAGCCATTTTTTTTTCGTCTTCTTCTATTTTGTGCACAAAACCCTGGGCACACACACACACACACACACCGTTCGTGTGTATACATCCGCACCAGTGTGTACTATGTCACGGTCTCATTGTCACGTGTGTCGACCGCGCAGAAGCAATCTGTATATTTTTAAATTCACAGCAGCGAAACAACACTCGCTTCCGTGGTCTTCAGAAAAGGTACGCTACACGTGGGAGCCCCCTTTTCTCTGCCTCTCTCAAGAGTATTGCTTTCGGAAGCGCGCAACATTTTGTGTACATCTAGACGCCCGACACTGTTTCGTCCGTCCCTTTTTCAATGTTCAGAGCACAGAGCATTCGCGTTCGTCGTGTAACGCACACACGCTTTCTCGTTTTCTCTATATCTGTAGAAGTCCGAAGGAAAGGAACGGCGGAGGACGCCTCTAGAAAGGGAGTTCTTCGTTCGGG
Organism: Hyalomma asiaticum; assembly: GCA_013339685.2. Taxonomy (NCBI): domain Eukaryota; kingdom Metazoa; phylum Arthropoda; class Arachnida; order Ixodida; family Ixodidae; genus Hyalomma; species Hyalomma asiaticum. The sequence goes on along the minus strand of CM023482.1, from coordinate 128,658,141 downwards.
AAAGGGTTTTTCACGTAGTAGATCGGGAGTGTCTTCTCCGTTGTTCCAGTTAATCGTGTCGTCGTCGGTATCTGCGTTTTTGTTGCCGCTAGTTTACCGGAAGAGGGAAACTGGGAATGGTAGGTGTTCGCTTTTACATACTTGGTATGTACTTATGAACCCCGTTGTCGTCTGCGCGTTCGGTGCCAACCTTCTTGGAAGGGAACGCGTGCGGCGATCCTGGTTTGGCCAAGGCGATGCGGCCTTCGCCGTGCACCCGCCTGCGCAGCGCAGGCCTCTGAGATTGTCGGCTTTTTTTCGTCGAACATCTCGGAGGCCACGGCGCGCGGCGTGATTCGCCTGTGGCGTCGCCATATCTCCCCACGCTTGTCTCCTTTCAGGAAGTTCAGAGCACTGCGCCGCGACTCCGTATCCACTCTTTGGTGACAATAACTCGCTCTTTGGCGAGCAATTAGAGACCATTTCAGGTAAGTGCGGCTGGTCTCACAGTTCGAAATCTTGGCGGGAAAAAGGGGCAGGGATGGGAATGGTTGAACGATGTGTCCGATTTCCGTTCGCGACACGTCGTGTTACAATTCCTCCCCGAAAAGTAGATAGACATGCAGTTAGTTGTAGCGTTGTTTATCTTTAGTTTGTGCTTCGTACGAGCTGATACAAGGATGTAGAAAGAAGCGCTAGAGCGTTTGCTAATCGTATCTGGCTTGGAGCTGCCCAGCAGCGTTAAGCGCAGAAGCGTGCGCAAACTCGACCCGTTTGTCATTGCCTCACGCGCCGCGGACTGATGCTCGAGCGTTCAGCCTGATCTCCGCGCAAACCTGAAGCGCTCACCTAGATCACATCACATTCACGCGGCAGAGAACCGCGTGAATGTGATGTGATCACACACACATGCCTGCCGCGCCGTCTGAGATTGTACTATCATTCTTTGTTTTATCGGGTACTACGTTAAATCGGTGATCCGCATTTAACGTCTTACCATATTTCCTTTTTTATTTAAAACTGTCTTTTGCTTATCGTCGATATGGGCTTTTCGTAAGCTGTATTTCTCATTTTGATAATAAGATTTCGCAATTTCTAATGGTCCAGCGTAATGCTAACGGCTTGTTAGCCGTCGCGCGCTGTGTACCGTCATAACTCGCCTGTACCGGCCAGCTGGTGCACATGCTTTGATGCCAATCCAGCAAGGTGCACCAGCGCAGCCGTATCAGCTGAACATCAATCCGAGGCGTGAACGCTTCAGCGGCACACTTATGGCTTCGAACCGGTTCTCAACGGTGTCATATCGGTACGCACAACGCGTATTCCATTACATAGCCACGTGCTGCGTCGAAAAACGTCAGAGGCCTATGTGTGGTGTGGGTGTATACGATGGGAACCACTAGACTGTAAGTATAGGGACAGCACATCCTTGCTGTCTTCGAGGAGACGAGGCCTCTGCGACCTATTCTTCAACTGCCGTGGGCTTTGTGCTCGCTAGCTACACAGCTAATACTTTTTTTTTATGTATAACGTGCCCCGCACATCTTTTTTTTTGTTCGGCTTTTCTGTATGTTCATTTTTTTTTGCACCGTGTAGCGTGGCGTCACGTGAAGATGGCGATGAGGCGCGCGATGATGTGATTAATCGTTTTTCTCTAATGATGATTTTAGACGATGCGAGAGTGCTGTTGCCCGCTATGCAGTTGCGGAGTTAATCGCGAAGGCGTGCGCCTGGCGTTCAGACGTGAGATTGCAATGTACACCAACCTGCGTGCGCTAGAGGGAGGCCGCAGTTACGGTGCCGTGCGGCGTGCAAAGCATTTCGAAACTATAGGAAAGTCAGGTGACGGCGTCGGTGCGGTTTTTGCTGACGTTCTCTACTACCGCCTTTTGTAAGTTCTTTTTTTTTAATTTCTACATATCTTCAACGTGTAGCCTTAATGGCACATATAGACTACCGTCACACGATATCACGAGACGGAATTAACATGAGGAAGGAACTGGAACAATCGTAGCGCTGCTGGGAACAGATGTACAATATAAAGGCGTCCGCTCATATCTCAATTCAAGAAGGAATGATTAACCGTCAAGGCGGCGACCACTACGTTAGTTTACGAAACCCATGCAGACTTGGTCACTGCGGGACCAAAGCTATGCATGGTGTGTCGTATGGTAACATTCTCGGCGTTTCCAAAAAAGAAAAAAAATGCCAAATTTTACCGAAAGACACTAAATCATCTCGTCGACTTTATTTTGACGATGGTAACATTTTCTTAAGGTTGATAAACAGCCCCCTTATTGTTTTTTGAGGTAATTTACGCGCTTATACCTCGTTAAATGCACTGTATGGAATCCTCGTAGGTAGCACGGCCACGCTTATACGTTGTGTACCTTCGACAAATAACGTCGCGTACATACCGTTTTTGACATTTCGTGCGCCCGCTGAAACAATGGTTCGTGTGACAGTAGTGTACACGACGCTTTTGAACTAAGTCAGATTCGAGCCTCGTAATTGGTTCATGGTCACCGCAAATGCGCCTCCCCCGCCCTGCCAGCACACGCAGCGTAAGTAAAGCGTTGTGTTTGACAAGCTGTGATTGCCAAGCTGCGTTGTGCGGCGACATGCTCTATGTGCTATGTACAGTGCGAGACAACGGAACTTTCTGAGCGTCTCCCCCCTCTTTTTTTTTTCCCCTCACATTTCTTCCTGTCTTCTTTCTTTCCGTTCTTGAGGAGTCCCGCACTACGACTATACGCTGCAGAAATTAGTACGTCACTCATTGACAAGGCCTATTCATTACGTGCATGTAATACATATATAGCTTTTATATATATAATATGCGTTCGTTCCTACATTGGCTGACTAGACGTTACACATTGACTCGCTCTCGAAACCCGCGGTGTACTGAGATGTGCTCGTGTGTGTGGTTACGCGCTGTGCGCCGTTGCGTCTCTCTCGACGTCATCTTTATTTTTTTTTTTTTTTGCGTCCTTTCTAAGCAAGAGCTTCATACCTTCCGCTCGCGCATCTGTCTAGATGGTCGATCGAAGCTCGCTCTTATTGGTCCATGCTGAGGCATATACGAAGCAGTGAAGAAAAGAATAGCCGCCGCTCGATATATTTTTTCTTTTCCATATTCATCACAGGAAGCAGCCGTTAGCGAAGGAAGGTGACAGTGGCTCGTGTGACCCGTATACGTGCTCATTGCTTAAGACCGTGGCCTCCGAGATCGTCCAGAAGCGTGAGGCATCGCTGAGGCCACGTTTGAAAACTTACTTTGAGAAACACAGAAGAAAACAAGTTCCTGACCACAGCCAAAACTTTGTATACAGCGCGTCCTCTGAAATTAACGCGCTGTTAAGACAGCAGGCAAAAAATTATAACTGTCCTCGCAATTTCAATAATCACTGACTGTTTCGCATAAAGCATGTTTATTATACTTGATTTACGTTAACTATAACAGAACATATATAAGAATCTGTACATAACGTGTGCGGACTTCCTGTGGACAACCGAGGTTATGTGATTGCAAAGAAAATAAGGTCCGGATCAAAAGCGCTCCTGACGGCAGCACATTCAGCTGCTAAAGGGCAGTCAGTACATGTATTTAACTATACACTCAATACATATGTTCACTGTTTACAGGTATCTCAGCTGCAGATACTGCAGACAAAATATACATCTTCATGTGTCTATACGTATTCTGTCTATGTACCTCGCTGCGCAGCGCAAGTAGTCAGCGCCGTAAGTGTAACCAAAGGATTGTGAACGTTGTTCGTTCACCCAACGTTGAGGGCCCATTAGTTATCGACAGTTTTTGAACGCCGAAGTTCACTGGTGAGGCGCTGGCAACGAAAACGACAGAATGTATAGCACAGTCACTCGAGCCTCTGTCACTTCGTGCGTGCTCGTGCACCGACACTTCGAGATTTCGATCCTCATCGCGACTTCTTTTTGTGTGCCCTCGCGCGCGCGAAGACTACAATACTGCGTCGCGGCTAACGCCGAAGCGCGTTCACGTTTGACCCTGCATATGACATCAGCGAAATTAAAAAGACGGAAAGAAAAATGTTATAACAAACACCGGAGCGGCGGAATAAGAAGCAACAGTGCGCACTGAAGGGACATTCGGTGGGTGAATGGGAGCTTTGGGTCGACCGCGTATAACGACAACAACCACTGGATAGGTGGGGAGGGGTGTCACAAGACCAATGCTGCGTCGTGCGGGTGTGCGTGCGTGCGTGCGTAATAGCAATAGAGTAATAATAACGCGCGCCATTTGCAAACAGTGAATTCAACTAACGCGGGAAACGGGGTGGGCCTGCACAAATAGAGGCGCACCGACAACAGATACGAGTGTGATTGGCTGGCCTATTTGTATACATATATATATATCGTATGTATGTGGCGATTATGTACACATATGTACAGCGAAGATATATCTGCCCGCGTGCACCTTTGCGTCGAACAATGTAATATAAAAGAAAAAAGAAAAAGAAAAAAAGCCGCAGCACAGCGGAAGAGCCTCTCCACAGCAAGCGGCGTATGAGTGAATCGCACACTCATTTTTTAGATTACTTGTTTCTGTTCGACGTCCGTCGTTTGGTTCCTGCGCCTCCGGCAATTTAGTAGGGCCACGGCCTACTGTGCGTAGAACGCCTTGTATTCTTTAACAAAGCTGTCTATTGCTTTCGTACATGATTTGCGCAAGCTTGCGTACACGCGTGTGCTCAGTTTTGCGTGGTCATTTAATCCCTTATAAAAAAAGAAAAAAAAATGTGCATTTACGCTGTCCATACGAGACTGCTCGTAGACCTACAATACTTTGTCGTAGACTTGTCCTTTTGAATGCGTAATAAAGCTTGTGGACTGCCTGAAATAGTTTGCTACACGCGCTGTTTCGCGAGCGTCAGTGAGTGGCACAGAAAGATTTCCGCGATGGTTGTTAGCGGAAGATCTTAAGAACATTAGGCGACCAAGCGTATGGAGCTGCGAGTACATAGATTGTTGCATATAGACATCCTATATAGGTATCATAGAAAAAGAACATCTGCAGGCTTTGCGTACATCGTCTAAATGCATTCCTGTAAGAGCCTAGCCTGCGTTTTCTCCCTCCAGCGCGTATTTTTTTTCCGCTTGTAAGGTTTGCTTCGCATTCGGGATGTTGTCAGAGCAGTAAAGCGGGGAAGAAGCACTGAATGGTTCAAGAATGACGTTCCATACAAAGCGGTTGCGTAACGCTTACTGGAAACTTTCTTCTTTACAATATATGAGGTTACATCATAAGCGTTATGAAGCTGGCCGACGGTGCAGAGCAGTGGTGTAGATTCGATTTTTCCTTCCTGATAATGTCGCAGCAAATACATTTTTTTTTTCATTTAAATGCGTGGCTAACTTGTTCCCGAAGGAGCACTTTGTTTTATGTGGCAGTTAAAAATAAAAAAAGTAAGAAAGACCGCTCGAGAAAGGCAAGATCGTTTCGTCGTTGTGCTCACTTCCTTCTTCTTTTTGCTCTTTGTTTTTGTGCGGTGAGCGAGAACCAAATGAGCATGCTGTTGAGGTTCTTCATTTGAAGTTAAATGACTTCGAATTCACAGCTCCGTTTCTTCTAAACGCAAAGGAATACATCACATTCCAGCCGACTCGGATATCGGGCTGTGTGGGAAGTTGCAGTCGAAAACTCAGTACAGCCATCTGGCAAAGCACGATAACCTAACCCGAAAACCATCGTTCGGCGTCGTTTACCCAAGAAGTTTAAAGAACATCAACTTTGCCTCCATGAGTGATTGTCGCTAACACTTGCTCCTCGCCACACACCATAAACGTTTTGCGATTATTCCTCAGTCTTTGTCGTCTTATTTCATAAGAAAGGGAGAAAGAAAGAGGGCGTTCCACGCGGTGTGAATCGGACACGCATTGACCGCTTCTTTATGTAAGCGAATACGCAGTGACGCGGCTTGATAACCCTCGAGCACCTATCTACGACTTCGCGACAGCTCTGTATACATAAACGCGGACGCACGACTACGAATTACCAATACGCCTATAATTTTAAACTAACGCTACTGTTGCGCGCGCGCGAGCTGCTTTTTTGCTACGATAAAAACCTTCGTTTGCTTTAGCCCGTGAGTTAGCTAGCCTGGCTAATTTTTGTTCCTTCTACAGCCGAAGTTAAACCTTGAGGCTGAAGCCAAGCGTTCGAGAAAAAAGAAATCACGACTTCTAGCCTATTTCGTATGTTGCGAAATTTTTTTTTACATGACAGCAGCTTGTGTCAGGTTAACGTGAATAAAACTACTACGAGACAGGAAATTCGCCGTTCCCTGTCGTGCATTCTTTTTTAATAAGCGTATCGTTTCACCCCGTAGCTGCAGCACGCGATCGCATCTGCAGATCTACAGAGCTTAGTTTTGTTCCTTCGCGTTATGGTTGTTATGCGTGCGTGTTAAGTGCGTTACGTTCTTTCTAGCACCCTTACCCCGCCCCGCGTATGCTTGTATTTCGTGCAGCGAGCAGGCAAACGAGTGTTGTGACAGCAGTGTGCGACGATGTGTGATGGACGACGACTGAGATGGTGGGCCCAGCTCTTCCCTACGGCGGCGGTGGGAATGGTCGCCATGGAAACGAGCTTAAGTAGGCGCGTGGGAACATCATGCTCCTAGTCAAAGAGTTGCATGCAGTTTACGATGTTCTCAATGGCGATCCATGGAGAAGGTCGTCGGGAAAAAGGGGTAGATTTCGAGCGTGAGGGTGAGTTCGTGTTTTGAACGCGGAAGTTTGGACGACGAGCACCTTTCCGAGCATTCTTTTTCCCCGTATCGCTGCTTTGAAAAGTGATCAAAAGAGCAGGCGATGGACACATAGTGCTCGATCGAAAATTTCTTCCGGAGAGGTTTTGCGTTGCAGCGTCCGCAGGAGTGCGCGATTGATATTCCTCTGTGTATCCGTGAACGCGTTGCGAAGAGCTTGCGTGTGCGGTGACCGTGTTATACTATACAGCTGACGACGGGACCCTTACCGAGGACGTTGTTATGTGAGCGCATGTAACGGTCATTTTATCCGCACGCTTTTGTGAACACGTCATTAGTTTGTGCGGTGGGCGTCGTCATCACGAGGGGGCCTGTGTAATGAGTTTTCGCTGGCCTGCCTCAAACTCTGCAGCAGTTGTCAATCGAGCCCCGAAAAAAGGTCACAGAGTTCACGCACTGCGAAGCTGTCTTTTTTTTTCTTTTTTTTTTTGCAGTCTCTCCGTCTCCCTTTCTCTCTCCCAGGTTTTTTTTTTCCCTCTTTGCATTTTTGTTGTTTTGTCCAACCACGCCTCTGCAGTTTTCGGAGAAGCGTCATCGTCCAACTTTCACACTTCACCAGCAACGTGGCTTGTTTCCAACCACCGACTCATACCGAGTTCAACGAAGAAGAGAAAAATTTACAGGCTTTTATCTGAGCAATTTTTGGCATTTTTTTGTTTTTCTTTCGAATATGCATCTGGTTTGCGTGTGTTCTTTCTTGTTCTTCATCTTAGTACATGTGTAGTTGACCCAGATCACTACAGCAGCCCATGAGTCCAGGACTGGCGGTCTGACCACCAGCCCTCGATCCTAACAGTGCCTATTTCGTAGGCGATAATTTCTCTGGTTTTAGTTCACGAACGCTACACCAGCTAATGTATCTTTATGGCTTCTATGAAGGGTACACGCGATGTAATGAAACCGCCAGCTGAGCCTTTTAGGTGCACATTTACGGAGGTGGATCTTAGGTATAGGATATTCATGCACTGCGGTCACGACGACTCAAAACGACGAGAATTTTTAGGCACGTACGCTACAATCGAAAGATGTGACCCCTAAATTATCGATACAAGGGCCATGGTCAAGGTTTTCGGTGTGTACTGCAAATGGGTTTCGTTAACATCTGCGCAACGTCTAGAATATGCAGCACCCTTTACGTCTGCCTCCTCTTCGGGCCAAGTGACATTGAGGAGGGGATATGGGTTCAAAGATTTTCAACGTATAGATCTGGAATTAACCGACGAAGTTAGGCGAATGAAGCCAAAACACGTTATTCGGCAACATGTGTAACCAGGTGCGTTGCGGGATAAACATATTTCCGCCCTTATAGTTTGATGTCAGCTCACGCACATGTCGAATATGGCTTCGGTGTTCTTGAGACGAAAGTCCAGCTGACGTGAACAGACGACGTTTACATTTTTTCTTTTTTTTTCTTTTACATAGTTCGGGTCAGACGTGGCCTGAAATACAAGCTGCTGATACATTTATTGAAGTTTTCGTACGCCAGTTTCGCGTGTTGGCTTCTTTCGCTTCCTATACGGTGGAATTAACTCTAAGGGCTGACGTGGTTGTCTTGGAAACACACAACATCCATATGACAGCAAGAAAAAACTCATCTCGTATCGCGGCTTATTGGGTTACCAACTCATTAAGGGCTTGCTTGGCCTCTGAGAAAGTCGCTCCGCGAGCCAAGTCTGCAGCGAAAGCATGTCTTTAGTTCTTTTTTGTCTCAGGAGTAATCAACGTATCGGAATCATGCATCGGAAAACCAAATTGTATCGGTCGATCTCGGATGGGCATCGGGAGGGGACGGCTTGAGATCGTCCTGCAGTCAACTTTAGGAAGGGAACATGACATTGTGCATATACGAAACAGACATACAACGAGGTGGTATCATGTGACGTGTCTCGGCAATGTGAGCAAGGTGTCGTGTGACTTTTTTTTTTTTTCCTTCGAGTCGTGCGTGGAGCGATATGTGTGTAGATGGTGTGTGTCTGTCTGTGTTTATCCCTGTGATGGTTCGCCCCGTTTAATCTCTAAGGCCACTTTGCTCCCAGATGCGCTGGCGCTGGTCCCGCATATTTTGCCCGCGCGGCCACGCGAACGCCTGCGTCGTGCTCCCGAGGGACATTCCTTGACGAGGTCTGTGCGCCGTGAACCGAGTATAGAAACTTGCACAGACCTTGCACACGCAGACTGAACGGCTGACGGTCTCTGTGAGATCACTCTAGGTGCAATTTAATTTTTTAGCCTATATACTTTGATAGCTTTCAATACGGCTAACTTAACGTTCAAGGTGTACCACTGAATGTGGCGGTTCGCCTGCGTCTTTTTTGCATGTGTGAAAAATTCCCATCTTTAAGATAGAACTAGTTTGAGTCCCTCGGATGCATCGCAAGTGTTTGCGGACCGCGCGAGTTACACTGGCGGACGAGGAAGCTGCCGGAAGATGTAATCAATGATCTAAATTAAGTTATTTTAAGCACAGCGTCCGCCGAACTGCCAGCAAATATTAACTGCAGTCGATCGACCAGCTTTATTGTGATTATTTTTTGTTCTCTTGATTTTAGGCTCAGACGTTATCATCTATGCCCTGGCTTTGTGCTAATGTAGACTCGCGTATAAGTCGAACCGCTCGAAATGATTTTGAAAAGTTGTTTTGACGTGTCAGAGCTGGCAATACAACCAAGCAAGCACTTTTCTGCCGGGGCAGTCGCTGCTCACTCGCCTGCTTCTTTGACCGTTCGGTGTTAGCCGTATTGTGGTTCATTAGTCGCTGTGCTACGTGGAATAGACGCTTACATACTTTTGCATCTCGCCTGCGTTTAACTTGGGTTGCGACTACACCTGTCCCGCGGCCGGCTCGGCAGCTTCCTCGCCCGGTGTCGTCCGAGGGCCCGTGCGGCGGCGGCCCTAGTCCTCCTGAAGGTTGCTCTGCGAACCCATGCCGGTCAGGCTCTCGTAGAAGGTGCCCGAACGCGGCAGGGCCGTCTGGGCCGCTGCGCCGCTGGCCAAATCGAACATGCGGTGGAAGCAGCTCTCGGACTTTGGCCTCGGTATCGTGGTGCCCCCTCCGCTGCGGTGGACCCCCAGGAGGTGGCTGTACTTCCTCCGGTTGCCGCCCTGCGCGCGGCCGCCCCCCTTGGCGTCTCCGTTGTCGCCGTCCGCGTCTTCGTCCTCTTCCTCGTCGTCGTTGTGGGCCGCCTGGGCGGACCGGAGCAGGGCGGTGACTGTGCTGAGGTCGACGCGCAGGTCTTCGCGCTGGCACACGATGTCCGGGTTCTTGCCGATCTTGTTGAGCCGCTCGGCGGCGATGGACTCCATGGTCCGTCGCATCACAGGGTACACGTCCAGCACGGCATTGAAGTGTTCCACGGACAGGGAGAAGAGGTTGCAGTAGGTCTCGGCCCGAACGCTGGCCACGCGCCGGGCGTTGGTCAGCAGGCAGATTTCTGCGAACGCCACACGTCAGGGAGGATTGCAGTGTTAAGCTTGGAAGGCCGATTTGCTACTAGCGGAGGACAGGTCTCGGGATGTTCTCCCTCCGTAAGACCGGCTGAGTCGAAGGCTGTTTAATTTCACTCATCTGAAGAACTGGCATATTCACCGTGAGATGGTTTAACGTGAATCCCTTTCTGCCTGAATGATAACTGCTTCGATGTACCATGTACCACGCATTGGCTCACTCGTACATATACCTGCGTTTTCTTGTGAGAATCGCTATACAAGACAACGGCCCCTCCGCTAGCGCTTGACTCACTCGCGAAGCTTCGCGTTGGCATGCCTGACATAGTAAACACACCAGGATCTGGCGCTGAATTTAGTCTAGAAACTTCCGCGTCAGTCGCACCGGTCCCTTATCAGTGCTGATGCCAGTGCTTGTGAACCTGTCGTACTTTGTTGAAGCGTGTATCATCTTGTAGCACGCCAGTATCATCGGCTGCATTTATTAGCTACGATACCTGCGTACCCAGCAGAAGTGTGTACTGGTAGTAGATTCTTGTGTTGTAAGTTAGCCAGAACTTCTATCTCATTATCCCTTCTATGCACCATGTTGCATAAATTCTTCTACGGTCTTTTAACCTAGAAAGCTTCTAACAAGCAAAATAATTACCCCCAAAATTGTCACCTGAGCGCTCATAATTCATCGCTTAAGTTTTTTTGTGACGCACACGCATTACCTGCGCGCTTTTCGGCGCAAGGCGGAGTCGTCTGCATCCGCAAACAGGTGCGTACTGGCGATCAAACATTAGTCCTCTAATCAGCAGTATCATTCGATATATCTCTCATGTTAACGAATAACCTACAGTATAGACTTTGGTTTGTGCCGTTCCTTACCCTTTGTCCTCGTGTTTCGCGCTAACGGTCAATATGCTTAACTATCTCCAACTCGCCCTCGTGATCATCCTTCTACACTACGGTATAGAAGTGAAGGACGCCTACCTCCAAAGTACGACCCGTCCGAGAGGCTGGTGGCAACCTCTCCGTTGCTCATCACAATGTCCACGATGCCTTCCTGGATGAAGTACATCTTGGTCCCGAGTGTCCCCTCCTTGATGATGATGTCGCCTGGCTGGAAGACCTCGTACTTGAGTTTGGTCACGACGTCGTTGACGAAGTTTGGGTCCGCGTTGGCAAAGAAAGGTACCGACGCCACGAGCGACCGGCAGTTGTAATTGATTACGTCCTGCAAAACGACGTACGTGAGTGCATCCCTTCAGTTGTTCAGGCTCTCAAGACTGACGTCGAAAGCTGCGTCTCTGCTCGTTGGCGAATGTTGGCCCTGGTCTCAACGCGCCTTTACATTCTTGTCATAGGAACATTTTTCATGCACAGTCCAATGACTGACGAGCGTTAAGCATAGCGGAATGCTACGTATACTCGTCGTAACTACTTCTGATAGCCGAACGACACTCCGGTGACGTATCTTTAGCTAAATGTTTTGAAGACTTGCATATCTAGATGGTTGACTATCTGCAAGACAGTGTATATGTAGCGCGTTCCCGGTCCTTGTTTGCGATTACAGATCAAGGCATGCATTTTTTTTTTACAAGAATAAATCGTCATAGGCACACGGAGACTTCAGTAGCGCATACAGGACATGACGTGACTACGTTTTATTTTTGCCTTCGCGTCATGATGCTAGCATGCACAATGAGCGACCACTTCCGCACATTCAAGACCACGCGGTGACTTCATTTCAATGATATCTATAGAGCTCACCTCTCTTAGCCGCTCGGAGAGTTCCCCGAGTATGGCTTCTTCGTCGAAGAACTTCCCTTGATACCGGTGCTCGAAGTAGTCGGTGATTCCTTGTCGTAGGTCTCTTGGAAGCTTTCGGTACGCCATGTACTCTTCAACTTGTTTTAACTGCGCACCGAAGAAGGAAAGTTGGCTAAGGCATGCAGTAAGTGGTAGAATGACGTCATGTTCTCTCGCAGTACAGTTTATCGGTGTGGCAACAGTTGTAGAAATTTCAAGACAGAGCAGCTTTGTGTAGTAGCTTAAAACGAAAGATGGCGCATGGTGGAAGCGACTGACGCGACTAATCCCTTTGTTTTTTTTTTTTTTTCAAAATGAAAGACTGTTTCGAGTAGTAAAGCAGTAAAAATATATAGGACATCAATTGTGATTCTCCGTTGACTGTTGATTATCGTTAGTTTCCGAGTTTTAGCGACCACGTATGTCGCTTAATGTGCGAGTCTAACGGGTGAACGGTCGTTTCGTGATTATCTTATCGATTCCTGCACAGATAACTTCTGTCGCGACCACTTTGTGGGATAGTCTCACCTTTTCTCGGTACTGTCGTCGCGAAGAGTCCAGCGACTGTATGAGGTTGGTCGTGTGTCCGAGGAACAGTGCGTAGCAGGTGGCCCCGCTGATCATGCTGAGCAGCGTGAGCCACATATCAGTGAGGCTCTGGGGCGGGAAGCGGCCGTAGCCTATGCACAGCATGTGGGACATGGCCTTGAACAGGGCCCACGAGTACTGTTCGAACCAGTACTTCGTCTGCAGGGACAAGGAATGACCACGTGGAGTCTTCTGTACCCACCAACGTAACGGATTCAATCGGTAGGGCAGCACATATGAAACAAGATTATGCAATACGCTTTGACGTGTATGCGCACTTTATGACTACTATAGTTTACAGTCACGTGTTCGGTCGAGCAGCTTGAGTCAATAAGCTTACATTACTGGCTTTCGTTTGGAATGAGCTACGCGCCGCCGCCACATCAAATGATGCAGTCTTGTGAGAGTACTGCATACAGTTTACTAATCTCTCATTTCGCTTCGTGAGTACTCTTTCATTTACCTTAACAAGAAAAAAAGAACAGTTCACTGACTTCTTTCAGCGCCCGTCTTATGTACTTCTCTGCCTTGCGCTGTCATTCCTTCTGCTCTGCTTTTTAAAATCAACGTCAGCCAGCTCGCTCAATTGTGCACTTCGTGTTCAGAGCTCTTTCATGTTTACCATTGAATGCTCCGAATAAAACGTCAATGCTCGGCGAGTGTGACTGTTTAACGAGCATTCGTACTTTTCTTGCTGTTTTACTTGATGACCCTAGGGCTATACGGAGCACTCTTTGCATATCGAGAATTAACGGCGGCTAAGTTCGCATGTGACGTGCATAATATCAAAACTACAGGTTTTAAAAGGCTATAGATGTCCGTTCTCTTCTCGGCGTGCTCACCTCAAGTTCGTTGATGGCGACCCAGGAATTGGAAGGAAACCCCTGCAGCATGGGGACGAGAAACTGAAGGCACCCGCTCCAGTGACCAATAAGAAGCATCATGCAGATCAGGTTGAAGATTTTCATGAACACGCTCGCCATGTTCAGGAACTGCAACCGGAATAGGAGAAAAGGAAGCGGGGAAGAGAGAGAGAAAGAAGAAATGGGAGAAAGGTGTCGAGGGCGATGTCGTCAAATACGTTCCTTAGACAGCACAGACTGCTCCCCCGATCTCTTACAAGACAAAAGCACAGGGTCGCACCGTTTGTCGTCGGGCAAGTAGTTGATCATAATACCATTTAACTAGATCGGATTTTGAGGAGTTGGCTGTGCTCGTGTCCTAGACAGAAGGCGTCTGCACGATTGAAGAAAAACGTAAACAATTATAATGTGTTCGAGTAGTTCTTATGCCATACTTGATAAGTGAAACATCGCAGAACAAACGAAAAAGGCAAAATAAAGTAATGAGAACTTCAGGCACTCTATTCGTTCGGACTTCGCTTATATACTTACCCAATGACAAAGAAGACGTGTGATTTGCCATTACAAGTCTTAAGGGTAATTTGAACTGCAATGGGCCGTTTTACAATACGTAATCAGTGTCTCCAAGGTTGCCAAAGGAGGTCGCCTGTGTTCTCATGTATATGTTATACAATGGGGGTTCTGTCAGACAGGTGTGTGCACTTATAAGTAGATCGCATCGGTTCACTTTGACCGTACAATTGAAGCAGGTGATGCGACATTGTACTTTAACGTACTAACAGAGAATAAAACACCCCTTGCACTTTGGGCCGAAGTTCACGGCGAGTACGACACTGATTACAGTCTGCAACAATGTGGATGGTTTGTTGCAACTGAGCAGCCCTATTTGGCGCATGTCGGTGTTTGCAATTAGCTTAGCCAGCTTGAACAGGCTAACGGTGGCTGTTATTAGCAATGTTCCAGTCGATCTCGTTGTCCTCTTGCGAGTAGACCTGGGACGAGTGTGCCGACTGGTAAGCAACGTTAACGGCTACGCTTGCATTAAGCGCCAGCTGCTACTAAAAGCTCGCATTGCAAGTAATGGCATTCGCGAGCGTAAGCCAGCCGCAGTGCGTTCAGCTGTGGTCTACTCTGGGACCAGGGATAGAGGCCGGTCTATTAGGTGCCGACCTCACAGTGCTTTGCGGCTGTCGTAAATGCTTTTCTTGGCATTGGGGATCCGCCTTCGCTAATAGTATGTCCAGCTTCAGGATTCGTTAGGAGTCTCTCTTACGGATAATATTAACGTAAACCAAAAGAAAAAAAAATTGTTGTGAATACGGCCCCTGGGCTTTTGTTGCGTCTGCGATGGGCACGCCTCTATCTTTGAGCATCACCAGCGGATAATTACGTTCTTGGGGTCTCCGTGACCGAAAATACACGAATGACCACGTAAGGACATTAGAACTGACTGTAGATTTTGAACTCTTTAAAGGGACACTAAAGTGAAACGGTAAGTGAGATTATGCTGATAAATAGTTCCTTGAAAACTCGGTTCCCTTTGATGTCGCCATCATTGCTTCAACATCACAATAGCAAGTGACGGTCGAAGTTTCATTTTTTGAATTTCGCGCTGAAACCTCTGCACCTTAACGCAAGCATGACGTCACAGATTTCAAGGCTCTTTTTCTGCGTATCTTGTCCTTCCTGGCTTAATGGAGTTTCATGAAACTAGCTACGTTGTCTTTGGCCTCCTAGGAACAGAATGTAATTCATTTTTACCGGTGAACAATTATGTGAGCATCTTCAAAGTCTATGACCTCACATCGAGCTGATGCAGGAACTCCAAGGTTCTGTCGCCACCTGTATGTTCTTTTTGCGAGTTTTCTCGCTTATCAAGTGGCTTCTCGCTGCAAGAGTGGTACCTTTGGTAATGTGAAAGAGCGGTTTACTGATACAAGAAAAATCGTTTTGCTCTTTAGTGTACCTTTAAACTTGTAAGATGGACGATTGGCTCGTTAGTACGTTTACGTGTTCCTAAATTTATGGCAAAATTTATTTTAGGTTACTTTGAACAATGACAGTTACACTGCGCAGTTGCACTGAAACAGCCAGATCGGCAAGTTAGCACACCTTTAGAAGAACGATAACAGTGCGAACTACAAACAACAGTGAGGTTAGATGACTATAGGCAGGCACCGACTTGTCTTCTTATTTCACTGTTCCTCGTTGTTCGCGCAGTTAACTTCTAAAGATGTCGCGCAGTTCTAGATGCACTAACGGCAGTAATGGAGGAAAGATACAGGCACATATTCACGAACAGTTCAACAATTCGTGAGCAAATGTACGCGTCAGAATTTATTGAGATTACTCCTTACGTAAATTGTGCAACTGAGCACAAAGAACGTACATTTTGATAAAGAATTTGATTAGTCACAAATTGGCGTCAAGTTGTACAGGCCTGATAGCACTGCTAACATGCCAATACCTGCAAGACATTCTGCACTGTGCATCGTTATGTACCAGCACATGCAATGTTAGAGAGCAGGCTCTATGCCGAGTGACTTCCGTACGACGGCTTTTGCTTTGAGTAGGTCCTGTGCGATTGCACACGGAAACAGTTCATTGTAGGAAATGTAAAGTGGTGTATACTGCTGTAAAGCTAACCTGTTTGGCGAAATATCAACTCGTGCGATTCGTGCCGAGGCCATTTTAACTGAAAGGCTTCTTGTTGTTTACTAATGACTGTTTCTGCTCAAATCTCTCGCACGTACATCTTGAACGAATATGACCGAAGCGTCACATTACTTCCGGGCATAACCTATGAAGCTCCGTTGTGCTGCATCTATTGTCACATTGCACTTTGTTGTTTCGTGCTGATAAACCTCCCCTGACGTAGCTACACCCTGTTGTTATTACATCTATAGCGTTCCCTCCTGTAATAGAAAGCTGCTGAAGGGAAGAGACAGCACATTCAAAGTCTCGTTTCTCCTGCTCACATCTTCTAGATGTTGAGTTGAAATATTACTATGCTGGTCCTTAGCTTAACATAAAAGCTACTGCTGCTGTAAATGTCAATGTTAGTGATGCAGTAGCTTGAGTTCTGTTCATTTGGCTCGTTTGTTATATGCGCGAGTTTCGCATGGGATTTTATCTTTTTTTACAATTTCAGCCTGTAATCATTGATACTACATGCTTTTACATGCGAAATTGCCTGCTGCACAGCTAGAGTATGTGACATGCACAAACACGGCAAGCTAAGACGACATCATTCTCACTTGTATCTGGGCAGTTAGGCTGCTAAAGGCTTGCTAAACGCAGTTTGGCTGACTGAACTACCTCTTCCTTCCTTTTTTTTTTTTTTTTTTTTGCGAACGGTATAACATTACTCTTTGTGGTGAAGTGACTATTGGCACAATGATTTGAGAACACTGCGAAGACAATTTTTGTTCGAGTAGACACGCTGGGCTGGTGGAGACGACACTTGGCCAATCAGATCACCAGATAAAGGCTATCTGAACCTGTCTCTATATTAATACCTTTCATTCCTTTTCTGGGTCGCGCGGTATTTCGTTTTCTGGGTCGCATTACTCTGCCAAAGCCTAACCCCCTGAACAGCGCACTTTGCAGTTACCTTTAAGCCTTCGCTACGAGCTACACTGTTACCTTGTTCATATACGTGACGTGCCACGTGCTGCTACCTGCAAAAGTAAAAACTTCACGCCAGGACAGTTCTACTTTCTGGACCGCACAGTGTCGTCAATTCTTTAACCGCTGTTTATTATAAAGAAGGGCGCGGCTCTCTGGACTGTAGCCAAGAGATAATCTAGCGGTCAAGACCACATGCGACACGCAGCGATAGCCGGTTGACATGGAGCAGCGAATGTCCATCGCAAAGCGCTATCCGCAAGCGCGCTGCAGGCAGCACCGATGGCAGCGGCGGCAGCAGCAGCACATTCGGCAGCAGCGCGCACAGAGACGGCACACAGCGTTGGCTTTGGCTGCGCATGGCGTTGGCAGCGGCAGCAGCGGCCCTACACCTGCTGTCACCCGTCAGGCAAGAGATGGGACAGCAGCGCCACGAGGCACGTGTGGCGGCACAAGACGGGGAGGACCGGAGGCAAGCGCTGCAGCACTGACCTGGATGGCACAGCCCTCTCCACAACTTTTCAACATACAGGTCGAGAGGCCCGAACTGTTGGATAGCGTCGCCAAGCTATGCATCTGCAAGGGGGGAAGCAAGGAAGCAACCCGATATGTAGGCACCGACCACACGATGGCATCCACAGTCGTGTCACCTGCACCCGCTTCGCACCACAAGTAGTGGGGGTGTTTTCTTTTTATTCTGAGGGTGGGCGTGACGTTTTCGAAAGGTGAACGTGGTGTTGTCTCGGTGGTGCCTACGGGGTCGCATTCGAGGAGTCTGGTCCTGCGGAGGTTGGGAGGGTCATTCGTTATCTTCAGGACCAAGCAGCAACCCAAATAAACGGATGGTCTCAGTGCGGAGGATATGTGGCAAGAGAGAGTGATGAAACGAAGTATGCACTATAACGAAGACTACGTTGAACGAATTGGCACCCATGCGACGTAGATTTGTGAGAGTTGTCGGGTACAGTGCTTGGTTACTGGTTGTGTTTGTGGCCCCGATGCGACGCAGATTTGTAAGTGAGCGTTGTCAGGTGGACTGCCTGATTACTCGTAGTATGTGTGCTGGCTTCACAGTGTGTCACCGAGTCTGGCTTTTGGAGCGTTCACACACCTCCGTTGTGTCGCTTGAGGGTGGCAAGTACAATACTGGAAGAAAACCCAAGGAAGCGCGTTTCCGGCGCAGACCAAAGAAGCGAAAATAACTGAATGCCGTCGTTCAATGCACTTTTGTGAACTGAGTTGATAAAGCCGATATAAACAAAAAATACAACCAAATCATTATAGGTCGATTGTATTTCGCAAGTCACGGTAGTGTCGTTTGTAGCGTCGGCTTCTGTATAGGAGTGACTTAAATGGTGGTAATGCAATTGCGCCAGTAATGCTAAGGTGACAGCAGGAATTATGTTTTACTACCTACAAAGTGCCTAAGCCATTAAGCCATTGACAATGTGGATGCATTGATATCGTTAAAGAACTGTGGAAGCCAGTATAGACAGACCTGATTTCTGCCCAGTGGGATGAAGATGGCTAATTTTTTTCTTGTTCCGCAGATATTACCAAACGAGCTGTTCTGATAAGCCAATAAGTCGATGAGACAATATACACCATCAATAAACACTGTGAACCATTTTTATTGCTTACCTAAGCCATGACATTTCTGTCTAGGTATGTTCAATAGGGTTACTTCTCTCTTTGTCTAGGCATGTAGATGTGAATTTTGAGGCACAGCTCTTGTGCCTCACTTAGAATTTCGACTGCAGTGTTCTCACTACTTGCTACTGTTCACTTCTTTTACCACTTGCGCTTTTGTCAAATTAGTCTTTGTGCGCCAAGAAATGCCGTCACGCGTTTGATCTAACCAACGACTTCGTTAGTCTCTGCACTATCTCGCCACGACATAATGGTAAAAAACAGTCATAAGTTTACAGTACTGGATAACGACAATAGTAACAAAAATGTATATTTAGCGCGATTTATCGCCTTTTGGCATTTGTAATGGCGCTAATATCGCGTTTGGAGGAACATTTATTGAGATAAATACATCAAGAAATTTTGGGGTTCATATTCTGTGTGTTCTGGAATCATTGTTGAACGTAAAGACAATCATGCATAGAGAATTAAAAAAAAACACACACGCTTTATCAATAAAACGGCAAACAAGACAAGGCAATACACCATGCAGCAGTCACACATTCATTCCCACAACCATGCAGTTGCGCTTCAGTTACTTGTAGGACAGCTACAACATAAAAAAAAAGAGAAAAACACCAATTTTTATAAGCGGCGTTTGCTTCACAAAAGTGAAGCAGTATCTGGAGGAAATAGATCTTCAAACAGCGCTGAATGGCACCAGCACCAAATCATATGCGGCATTTGCATATATGGAAAATAGGCTAATGTCTGTAATGTATGTACCGAGCAAGCCTGCAGTTTTCGCTTTGGCTGATTGGCGGCCTTCATTGCAAAGCTAAAATGTATAGTATTACCTGTTATACACATTTTCCGTGCGAATTTCTGCCGCTTCCCAAGTGTTTTGAAAACTAGGAGGGATGCACGCCTCCTTTGCATCAAACATTAGGTCAACATCCGTTAATCAACATGAGGTCTCTCACATCCTTTATCTATCACATAGGTGAGCATTTGTACATTGATCTATGTTTATGATAAATCAAATCAACGTCCAGGCTATCAATGTATAGACTAAGGAGTGCGCATGGAGTTTTTGTGAGATAGAGTAAGCTCCCGAGAAAGTTAGAGAATATGATGGACCGAAGAGATAACTGATATTGCTCAACCAATAAAATATGCCATAGGCTACCGCAACGCGCATATTAGCTTGCACAGCTATAGGTGAGCTCTAAGTCGACCAGTTGGCCGCACTTTATAAGGCAAACGGGCTCAATCGAGGTAATTCCGCGGTGTCTTTTGCTTTCTTTATAACTTCACTCGTGTGGTAATATCATGTTTCAGCGTTTTCGGATCACTAAGGAGCGCTCGCAGCTAGTAATGGTTGAGGATGTATTAATTAGCTACAAATCATGGTACCTTAGCACGGAAGCACATATTGCTTTGTCGGTGTACGATGCGATACACGTTGACGTGCTCGTGAAAAGAGCAGCATCCTGAAATATCTGGCCTCATCGTAAACAATGCGCCTGCCGAAAGTGCGATGCATGAACTACGTATGCACGTAGCGCAGTGCTGCCACACCTTTGTTAAAGGGCAACTCCGGCGTTTTTTCTAAAGGCACTGATAGTCCTGTTTCAGCCAGGGTGGTTGTTTGTTCAGAAGCGAACCAATAATTTTAAATAACCGACCGAAAGTCGTATTCAAACCGAAACCGAAACGGGTAGACGCTCCGTGCAGCGTATGCAATCACGTCACAGCCTCCCCGCCATCAGAAATATGGAGCTCCTGCCACAAAAATGCCAGCAGCGAGGTCATCCGGCGATGTATTGAGTTATGTCAGCTTTTCTGAACTTGACAGCGACGATTTGAGCGCTGAAGTATCGCCGTTTTTGCTTTTGAAGGCCCGCAGGCTTGGGTAGGCAGCGTTGAAGGTGATGACGTCAAAAACACAGGGTGGCCCGCATGGCAACTCGCTAAAAATTTTTAAAATTCATTTCCGGGAAAACCAAACGACTTGCAACCGCATGGCATATCTTACTACATTACTGAGGAGAGTACATATTGAAAATTTCATTAACATCGGCGGGCACTGAAAAATCGCCGGAGTTGCTCTTTAACTCCACACGCTACCACAATTACGTGAACTGGAAATACAAGAGCGGCCTCACCGAATGTTGTCGGTACAGAATGTCGTGCACTGCCTTCGAATAACTGCCCAGGCGTCCTGTCTAGACACCTTCGGCGTGCTGTTGATTTCGCGTGCGTGTGGTGGTCCTCTTCATTTTCCTTTATCTTTTATTCCCCTTTCTTTTTCTTTTGGAGCCAGTTAGCAGACCGGATATTGGGATGTGGCCACTCTCCTTATCGATTTCCCTGTTCTTATTCCTCTCCTTTTCCACGTCGCAACACAACACACATTTTTCGAACTAACGACTGGTAGACACCGCACTTGTGAGCTATAGTGTGCGCGTTCAATGAAAAAGCAAAACAAAGCTTTGCGCTGCGAAAGACCACGTTGTCCTCACATCGCGCTTACATTTCCTGTCCTGGACACGGAACGCAACTTGTCGTAACACACCAGCAGTATGCTACAACCAATCAATGCTTCAACAAGAACAAGAACAACAACAAAAGAAAGAATGAGAAAGAAATGACGCTCTTTTTTTTTTTGTTCCTTTACTACGCACGCATTAGGGCAAGGAGGCACGAAAGAGGTACCCGTAAATGACAGATGTCATGCAATGCGACGATAACGTATCGCATGCCAGGTGCGGTATACCAACAAACGTGCCGGTATGTGGGTGTCCAGTATAGGGACAGTGGGTGCGTGGACGAGGAGTTTGCTCTGTGTGTCCACGACAACCGTTCAGTACACACAACACTTAACCTCTCGTTCTTCAACACGAACATATACGGGGGCATACGTACACACATATACATATATATTGGACACATGTACGCACATCCACGTAGCGAAGTGCACGATATTGAGCAACCGTCTTCTCTTCGTTAATACAGAGTCAAGTGTCTGATTAAAGCGCCCTGTTTTTATCTTATCTAGTCAGATCTGGTGGAATATTTAGGTTTTCTTTGTCGATAAATGTCATTAAGACCTTGGGTTGGTTGTTGTTAGAGGTGATAGTCGGTGCAAACAGAGAAACGTCACTGAGGCGAAGGAATGTATTCCTTCTTCGTGCGAGTCATGCAGCGTTTTCACCATGTATGCGTAACGTTATTTCGCTTGCACTAAGGTAGCTAGTGTAAGTTTTGTTGCATCACCAGCCGGGCTTATTTGGAATGCATACGAATATCTGGTAATAATTTAATTCCACTTGGGACAATTAATTGCCCTGAGCGTGCACTTCGCTTCGCTAGCGTGCGTTCTTGGTTGATCTGAAAGTTAGCTGGAAAGTTGATGCAGTGACCGCATGTTCGTTTCATGTGCATGCTTAGCTTGTTAAAGAAAGTTAGATAAGGCTTCTT
Organism: Hyalomma asiaticum; assembly: GCA_013339685.2. Taxonomy (NCBI): domain Eukaryota; kingdom Metazoa; phylum Arthropoda; class Arachnida; order Ixodida; family Ixodidae; genus Hyalomma; species Hyalomma asiaticum. The sequence continues at coordinate 128,635,922 of CM023482.1, read as the reverse complement.
GTGCCGGCAATCTTTCTGACCTTCCACTTTAAACGTCACACAGACGAGGCGATGTCGATAAACGAATGGCTTATTTCCACAGCGAACGACTGTCGTGGAGAAATAACGCCGAGTACATACCTGGCACAGGTGAGGTACTGCTACTGTGATACAAAAATTTTAGTGTGCTGATATCTTGAAATCACCTCTCTCGCTTGAATGGCGTCACCCGTCGAAATAAAGGCGACGCTCTTGAGAATGCCACGAAGCTAACGTATCACAGTACAGCAGCCTGAGATATGCGCACTTTTACTCTCGAATATCCTGCCTTCTGGGTCGCACAGCTCTCCTTCAACACGCACAGAAGGAGTTTGAGGTCATAGATCTATACCCACGGTCGCCGAATCATCCTTCCAGCTCTCAATCGCTTTCGTTATACATCGGCTGAACAGGTGAGAAATGCACAAACACAGCACTCGATCAAGCAAGAACAAATACGACGTGACACTTAACGAAGGGGAAACAAACGTCACACCACGGGCATCCGTACTGATTGCAGACTCGGAGGACACGTTGCAAACACCGGAAAGGCGGAACAACACTCGTTCGGTATACAACTTTTCTTTTTCTACGACGTACATGACACTTTTGAGCGTGCAATATAACACTTATTTATAAATCACATAGTAGCTTTACCGGCGTCGCACACAAGAACGACATTGAACTACTAAGCTTCAAGAAGGCGTTGGTGAGACCAGTGACGCCGCGTTTTCTTCCTTACCGTTGAATACCGCCAGAAGCTACGTGCATTTAGTTCAGGCATTCAACGGCAGCAGTTTTCAAGAAATCTCGATTAGAGTTCACTAGAATATTATAGTAAAGCTCAGATTATGAAATTCAAACCCCTGACGTGCAGCGGGCGACTAAACTGATGGCTGTGGCAGATAATTGAGTTGATACAATAATCAGCTGCTCACTGATGCCGTCGGTGCTCGTCATTACTATTGTCACTCGATAAAGCGAACAAGTGAAACGAAGGCATCTGCCTTCGTTGAAACCATTGCCGTGCGTTCCGCGTCTTGCATGGCACGGAGGAGTGATGCAGAAAGCGAGCAGTGTAGAGATTTCTACTTTTCTAACGCATGCGTGCAGTTGAAGAAGTAGGCAGCAACGTAACGATCCATCTCGTCAACCAACTATCGGGTGACAGCGGCTCCTCGCGTTGAAACCAGTTTTGTATACCCCGATATTTAGGTGCTGCGATCAATGTTCTTCATGTGAATGGACGTTGACGTTTAAATAATGAGCAATAGGCTTGTCTGAACGGCGGTAGTACAGTGTCACTGTCATGCAACAACGAGATGTACGTTTGTCCGCTTTTGCAAAATTCCTGTTTTAATATAAAACATGATGTTATGGTTAATTTGAATTGTATTGCTTGTTTTTGATTGGTTTTTCATATATATGTATATATATATATATATATATATATATATATATATATATATTATGTGTGTGTGTGTGTGTGTGTGTGTGTGTGTGTGTGTGTGTGTGTGTGTGTGTGTGTGTGTGTGTGTGTGTGTGTGTGATTTGCTCGTGCAGTTTCCGAGCAGACGGGCTGAAGCGTTTACTGTTTGCCTTGGCTGCTTCTTCCGTTTGCTAAACGAGTCTTACGTGAAATAGTGAACAATATGAGGCTAAACTGTACAGAGGAGAGCTTTTAAAAAGCGCGATCTAGTACTGGTTACATGCGATGATACCAACATTTTGTACTCCTTAACGACTTTGCGGCTTCCATGTTTGCTTACGGCGAGTCGCTTCACATGTAAAAGCTCCCGGTGCAGAACAATTAAGAAAGGTGGACCATTACTGCTGTCGATAAGAGACAACAGTTATGAAGTCGTGATTGCTCTTCACACGTGCTCTAGGCTTCAGTGGTCTTCTGCTCTTTACATGAATGCTTTCAAATAGCGGCACTTTAAGTCCAGAAGCAACTGCTTGGCAATTAACAATCGCCCTCGCAGCATCCGCTGTCAGTTCGACAAGCGCGGCCGCTGCGCCAACTACAGTAACACAGCAAGAATGAGTACAATGTGCACTTACGTAGACCTCTTCCCATTGGCTGACGTATCGGACGAGCCTCGACAGCCTGAGTAGCCTTAGGAGGCTGAGCATCTTGGCGAAGCGCAAGATTCGCAGAGCGCGACCTGCGTGCAACAGCTGGAAGCTGTCGCTGTAGTCCTGAATGAATATGAGGAATATGTAGTCCAGGGGGATCGAGCTGATCAGGTCCAGGAAGAACCAGGTGCGGATGTAGTGGTGCGCGATCAGCTTGGGATCCAGGATCACCTGCTCGGAGTTGTCCTGGTGCATGATTCCTGCGCACGGTCGCGTAGCAACGCGCATCACTTGGTGCGTGTTGTCCCGTCACTACGACCAAGTCAGCTCGACCTATGCTGATCACTATGGGACTCATCCACACACTATTGCCTCTGTACTTCAGCTCTTCCGCGTTAATGATATGGATATGAATGAAAAGAGATCGATGAATAAGCTATCATTGTATGCCTGATTACTACGTTACAATAACGTGCTATTTACTTTTGAATCGTGTACTTGATGCTCTTGAACCGTCGGAAATAAGATAGTTCCTAAACTTCAAGTTTAATGTTGTATGGCAGCGTTGGTAGGGTGGTAAGCGCAGCGGAAATAATAATAATAATAATAATAATAATAATAATAATAATAATAATAATAATAATAATAATAATAATAATAATAATAAAACGTATAAAGGTTTCCTTTTGACAAAGAAACTCTTTGTGGCTCTGTGAATTAAAAAGGCATCTGAAACGAAGAAACGAAAGGCACTGGTGTCAAGAAGTCAGTCATAAGATTTGGTCTGGTTAGCCAAGAAAAAAAAAAACAACTAATACGCGCATTCTTTATGAAATATACAAAAAATATACAAAAAAGTCATCTGGAAATTTTCGAAAGAAAGACACAGCGTTGACCTCAGCTACGCGGAAGCATCTTTCTGCGGAGTAGCGCGTTAATATAATACCTTGGACAAATAATCTTGCTTCATCGACCGTAAAGTGGGGCCACTTGCGAACTTTGATCATTAACAAAAAGCATCGAGATACACATCTGAGGATGTGTGTACTGAACTTACCCGTTCGGAAGTTGACGACGATGTCGAGCAGGAAGATGGTGTCCGAGAGGCAGTTGAAGGCTATCCACCGGATCGACAGGTCGTCGTTGAAGAACGAGATCGCCACTGGCAGAACGATGAGGTTCGCCACCAGAAGCAGTAACATGCACAGGTCCCAGTAAAACCTGCGAGCATCAGGCATGCATGCAGCCGCGTCAGCGTTTTTCCATGAGAGGCGCGTTAAAGGACCAACTCCGGCGATTTTTTTTTTTTTTCCCTTTAGCACGTCAATGTAATGGCGAACCTACGTTCCCGAGGCGCCGCTGTCGCACTCCTGGTAGTAGAAATGTTCAGAAAATTCGAAAATAATTTTTAATGACCAAAAAAGCGTGAAATCGAAATCGAAATCTACCCCAGCAGTGACGTCAAAGCAGTCAATCCTCCTTTTGCATGGTGCGATAGCGCATGCACCCTTCCCCTAACGCTAATGTCGCGAAGATTGGCCGGCGCGCGCAGATCTCGGAGGCCATTGTGTTGTACCGATGCGCCTCTGTCGCTTTGCCGACGATGACACAGTGTGTCGAGTAATTGTAAGAAGCCAGTTGGGCGGTTTGAGGTAATCAGTAAAAATTGGTCTGTAAGCAATCTGCGCCTCTCTCGAGCCTGTAAGCTTGCACAAATGACGGAAGTGCGCCAAAGTACGCACCCAGCGACTTTTATTGTAATGTACTGACCCCGAAAAGTCGCCGGAGCAGTTTCCGAGCTTTAAGTTTCCGGCTTTAAGTGCATGTTGACAGGTCTCCAGCTTTCCACTCTTCGGAACTGACAGTTTTCGCTATAGCGTGCTGCAGAATGCCGCTGCGCAGCAGCACTGGTACTGCGAATGGAGTGGTTATTCTAATGCGTGTCATCAGAACGAATTCGTTGATGGACTTGACACCGCTTCCTCTGTATCATTTCGCCTCAGTTCGCAACGAACAATCCTTGTTTGTGATGAGACGCTGACGGATCCCACCACGAAGCAAACTGCCGTAACCTTGACGCTGACGAACCCCACCACAATTATTGGTTGATTGATTAATTTGTGGAGTTTAACGTCCCAAAACCAGCTCTGATTATGAGAGACGCCGTAATGGAGGTCTCCGGAAATTTCGACCACCTGGGGTTCTTTAACGTGCACTGACATCGCACAGCACACGGGCCTCAACATTTCGCCTCTATCAAAATGCAGCCGCCGCGGCCGGGATTCGATCCCGCGACCTTCGGATCAGCAGCCGAGTGCCATAACCACTAGACTACCGTGGCTGGGCAAAAGGCCACCACAATTCTTGATGCTCACTATATATATCGCGCGAGGCGAAGATGCACCCTGATCAGACCATGATGCACCCGTCACTCCCAGTGCCATCTACATACACACCGAATGAGCCGCTTATAAAGGAATCAACGGGTCATGATGGCAGTATTTTTGCAAAGCTTTACTAAATTCATTGGAATTTACTGGTGTAGCGCGTTAAACCGATGGACGTCGTAATAATGATGCGCTTTTAGAAGGATCACCCATCCGATGATGAAGGCCGCATTCGTGCGAATGTTTGCCACATTTACAGTGGTTGATGGGGCGCATTAGTGTGATGGCCCTTACAGCTGTGTTCAAGGAAAACGAATGTACTAAACCTCCTACGTCTTACTCGTAATCAATCGCAAAATGCTAACGGAATGCCCTTTTTATTCTTTAGGACTGAGTTGTTGCTGTGAGCTTTCGATGACGGGGCTGTTGGCGAGGTCGAGTAATCTCAGCGTTTTACGTGTGCCTCGTATCTCAATTTAACCGAAACGCCGGTTTTGCGACTGTAGTTTCCGGCGCTATACCGACGTCAAAAAAAAAAAAAAAATCCTGAGCGCGCGCTAAGAACGCAATAAAAATGTGGAGAGGGAGTATTCCAAGGACATCGTCGGCTTCTCCCCGCTAAAGAGAGGGAAGGAGTCCCTTGGGACGACATCGACGCCCTAATATGAGGGCAATTTTCGGCTCGTAAATTTTCCAAAGGGCGGCGCCGCTTTTTCTCTGTCCGCTTTCTGTCGTTTCTTTCCTCCACTCTGTCGTTACCATATCAGAATTCCCTAACGCGCTGCTCTTGTTATTTTATGTATATGTCACAGGCGCTTCGTTTACTTTTCTGTTTTATCTGCTTTACTCGTAAACCACACATATTGTTCTATTTTTTCGTTCTAATTTTGCTCTATAGACATACGTACGAGCGTATGCTGAGCGATGCGCATATTGAGATACGAAGCAGCTCCGGCCGGAAGAGATAAATCCTTCTAGCGGCAGAAACGTATCGACAGCACCGACTTGGTCAATTCTAAATGCGTTTCTTTTTCTTTCTTTCTTTCTTTCTTTCTTTCTTTCTTTCTTTCTTTCTTTCTTTCTTTCTTTCTTTCTTTCTTTCTTTCTTTCAGCGCCGTCAGAGGTCGTACACAGGCGGCATTACGATTCCCTCTGACGCTGGCAACCTTGGCGTGCTAATAACAGACACAATACTCCGCATGAAGCTTCGCAATCGAGGCTATCGCAGTGGTGATTATATGGCTATCAAGATGCCGTTACGGACGCTGCAGGCTTCTCTTCGTCATCGTTGTCTTCAAACCGTCTCTCCTAAGCACAGAGCAGAGACCTCCAAATTACCGAAGCTTGTGCTACGCCAACGGAATCCATGCCGTGCGGCAAACTTTCTATCTCGCGATAAGCCATGATACAGCCCTGATGTGAATAGATCAGACAGCGGATGTGTAGCTTAGGGACTGATATGTGAGTCATGGTTGGCGATGCAGAGGAATAAACGGAGTCAATAAGCAGGCCACGTACGCAAATGCGTAAAACAGATGGCGATTCGACTATTACAGGAACAGACAGATGTCGTTTACAGGCCAACGGATGAATGTTTTTATTGTGCGCGTACATGGGTCGCGCGAAAAAGTTAAGTTTGTTGCAGGGACAAAAAAAAAAAAAAAAACCAATGCGCTTTATGGATGGTCTTTGGTGGAAATGCGCTTTGGACGCTGACAGAGAAGAAGACGAAACACACACACTGCCTTGACGCGCTTTATGGAGATAGCGGGACAATGTACAATAATAAACAAAAATTACAACCATGTTAGCCGGGCCCCGGCTTGCCTCCTGGGCATAAGCGGTAATTGGGTAACGGCAGCACCCAGGTGCAGCTTTCCTCCCGTTCAAATCATGCACGGTGGCTAAATAAGTACGTCCCATCCACGGCTCCTGCACGTTCACGGGCCTTCTCAGCGGTGCGTTGTTAGGAACACGCATTCTGGAGATACGCGAATTCTGTTTAGATTGTTCTGCGCCTTACGTGCAAGCGGCGTGGCAGCACGGGGCCGTGCTGTTCAACTACGCAGGTCGTCCTTCACTCGTGGTTCGTGAAGGTGACAGCCTGTCAACTTGGATGCTCAGCGCGCGCTTAACAATCGCTTATCACGTCTGAAGATCCTAATAACATCACAGAGTCGCCCCTGGCTTCATCTGTGTAGTATTTCTTGCTTTGCTCATCCGCACGCTAACAACTAGAAGCTGCGTTTCTTTTGTTTCTTTGACAAGACTTTGACGTTCCCATTTAGTTCCCGAGATATGCTGGTCCTGAGAGTCATTCCTTTGCGAGAAGTGCGTAGCTCTCGCAGATGTTGGCGTGCGGCGGGACGGCTAGGGCCGCAGCGGCGCCGCCTTCCAACGGCAGCGGGCGACTGCTGGGAGCCGCGGGGATTTGCCTCGGTTTTGCTCGCAATCCCCTCGAGGATCACGCGATAAAGCGCTGGCTTAAGCACGAGCCCGCGTCGCCGTCGGCTCTCTCTCTGTATGAGCAAACCCTTCTCGGCACACTGTTCGCTGCAGAGTCCCCCACTGTCGTGCGATGCTTGACGTCCGTCCCTCACTCATTTTCACTTTGCGCTTTCACCTTCGTCCTCTGCTCAAGGCGTGATGTTTTTATAGCTGCGCGTGATTAAAGCTTTGGTTTGTCAGTGTTCCGCGCTCCTAACGTAGTCCTGTTGCAGTTTCTTTTTTGTTGTCTCTCGTAAAACCCGCCTCTGAGTAGTCAATGTCAGTGATTTCTGCTTGCTCATCTGAGACTGCGCGAGTTGTAGCGAATTATCCGTACAACGGCCATCTAAGGCACAACATAAATCAAAAGGGGGGAAGAGGTAGGTCGTCACCTTGGACTTCTCTATATGCGCAATGTTCGAGTATAGCTGTATTTACCATCTCTGGACAGTTTTGCTTATGCAGTGTGTGGCTGAGGGAACAAGGCTGCATCCGTCCCTAAATTTGAACAAATGAACGCGTCAATAGATCAGTGGAAGTTCCAAGAGTTGTTGCCTCTTGATTGTTTGGAGCAGTGGTTCTCAGACATGGATGTGTCAGGGAGCGCTTGCGCACCGGTGGAAGTGATGGGGGTTCCCTTGCAGTGACGGAATAACGTGGGGTTGGGGGTCAGGGTGTAGGGGCTCTAAATAATACCCCTGTCACACGGGCACCCGCGAACTTCGTTTAACTCCCTCATCGTTATGTCGACGGAGATGCGGACCGTGTCACACGGCCTCCCTTACGCCAACGAAGATAAACGGAGCGTTTCGCAAACGACGTTCGGCGTTCTCCGTTAGCAGCGGAACGAAGTACTCTCGTCGCCAGTAGTCTGTAGGTCAGAAAAAAACTTCGAGCACTAAATTGCCGCGGTCAAAACAATAATACATTTTGGCAATATTAAACGTTCTTTTGTTGCAGGACCCATTCATAACATGCGTTTCTTCAAATATATATACGCCCGCCAGAGTGCAGCTACTCTCCGCACCAATGCCCTCGTCTTTCAGCGTGCCCCGCGCGCCGCCATTTAAATATATTTCGTCCGTGCGTGCGCTCGTTGTCGCAGTGTTTGCGTTTGCCCGTGAAAAGAAAATGAGTGACAACGCTGCGTCGTCTTCACCTGCTCCGACGGCTGCCTGATAGCGCGCACATTGGCTCTAGCGGCCTCAATCTCAATATCTATGGAGCCAATCGACGCCATTACCAATGCAATATCACACCACATCTTCACGTCCTCCACTTCGTCACTCATTGCTGAAGACACAGCACAGTATACAGAGAACAAAATGTGCGCTCACAAGGCAATGAAACACGAAAACTTTCGTATACGGGCTACAAAACTACCAGTCGTCGAGCACGGCACATCTTGTAAACAAATGCAGCGTGCACAGCGTTAGGCACAAGGTGGCCAGCGTGGCTGTCAGCATCGCTACATCTAGCGAATGCTTTTTCATTTGAAAGAACTTTTAATGCTGTTTTCGCTTCAGACCTACTTAATAATGTCTTTTTGTAAAAAACCGCGCAACGAACATTCACAAAAAGAGCACCTAGAGATGAAATTAGGATATTTCTGCGAAAATCAAACAGCGCCGACTGAGCCCCTCGCGGCAACTGTTACAACCTTGTCATTGCCGTGTGACACTTCCACAACTCCGTCTCCGTCGAACTTCCTAACAGAGTTTTACGTACACGGAGTTTAACGAAGTTCGCGGGTGCCCGTGTGACAGGGGTATAACATAGGCTCCGGTGGGAAATAGGGAGTAACTGAGACGAACCGAAGCGGCGTTGTGCGGATTGCACAACAACGCACAGAAAAATTATTGCATAAGAAAGTTCCACATTGTACAACACGTTTGCTCGACTGTGCCACACCCGCAATTATGGAACACTGTGGCCTGCGACAGCTTGTGGGCCCTTCCCACTCTTACTACGCTTCACCGCCAGATTCTGATGTAACGCGGCAAAGCTGGCTTCGCGACTGTACATTAATGTCATGCGGCGAAGTTGCACTGCGGCAAGGTACTGTCGCATGTCACTATTTTGCCGCGGTGAAGCCAACTTGACAAACTAGCAACAGCAACAAAAAAACATTTCTTTTTATGTCGCGGGGATTATGGACCCTCTAACGTGACTTCTCGGACGCCTTAGGTTCCGCGGATCTTTACTTTAGAGCGACTGCTAGAGGGGGGAGACGCTTAGGACCTAGGGACTGATATGAAAATCATGGTTGGCGATGCAGAGGAATAAAGGGAGATAATGAGCAGGCCATGTGCGTAAATGTGTAGAACAGATAGTGATTCGGCTATTACTGAAACAGTCGGGTATTACGGGAACAGACAGATGTTTCCACTCGTGCATATGCACAGTTCTCTGCTGCAATGTTCTTTTTTCTGGGGACATTGTGGGAGTACACTAGTTGTAAGTTCATATTTCGCCCTTGTTTAGCAGTGCATTTTCTGTGTATTTTAACATGTAATTATTCGAAAAGAATAAAACATTATTCGAGAAATATATTACAAATATTGCATTCGCTATTCGAACAAGCTGCTAGAACCAATCTCGCGGGAGTTGATGTTTCCCACCGCACGGCTCTGGTCAAATACTGGCCGCCAATAGGTCAACTACTGGTGCTTGTCAGGGAGTGTTCATTCCTGACGATATCGTGGTAATGTTGCTCGCTAGAAGAGTTAGTTCATAGTATAAGTGGGTGGTGAGAGCAACCACCGTATAAACATGAACGCGGAGAAAAGTAGTTTATCAAAACTTGATATTGGGCCAGATGGTGCATAACCGTTAACCAGGGAAATAAAAGCGCGCGAGCTACACTCACGGAGAGCGCTTGTCCCGTGTTTTCTTCTCTCCGTGAGTGTTGTTCATGCGCTTTTACTTCCCTGGTTAACAGCAAAGAAAGGCTTGTCTGCTGCTGTAGATCAACCTGCATAAGACGGCAGTTTTCATAGTAGATGGAGCAGAACTTTCCCGGTGAATGGTTTTTCTTTCTGAGCTGCAACTCTTGCCTCTGGGTGCGAGGACTCGCACTGGGGGTTGTTTACATATAAAGCGTCGCTCTCTCGCTGTCTCTTCACTGAGCTTTCTTTTTTTTTTTTTGGGGGGGGGGGGGGGCATCCGGTTCGCTTTAAGAAAGGTAACGCCCTTCCAGATCATGTGTTTTCGCGTTCCCCTTTCTGCATTATATCCTTCTCTTCGAGAACGGTTTTGTATATCTTTATTACTGCTACGTGATAAAAAAATATAAATTAAACATAGACGAAAGTAAGTCGTGGATGACAATTACAGTCTCGCGCACTAAAGGGTTAGAGGAAATGGCGGGCCGTATATACTTCCCGAAGCCCAGAAATGTCCGAAACGATGCTTTCTGCGAAATTGGCTGGTCTAGAGACGCGAAATAAGCGGAACTGCTGTCCGAAGCGGAAACGACCGGATGGTAACTTGCTTCCGCACTTCCGCATTTTAAATGCGCGCCCAGACTCGATCTTCGTGGCTCCCACGCTCTCCCCGCCGTTCGGAACTATACTGCCAATGCCTCCGCGTAGATATATATATATTTCGAACGATGACTGCGTCCCAGGCCGAATCGCAATTTTTCGCTCGCGCCTGAGAAAATGCGTGCGTCGTGCTTTCGCCGCGGAGTCAGACTTGACGCCAGAAACGCTGCAGCTGTGTACAATGGAAAGTTGCAGAAAAAGAAAGCGAGAAAGAAGGTTGAAACAAAATAAGAAACAAATGAAATAGTGCGGAATGAAGTGCGGTCGCTCGGAGCGAGAGAATATGGAGAGAGAGAGAGGTGGGGGGGGGGGGGCGGCAACGAAAGGTCGATTATGCTCCTGTCACGAGCACTGCTAGGCACTGCAGCTCGCGACGCCGGTTATCGACTTGGCTTGGCTCCGGGCCTGCTGCTGTGACTGCGAGTTTGTCTCCGTTGTTTGTGTTTGGTCGTCTTTGGGAGCCGTACATTATTCGCGACGGCTACGACGTAGGAATGAGAAAGAACAACGGGCCTGGAAACGAAGTCGGCTGGCGAATGACGTTAGTTAGCGAAAGACAAAAAATAAGGAATGGGTGGATGGTCGAATAGATAGATAGATAGATAGATAGATAGATAGATAGATAGATAGATAGATAGATAGATAGATAGATAGATAGATAGATAGATAGATAGATAGATAGATAGATAGATAGGAGAGGGCGACCGCTGCATTTCATAATGACCCATCTTGAGGCTCCCATCAGTAGCAGCTGTATTTTGAACGTATTGGATGTATGGAGTTGCGGAGTGGATACACCCTGCGACCTAAAACAATGAAGTGCTTTCTGCCCGCTGTACAGGGGCCCCAACTTCACGTTCCACAGCTGTTGCAGTGCTATAAATACAGTATTTGCGAAGTTTCAAATCCAATAATTTTTTACTGTGCGTACCGAAAGCCTGGGTTTCTTCTGGATTAATTTATTTTCGCGTTACGACGGGATATTTTCTTCGTGTTGCATCTATTGTTAGGGTCGTTAGCCGATATCTCAAAACAGGAGCATTGTCTCGGATACAAAGCGATTCTGCGGGGCAACTTGGAGGAATTTTTGAACTGGCTGACTAAACGTAGCGCATTAAATTACTCAAACGCTGAGAAACGTAATGTTATAATAAAATGTTAATTCTATGTATTGCTTGTTTCCAGCATAACCGCTGTTACTCCATGATTACATAAAATTTGCTCTTTTTCCTCATAATATGTGCTGTGAGCGTGCCACTTGACAGTTCCAGGCACATACTGAATTTGCTATGCGATTTGATTCGCACCTAAATTTTACTATTCGAAATATTCGATGCTTGTAAATATGGGGCAAAACGTGCAGTGTCCCGTGACAAGTGGCCCATTCCCCCATGCAATACGCCTTGCCGCATAACAACCGTGTACTGCGGCAAAATTTACACTAACGCACTGCAGTGAATGTAACACCTGTGTACTGAGGCGAAGCTAACATATGTGTACTGCGGTGAAGCTAACACATTTGTACTGTACATTCCCGCAATGTAGTGCGCTTCACCGCATAACATCTCGGTACTGCGGCGAAGTTAATACTACGCACTGCAGTGAAACTAACACTCGTTTACTGCAGTGAAATTTATTTCCCAATACTGTTGGCCGTCCTGGCCGTAACAGGGTGGGTACAGTGAATTTACAAAGGAGAAAAATAAAGTACAATATAGTGAAAACAAAACAGCAAATAATACATATTTCAAACACAAATACGAAGCTGTAGAAGAAAAGAAAAACAACATACATACAGACATTTTTATGGTGTTATAATATGCAATATGAGTAACTACAGCATGAACTTTCGAACATCATGAGACTGTGCATAAAACACTAGCAATAATCAATTTTATAACAGGTTTTTAATGCGCTCTTCAAAAGTTCCAATGGTCGTTGAACTTAGTGCAGATACTGGCAAATCGTAGTAATAACTTAAGACGTGTACAATGGTGAAGATAAAATTTTGACCCTGCGCTAATGTTTACACTTGTGTACCGCGCAGGAGCTAACACTTCTCCGCTGCAGGAAAGTTAACTCGTGCACCTGCACAGTTCTCTGCTAGAATGTTCTATTTTTCTAGAGACATTTTGGAAGTACACTTGTTCTAGAGTAAGCTCATCTTTCGCCCTTGTTTAGCAGTGCATTTTCTGTGTATTTTAATATGTAATTATTCAAAAAATTATATATATATATATATATATTCGATTCCCACCAAAGGCAGGTTTGTCTTTTCGTCCACTTCAATTCCTTTCTACTTACTCCAAAATTGTTGTTGTTGTTATGTACTTAATGAGCAAACAGACAATGAAGCCTAGGAAAGCATAGGGGAAGTTACTTGTGGTATTGTAATTGTGGAGAAAGAACGAGCCCTTGACCCCTTCCCTTTCGTTGTTGTTGTTATGTGGGGTTTAACGTCCCAAAACCAGCTCTGATTGTGAGAGACGCCGTAGTGGAGGGCTCCGGAAATTTTAACCACCTGGGGCCAAAATTATAATACTACAATTAGGAACTTGAATAACTTCCCCTATGCTTTCCTTGGCTTGAATGTTTGTTGGTTCATTAAGGTGTTTCTAACAAATAAACGATACCTTGACTCCTCCCTTTCGTCACACACCACACACACCACACACACACACACACACCACACACCCACACACACCACACACACACACACACACACACACACACATATCTATATATATATATATATAATATATATATATATATATATATATATATATATATATATATATATATATAGCAGTACGTTAAATGTAAAGCACAGAAAACGATATATATATATATATATATATATATATATATATATATATATATATATATATATATATATATATATATACCGTTTCTTTCTACTTTATTATTTAACGTTTCACGAAAGTGGCAAAACTATCGACGAACTTGACGGATCGATGCGTCACTGCTGCCAAAAACGGTCGCCGCATAGCTGTCTTCGTTCTTACCACAACGACGACTCTGTACTGCGCATACACGTCGGGAGAAAATAACGATGACTTATATATAGGCTCCTGTCGAAACTCTCGCATTCCCCTGACAGATGCGTTCACGCATGGGCGCCTCGTTCGCAACTGTGCGTCGTCTGATGGCAAGACGTTGCTGTTCTCGCGCAGTGCCCGCCTGCGCATACAACTTTAACGAAGCAGTACGCATTAAGTCTTTCACCGAAATGCAGTGCCCTGTAGTATCGTAATGGCATCGTCGGTTCACTAGGCCCCGCTCATTCGCACGCCTCATAGGATAACAATCACAGTTTTCTTTCGGTCAGTCCTCTGAGAGCATTGTCGCGTATCTCGCAAGTGGTTTCGCAAGAAGCTCTGTCACTGCACTATTCCGACCCCTGCGCTGGTTTGTTATCAGTTTCCGCTTCATCAAGCTGTGCTCACATTCGTGCTTCGGTTGTAGGGGACACAATATATTGCATTGCAGAGTTCCGAGGGTCGTCATCCTCGTTTGTCAAAGGTGTGTTTGCTAAGGCGAAAGCTATTACCATACACTACACCCGAGCAACCCGTACGCAATCTTTTTTCCCCCTCGACTAACTTACGAAACGCACTGCGTGTCCTCGTTCCCCTCGTCATACAATCGGCCCGTCACTTTCGTTAGTGGAATAGCCGCTACTGCTATCTCTGTATTTATAGTCATTACAGCGTAGATTCCTTCTTGTTCTTTCATTAGTGCAGCCGCCTTCGTTAGTGCGATGGCCGCTATACCTTATGTGCTTTGTCATCACAACGTGCAGACCGTCTTGTTCTTTCGGTTAATGCAGTGGCTGCTACATTTCCAAACGCTTTGTCATCGCAGGATAGAGACGTTCTTGTTCTTTCGTCTAGCGGCGGGACAGTGCCTTAATCGCCCCCTCGTGCTCTCGTCGAATTTTTCCAGCATCGTTCGCCGCTTGTGACCCGACTTTACACTCCCTCGCTCACGCAAGGAAGGGTTGTCAGCGCGACGTCATTAAAGCCCAATCGCGAATCCATTACGGTCGCATAGAGAGCGCCTGCACCCCCCCCCCCCCCTCCCCCTTCTCCACTCCCCCAGTCATCGCTTTCACAGTCAAAGCGCTCATCACATTTGTATTGTTTCGAGGCAAGCGCTTAGGGAGCGGCTGTCTGCCGTCCTCATCGCGCAGCGGGCCGGGCGAGTGCTGCTGAAGCGGCCGATTTATTTCTCGTATATCGCTGGAAGAGCGACGAACGAGCAATTTGCATGACAGCCCGTGCAGGCGTGGAACAGGATACGCGTAGTTAGCGAACGCGGTGTGTTATACGAGGGAGGCCCTGCAATTGGGAGCGAGATGTTCGTGCTCTGCTGCACTCCAACGAAATTGTATATTGCACGCGCTAATTCGACGGAAGATTCGCTTCAGTGTACATCGAAGCGCAGGGCTCGGTTTGTTCTCGGAGGTATAGCGTTCTGCGTCTTGACCCTGTTTGGAAAGGAGTGTTCCTCGTGATCAATAAAAAAAAAAGGAGGCTTGAGCGATAACAACGATTGTCTTCGTATAGCCTCTTGTGAAGCGCAACGTGGCTATGAAAGGGAGATGAGAGAATCAATCACTTGGAATTGACGAACACTTCTTCATCGAGTGGTATGGAATTTGTGGAATAGCGGCATCGTTGGAGGTTCTTCTCGTCCAGCTGCATATGCCCGCACTGGGGCGCTTTATAGGTGACAGAGACCTGCGCTCCCCTTGTAATGTCTCTGTTTACCTGAGTTCCAGCTATACGGTCAGGCTTGTATTGATCATAACCTGAGGACCAGCGAGCACCAGTCGCGCGGTAGACACCACGCACTTGCTACGCGCAGTTGCTACGAGTCTCTTTAAGTCAGCAGCAGGATAATTAAACAGCCAACTTTCGCTGATTAGTAGTAATGGCTGTTATCAGTCAGGTTATTATACATATGCTGCTTTGGACTGTTTTACAAACTAACATTTACTACTACTACTACTACTACTACTACGACTAATAATAATAATAATAATAATAATAATAATAATAATAATAATAATAATAATAATAGTGACAAGTCGGTTTCAACAGAGAGACAAGATATAGAGCAGGCTGGCGAAGGCGACAGGAGGGCGCGATACGCCAGCTTAATCTTCAGGGAGGGGAAGGAAGTAAAGAAATGGTAATGACCGGAATATCAGAATGAAATAAAAGTGACCGCGAAATTGATTGTTAGGGCTATATGAGGTGCACATGCGTACCTGAAATTGCTGCACGGGTGAATGATCCAATGTCCGGCGGCCTTTTGCCGGATGCGCTCTTTCATGAGCGCCTTCTTGGATCCGAACAGCTTCATGGCCAGCTTGTTGTCAGACGGCTGGAACAGGGCCTCCAGTTGGTTGCGCATGAAGGACGCCTTGGCCTCGGACAGGCCCGCGCCGCCGCCGGGCCCCAGCTCTTCCTTGGGGGTGCCGTACAGTGACACATCGTCGCCCTCCTTCGCCGCGCGGCCACCCGACGCCGCGTTGTTGGCCGCAGCGCTGCCGTCGGACGCCGCGCGGACCTGCTCACTGCGTTGCATTGGGACGGACACTAGTCAGCACAACATCCGTATACCTAGCAAACGATATGGTATATATACCTCTGTATGGACTCTCGCACTTCCTATAGACCTAAAACTACGAACTATGCATAGGCCTAACGTGTTGCAACCACTAAGACTAACGCTTAGGCCTAACGAGATTTTCCCGCGCAATTTTCTTGTGGCATCGCGTCAAAGAGGCAAGTCATCGTTGTTGATTACTCAGGAATAGGGTCCCATAAAATGGAACCGTCCACAAGCCTACTACAATTGACCATAAGCACAGCATGAGCATGCATATGCTGTTGGATGCAAATGACTGCAAGTATAATTTGATACGCGTAATAATACTGCGCGCAGTGTGAACACGATAACATTGAGCCTCTTGGCTTTTCGAACGACGTACGATACCACGGACGCTGTGTCTAGCGGTTTTAGGCTGATCCCTGTAAAAATGAGCATCGCGTCAACTGCAGAATGTCGTCCTGATTAAGTCATGACTGCTTTTTTTGATTGTTCACGGTGGGCGTTGTACATTAGAGCAGGTCCGCTGCCCTGTTCGAAGCGGGGCGTTGTGCCTTGGAGCTAAGGTGTATAACAGGCGCTTCGTCGTGTACTTACTTGCATTTCCCAAATGTCCTTGATAATTCGTGTAAAATGGTCTAAAGAAAGCTCTGTTATTTTTTGGCAAAATGAATGTTTTTGACGTGCACGTTGCACGTTAAATTGGCACAGTACTGCGTTGTCTATTTGCACAATATACCACGCTGCACATTAAGACTCGACTGCGTTTTAATTTTAAACGGAAGTAATAAAAAAGAAGTTTGACTGCGCCTTCCCTCTTCGAAGACAATTTCTATCTTTTTCTCTTGGTAGTGTCTTTTACTTGTTTACATGACCAATAAGTGTTAAGCGTGTGATGTTTTATTCACATTAGAATAACAACAACACGAAAAATAAATGTGCTTAACACTACGCACATGCTCACTACGCACAATCGTAGAAAAGTGCGTGAAATTTGTCGTTTAATCAATGTGGCCCCTAAATAAATACTTAAACGTTAATTCTATCAAGAAAGAAAAAGAAAGATTAGTAAAAAAAGCTAGATAAATTGATAATTCTTGCCAATTTAATAGGTATATCACGAAAAGTGGAACATTTCTTCACAGAAGTAGTTGCAGCTTGTTGAACGTTAAGAAGTACAATTTGCGCTTTGTGCATTTCTACTGAGCCGGCGGCGGAATTACGACGCGGATGTTTCCCCATTGACGCCTGGAGCCGCATGCCCCCCCACATTGACTGCTAACTTTGGCGAACCTCAGTAGTCTGAATAACATAGGGTTTTACATGGCAAAAGCAGCTGTGATTATGAATCACGTCCCGTAGCGCGGATGGCTCCGTAGTAATTTTGACTACCTGGGGTTCTTTTGACCACATTGGACGAGTGAAAGAAGCGTGATTGCCGGCGCGAAAACATTGCTGCTGCGCGTTTAAACTGCAGTCCGGAGGCAACCACACATCATAAGCCAACTCATCGCTGAATAAAAGAATCCACGTGGCGAAACCGCGTCGTTACCGCAGAACTGACAGCGAAGAAAACCTAGGTAACAGTAAAATAACATCATCTCCTTAGGGCATACCAGAATACAAGCATGCCCTTTTAGCGACGTCAGTTTCGTCACGGAAGTGACGCCAGTTGGTGGAGGCCTGAGTAAAACGCATTCGTGTTAAATAAGGAACAACAAAACCCGGACGCGGAAGCTACCGCCAGCTCACATGCGCTGCGCCTTATCGTTTCTCCGTGCAAGTATATACACACACGCGCGGTCGGTGTCTTCGCTGTAGGAACGGCCGCCTAGCTATCGACTGCTGGCCGGCCAGGCATTAAATATAGCGCCACTATATTCTGTCCCACCGTCGCTCGGCGGGTTCTGCGAGCGGTGGACCGCACGAGACGCACACGCCAACAGAAAGGCGAAGCAAGCATGCACGGAGATGGGAGAAGCCTGTCGCGACCATTTCGAGGAGTCCGTCTACACGATCATTTGGTTTTGATATCCGCCACAAGCCGGAGTGCGTGCATGCGAGGAGCCGCTGTCGTGGTCGGGAACAGTCACGCTGAGCTGCTAGCGAGTTTGAGTGCGCGCTGCATGCAGACATCGATGCATCCGAGAAGGTCAGCTGTTATGACAATCGGCCACGCGAGGAACGGTATACACTGGGCGGGGAAAAGCCCCTCTTCATTTCGTGGTGCTGTCTTTTCTTAATGTGAGCGCTTCGAACGCATAAGGCGTATAACACAAGGTACGCGAGATGTTGGCATTCGCGAAAACATTGATTAAATAAAAAGAAAAGACAGCGGTATAAACAAACGGCAGTGGTCGAACAAGGGATCCCGCTCGTACTAACGTCACCACAAGGGGACACCTCTTCGAGGGAACGGCAACAGGGCAATGACTACGTAGCAAGAAAATTTATTTTCTTGAAGAAGACAAGCCCCGTCGAAACGTTGGCCTCTATATGGCATTCTTCACCTCACCACCATCATACAGGTATATCCAGTTTAAAGCTTCTTGTTTCGGTAAGTGCCCTCAGGAAATATTGGTATGTGGCTTCGAGCATGTCCACAATGCTGTCCCTAGCGTAAGGAAGACACGAAAACTTAAACTTGACGTATTCAAGTCCAGATCTCTATTGTAAAGTAATGGAGCGCTTTCGCGACGTCCCCCGCTAAATGAACATAGCTGATAAGCGTTACGGTAATACCTGCAATAGGCACAGCGATATAATGCTCAAGAGCTCTGAACAGCCACTCACAGGGAACCCACAGTATCTTTCGCAGCATGAATCAGGTCGAACGGCTAGCAAAAAAATGCTTTACTTTAGTCCTACCCTTAGACGACATAAGCGTAGCTATCGGTGGGTGTGGTCGTGTTTCGCATTTCGCCATTAATACTAAAGCTCTATCAGCACTTTGTACTACGCGTAGCGGATAGCCTATTAAGCAGCTCAGCAACTAGCATCTTATCGACGCGCCTTTTCCGTTGGCGTGTCCATTCTTTTGAAGAATTACCACCTCGTTGTTAAGAAAACCACGCATTAATCACCAAATTAACAGAGCACCCTCACCCGGCAGAGGGCGTCGGGAAGAACTGTACGGCGTCCTGGTTCTTGGGCGTGGCGGTGCCGGGCTCGCTGGCATCGATGCAGATCTTGACGTGCGCGTCCGGGCAGGCGTCCGGGGTTCCGCTGGCCACCCGCCCGTTAGCCATTCGCTGACCAGCGGCCGCCACGCCCTTGACCGCGCTCGGCGGAGGGGGCTCCGCGTCCAGGGCCTCCGAGCTCCTGCGTACAACACAAGTGACCACCACACCGTCAGGCGAGTAGACAATGGGAAGATGTGCGGGCGCGCTCTATAATTGTTAGGACTCACATGTCCATCTAGTGTGTATAGATTAGTGGAACCGACTCTTAAACAGGTTTGTTTATCTAACCTAGACACCGACCAAGAAAACACATAGTGGTAGGACGGGGATGCAATAAATACGGTCCTTGTAGCTTAGTGCTAGAAAGCCACGAGTGCTCAGACAGCAGGGCAAGTGATGAAGTGATAAAAACGTCGTTGAAGAGGGAAGGTCCCTGGCGCCAACGTTTCGACATGTGCAGTTGTCTTGCCTTCGTCAGGGCAAAACTGCATTCCTGCTAAGAATGACCGAGTCCTTCAAAAAGCTCGACGACCGTCCACTTAGTGAACAGACAATCTTGGAATACCGTCCTCACCGACCAACGGCTCAGAAGGCAATGAAAGCTCCTCTGGGCTTTCTAAAAACGTCTGGCCTTACCGAGCGCCTATGATATTATGTAAAACTGCCCTGTAGGCATTCACCCTCTCTCCTTCTCTTTACTTTTCTTCCCCTTTTCCCATCTCCCAGTGTAGGGTAGCAAACCGGACTCCTGACTGGTTAACATCCCTGCCTTCCCTTCCTTATTTCTCTCTCTCTCTCTAGCCACACTCCCTGTGCCACGACTGCATCACAAACGGATGGATGGCCATTTTACCCTCTCATTAACTTTTTCTCACTTTGCGCGTTTCCGCGAACACGGTAGGATATTGATAAAATTCTAAGTTAAACCTAAAGCACATCTGAATAAAGCTCTCCCATAGCAGAATGCACAGTTCTCTATACCGTATCCCCCCAACCCCTGCTTTTTTCTCTTTTTTTTCTTTTTGTAATCACTTGGCGAGAGTTGTTTTCGCTACGGGCTATCGAAATGTTGCGGTCGCAGATTAGGTTTATTGCTAAACCACGAACTCGTGGCGATGAGAGGAATTCATTGAAATTCGCTCTCGGGGATGCACTCGATCAGCGCAAGAAGAATCATTAGCGAAGCGAGAAAGAGAGCCTGTGACCCACTGCCCAGTGCGTCTGCTTTAAACTTCGGTTTGCACATGTCACGAAGAATACTAATATTTGAAGCAATATTCCATTCCCTTAGAGGGAGCCGTATATTTAAACGTTTGTATCGATAATTGCTGTGGTTTTACGTGCCATACCTACGATATGATTATGAGTCATGCCGTAGCGGAAGCCTCCGTTAGTTTCGACCACCTGGTGTTCTTTAACGTGCACTGCAACGCACGGTACATGGACCTCTAGCATTTTTGCCTCCATCGAAAACGCGACCGCCGCGGTCGGGATCGAACCCGCGTCCTTCGGGTCAGCAGCCGAGCGCAATAACCACTGTGCCACCTAGGCGGACCAAAAGTTTATATTAAGTCATTAACATAAGGTACTATTATGTCTGTGTAAACAAAGTTCCTGTGGTGTCTGCAGAATTTTGGCACTCGTTTCTTTTACGACTAGCAACATTTTCGTTCAAACAATGTCGGTGCTTGTGCAATCAATCAATCAATCAATCAATCAATCAATCAATCAATCAATCAATCAATCAATCAATCAATCAATCAGAGCAGCGCGGAATGCTGCTGCAATCCTCAATCAACGCTACTGCAGTGAAATATAATTTTACTTATCGTTCATGTCCGATGACAAGAGATGTACCAAAAGTACGCAGATAGTAGGTAAAAGAAAGCACTCGAAAGCGTGTTACAGCGCATGACTATATGTACGCATATTTTGTCAGAAACAGTTGCGACATATTTGCTTCGTGCAGCACACACTAAAATCTTGTTCCGATTCAGTGTACGCATCACGTGGTGCTATAGATTCGGCTGCTTGTGACGCCTTTCCCGCCTATACGATATTTGCACGTGTCATATATGTACATGCCGTTTCCTGCTCAGTAAACTTCGCGTGGTGAATTTAGTTATTTACTCTTCCCTGTGTCAGTGTCCGCCTCTTGCAGCGCTCAAAATCTCGGTAGCACAGGTGTACGTCCGAAACATTTACCGTAACACCGCCGCGATGGAGTCGTTTTAACCACACACAGTGGTTAATCAGCCTTGCACAGGAAGGCTTACTAAATAAAAAAAAAATCCAGAAATTCAACTCTTCTTCCACAGCCATAATTGGTATCGCGAAGCAGGCTTGCTTTACGCATGTTTGCAGGACTTTGTTTACGGAAGCGGGCTTAGGTACACAAATCCCAAAGTGATTAAGGAAACTTGTTCCCGGGTTCTCGTTCTGTCTTTCTCTTTCTTTTCTTTTTACTCGGGCCGAGTGTTCCGTCTAGTACCACACAGCAACGTTGAGAGTTTTCTCCAAAGCGGTGTAAAAGAACTAACTTTAGGAAAGAAAGTTTTGAGGCATTCGGTGCCGTTTAATAAGTGCTGTATAACTAAGGACCCATGGTACACTAATTAGCTGAGACGACATATTGATCGCGAGTCTTTGCTGCTCTCTTGTTTAGTTTTTTGTAAACAGGCACTTCTCCGCAAGCCTTAATTACAAACTCCCCCCGGCTTAATACTCCAAACTGTATTGCTTACGAGTCGGCCCGAAGCACTTGAGCAACTCCCCTTGAGTCGCAGGGCAAGGCAAGGACTAACTACAAGTAACCACGGCGGGTCGCAACATCTCCTGCTTTGCACTGGTTTCGTAGATAAATTCTAATTGGGCACCCAGGATGCTATTGTGATTCTAATGGTCTCATGATACGTCATGAGCTTGGTATGCGGGCTTGTCAGCGTCGTGACACGTGAAGTAGCTTGACCGATTGGTTTCTTGGGTTTTACGTGCCAAAACCACGCTGTGTGCGAGAGAGATAAGACTTGCGCGGAAAGCAGGGAGGGTAAATGGAATAGAAGTTGCAGTTTGCTACCCTGCATTCGGGGAGGGTTAAGATGAGTTAGGAAGATCGGAAGAAAAAAGATGAGGGAGAAAGAAAGGCGAACGCAAGCACGCACGCACGCACACGCGCGTGCATGCGTGCGTGCGTTACAGTGTTACAGTGCTTAGCGAGGCCCGTTTCTCGTAAGAAACTCATCAGTGCCCTCATGGCTTTCCTACTTGAAGGTCGATTGTTCCGCCATTCCGACACTTATTGCTCGGACGGCGCGCGCGATAGCTCTGTCGCGAGGTAGTGTCGCTGTGAACTGTACCGAAGACAGTCACAGAGGATGTGGCGATTGATTCCTCGCTGCCGAATTGGTCTCAGGCAGCTACGGGAAACTCCAAGCCACAGGTGGCAAAGAACGGCCGTCTCGAATCGCAGAAGTCTTGAAAGGATCTGGAGTCGGCAGAACCGCGCTATGATAATGAAAGACGCAGTAACAGAGGGCTCCGAAAATTTCGTCCACCTGGGGTTCTTTAATGCGCGCTGACATCGCACAGCACACGGACCTCAACGTTTCGCCTCCATCGAAATGCAGCCACCGCGGCCTGAATTCGATCCCGCGATCTTCGGATCAGCAGGCGAGTGCCGTAGCCACTAGACCGCCGTGGCGGGGCTGGCTGGCTGTATGGATGGATGGATTGGTTGGTGGGTGGACGGACGGACGGATAGATGGACGTTCACAAAAGAAACCACAATGCGCATATGCAGGGCCCACATAATTCATCACACACATACTGCTATACCTTTGTATGTGTGTATCATGTGCGGTCTGTGCAAATGAGCGTAACTATTTATTTGTGCGCATAGAGAAACAAAGAAATTTTTCAGACATTATCGCGATACTGCCGTTTGGCTGATAACAGGAAGTGCGCTGAACCAATGGCTTGCGTTATTGCACCGCCTTCCTCCTGTTTTATTATTAAAGTATTAGCACGCGGTGAGGTGCCTTCCGTGTTTACACAAGCGCGAGTGGCGGTGCCGCTGCTTTCGGTGTCTTTTATGCGTGACACTGCGTGGGGTAGAGAACACTTGCACTGCTTATAAACTACCCTTATTGCCGCGTCGAAGTTGTCTTTTTCTCGGGAGAGGAGACAAGACGTCGGGAGAGGAGACAGAGGATGCGTTGGAGCGTGCTTTTCGACCGGACAGGGTGACGTTGACGTTCGTAGTCGTTAAACTGTTACGTCGTCGCCGGCTGAGCACCGAGGCGTGCTGCGATTGACAGCACTTCCGTGGCATGGTTGCACTGGGTAGCTATCGCACAAAAGTTATATTTCGTTTTGTTTTTTCCCCGAATGTGTTGTTTTAGAAGGCTGTAGATTACGAAAAGGACCGTCTTTGGTTGCCGTAAAAAATTAGGTAAGGAGTATACGCTTCTAAATAAGTGGCTGCCCGATAAATGATATCGATTATTTCAAATATATTACGCCGACTGGTTGCGGCCTGAGGTGCATGTGATTCCATGTGTGAGGTAACACTGTGCACGAAGAAACTGTACACGTGCATACCGCTCACATCGCAAAAATGACTCTAATCTCGGGAATTTTACCTGAGCTCAGAGTACTTTCACCTTCGCGCGTAAAACCAAGAGCTGTACGTTACTGCAAAGATATTATATGCCTCATAAAGCAAAAATCAGGCTTTCTTTCGGTGAGCGGCATTGCCACTCGGTGTCGACAAAACTCACGTGACGATTTGGTGACGTCATGTGAGCA
This sequence comes from Hyalomma asiaticum, assembly GCA_013339685.2. NCBI lineage: Eukaryota > Metazoa > Arthropoda > Arachnida > Ixodida > Ixodidae > Hyalomma > Hyalomma asiaticum. The sequence continues at coordinate 128,611,778 of CM023482.1, read as the reverse complement.
CGTCAGAGGTCAAGTCATGTGGTAATGTCACGTTTCACTGCCGCCGATATAGCGCGTACGTGAGAATAGTCGTCACATTCAGACATGCCATGGTCTCGCATTCAATAAACCTTAAGAGTGCTTCTGCAAGGTCCCTTGTTTTTTGTTTTAGTAAACTGGTTATATTTTCGCTTAGAGTTTATGTTTGCAAAAAGAACAAAACGTAGTTTCATTGTGTAAACCTCGAAGCCTTGACGTTACCGATATTTTTCGCTAATGTCACTGTTTGCGCCGTTTTGTTTCGCGCGTGGGTGAGCACGCATGCGGACGCGTGGGGCTGTGCGTACCTAATTTGCCCAACCACACGTCATGTTGTCATAAAGGGAAAGAAAAGAAAAGAAAGGAAGAAAGAAAGAAAGAAAACAAAACTGAACTAGATTGCTTGGTGTGACCGGCTAAATCGGGCTGCCTATGAAACTTCAGCGAGACAGCTTCTCTACTCTTGGATTCTCACTGGCGCTACGACGCTTCGCAACTGTGTGTGAACGCACTTATATAAAAAGAAAAGAAAAGAAAGAAACAAGGCCAGAAAGTACACGAATGGGAGCTTGAACTTCTCTCTTCCAAAAGTCGCCCATCGTTAAGGCTATTCCGGAGCCGTACTTCATGCAAAAGTGTCGCTACGCGAAACGTCCGGCTGCGGCGGCGACCAGGGAAGCGGTTATCCGTCGCAGACTAGACGGCGACAGGACACTTCGGGAAAGCGGGCGGCGAGGTTTGTGCCGTGGTTGAGGGAGAGAGAGAGAGAGAGAGAGGGTGGGGCGAAAGCGGTGCCACGGCCGCGCCTATACACGGCTCTGCCTCGGACGTGGATGACGACAGCGAGTGCGTGAGGGAGGGTTATTCCCGCAGAAAGTGACTGGCGGCGGTATACTACGGAGCTCACGAAAGAGGGCGAAGGGGGGAGGACAGGGGCAAGCGAAAAAAAAAAAGGCACTGCACGGCACCGCCAAGAAGCGCGAAAAAGACGCGAAGGAACAGCGGCTGAAATCGATCGTCGCCGGCGACGCCGCCGCCGCGCACACGCACGGCTCGAGCCTGGGGCCGCCGCCGCGGCTCGGACTCGAAGATGAAGGAAAGAAGAGAGCGCGCCGTCGCCGCGGCCTGGCCCGCGTCCAGAGACCGGACCCCGGTGGGACCACGGCGGCGAACGCGTACAAGCATGACTCTCGCGGTGGGCGCGCCTTCCGATACGTCGTAGTACAGCCGCACACAGCAAATTCCGAACAAGCCGCGTGCAGAAAAAAGAAAAAAAAAATGTGTCGCACCGAAAAAAAGTTGCAACGTTAACGATAGGAATGTCCGAGGAACACATAGATCTTCCACGTACTGTGTCGTTGTCAGGAAAGCATCCATCCGTCTATACCGTCCTGGTGCGTGGTTAGAGATCTGGGTTTTCATGGTTTATTGAAGCGGAGAAAAACGGAGCACCAAACGGAGAGAATACAACGCGAACTATCGAGTGTGCACCAGTTCAGTTATAGAGATGGACCGTGGTTATAACTGTCCCAAAAGTAGGTCTCGTTTGACGCACATTCTGGCCTGGCCAACCGCACTCGCGCGACAGCGGGATGTACTACATACGTTGACCGACTCGACGTATACGTATTTCCCGTACAACCGCAAGTTGACTCATTCTGTCCTTTTTTTTTTGTCCTATATTTTCGCTCTTTTTTTTTCTAATAGCGCTAATATGAACGTTGAGATAGTGGCCGTGCACCTCTTTCGTTATTCCGTCACCATATATTGTCATAGTTTCGAAACGGCGGTACGGGCTCACGACGTTCGGAGCAAGTGAGCCTGTAACAGTTCTGACGCCAAGACAGTTAGCGGTTAAGTTATCGTTATAACTACTTTATTCGAACAAGTAGCCTATCCTCATGCAGGACACATCCTTGCCGAGCCTGCCTGTTCACATGATCCGAGTGCCGTAATAACGTAAAAGGGAGCTCACTTTCTGTGGTGCCTGCGCGCTATAAGCGAAACGAGATCAGTTTATACAGATGAGCGAGATAGACAGAGAGATAGAGATAGGTAGAGAACAAGGAGTGTAAAGGCAGCCAGACAAACGCATAGGTTTTCTACCCTACACTGGGAGGATGGGAACTAAATAAAGAAAAACAAATGTGTGTGTGTGTGTGTGTGTGTGTGTGTGTGTGTGCGTGTGCGTGCGCGCGCGAGCATTGCACTCAAGCACAGCAGATGCACAATCGGCCACTCAGGCGGGTGAACCTAAAATAGCTTTTCTGGACAATCAGCGAATGTGTCTTGGTCTGTCCTTTCTGTGTGTCCTGTCATTTGTTCTGCGCTAAACTTCTCACTTGGTTAAGCAACGAATGTGGCCAAGGTCAACGAGCAAGCACTGACAGTTCACACAAAGCCAGCAGGCGCGTGTTGTCAACTTCCTGCAACAGTGTGGATGTTCACGTTATAGTGAAAATTCCCGTGTGACTTCAACTCGCGAGCAGAAACTGTCCTTAGCTAGCCGAGTTGGTTATTCACGCGCTACCCTCACAAACTGATGTAGGCTAATATTGGATGCTCTACAATATAGTAACGAAGTTGCGTTAACGCAGTCTTGGGCCAGTTATATCGTCCCTATCTCTTTCCCTTTGCTCCCTACCAGCTGACCATTTTTTGGATAAGGATGTAAGGGACGTTACCAGGAGTTGGTGGGGCGGGGTTCGCTGTTAAAAGACCCCCGAAGTTTATGAGCTCTGCGCACCCGCTGTCCGCTTCCCTTTGGTTTTTATTTACGTTATTTTTCTTCCAGGAGGGAAGGGGGGAGCAATCTACACATAATTCCTCAGAATGCTGTGTGCACCTAAGTTTTTTTTTTTTTTATGTAGATATGACAGCAAATTGAACAACTAACCCATTGGACTTTATTGAAGCAGAAAAATGGCTAACATATTGTTTGGGTTCAGGCTCTCTTTTTATTTCTTTTATGCAGCGTTGTGTACCCTTCCCCCCTCCCCTCCTTCCATTCCTCCTCCCTTCGATATGATTCTGGCAACGTCACTGAAAGACGTACAGCCAATCCCATCTCCATGCCTGAAAGAAGCGCATGGCGCTCGCTCCGTTGGCTGTTCGGCTGATTCGACAATTTCCACGTTCTCTTCAATGGGTCTACAGCCGCGCCGTCGCGGTGGTCATCGCGTAAAACTTCGTCGTATATATATACGCCAGGCGGGTTCTTTCCAAGTCACGTTGGACAGGAAGAAAGGAACGACGCGACGCGGACAGGCGCTTCTGGCCGGCTGCTATCTCGGAACGGGAGCATTTTTCTTCCGGGACCCAGCATCGCCCGCTTCTCTCTGTTACTTTGTCCCTTCGGAGTTTTGTACTTCTTTCGAGCTGTTCTCTCTTCTCACATCTTCGTAGCAAATCCGCCGTTCAATTTTCAGCTCGTTTATGCGAGCAAAAAAAAAGAAAAAGGGGGGGGGGGAAGAAAGGACTCTTTTTTTTTGTGTTTCCATCCTCATGCTATCTTTATGTTGAAGCCGCAGAAAAAATAACAGTGCAAAGAAAAAAAAAAACTTTACGTTTATAGGCGGAAGCTCCTCCGTACGAAGTGCATGTTCTCGCTGTAATGGAATTACTTCGGACCATTGTTGTGACGAGCTTTAAAGCGAACTTCGCAACTACAATATGGATGCCCCGAGCGTCGTCCTATTTGTAATGTAGCGCGAAAAATTGCGCCCTTTATCCTATTAAAGAAAAAGAAGGAAAAACGGCAACGTTCTTCAGGATTTTCATTTCTCTCGAAAGCTCGGTGTCTCTTCTGCATGTGTGGCTGCGAAATTGTATTTGCCTTATTTTGCCTGTCCTAGAGATAGCAGCTCAGTAGGCGTGCGAGAAGTTAACGCAATTACTAGTTACGCGCAAACGCTCCCGTAAGTGAACAGCGAAGACAAAATGAGCGTGGTCTCTCAAATGCGTCAAACATTGCATTCGTTTCAATTAGCTACTTCAGGCCTCGGAAGGCACATAATGTTATCGCGGAAAGCTGTTTGCTTGGCTCAGACATGTGTTCAGAGCATTAGTGTGTACGTTCGAAGATACTGTTCATAAACGATTGATTGATTGATTCATTAATTTTAATTAATTCATTCATTCACATTTCCGTTCTTTATATGCTTCTTTTCGATTCAGCTGACTCCTTTTATGCCTTACACGCCATTTTAAGTAATAGAAAACGTCGATTGGCAAGGTGTTATAGGTTGTGGTCGATCAGTCGACTTGACTGTAGCTTCTTCGTGCATAATATATGTAAGTGTATTGTTGCATGCTATTCACCTCCGTCATAGTAAATTAGAGTTTTGCAATTTACAAAATAATGAAAGATATTGCGCTGTCAGTGTCTAGACCTTCGGCATGGTGGTCTAGTGGTTATGGCACTAGGCTGCTGATCCGAAGGTCGCGGGATCGAATCTTGGCCGCGGTGGCTCTATTTCGATGGAGGCGAAATTTCGAGGCCCGTGTACTGTGCGATGCCAGCGCGCGCTTAAGAGCCTCAGGTAATCGAAATTTCCGTAGCCTTCCATTACGGCGTCTCTCATAATCGCAGCGTGGTTTTGGGACGTAAAACCCCACGAATAAATCAATGACTAGACCTTTGGAACTGCCCTATACTCAGCAAGGTTTGCAAGCGTTTAGTATAGATATGGCAATCGTAAATATAGGAGGGAGGGGGGATTTCGCGCCAAGAAAACGCAAAACAGAACGTAACGAATAACCAAAAAAAGAAAATGACTATGTGCTACGAAATGTGCTTCCACTTAAAATGCTAGACAGATGTAAGTTAAAACGGCCCAATTAGTCCTTGTCGCACACAAGCGAAACAGAGGTGCAAGAGAGAGAGAGAGAGAGATAAAGGTACGTGCTGCTAATTTACCGCGACAGCTGCTGCGCAAAGGCCGCAGTATCGACGTTATATCGACGCGTACATGAATGAAAGCTGACGTCATAGCGACGCGCGTGCGGGGGTCATCAACGTGCCAGCGTGATTCCGCGTTGCGAGAGCATACGAAACAACTGCGGCGCCGCATTTCACTCCGTCACGGCGGTCGCCTTCATGCGGCAGGCAGCTCACGCGCGCGGGAGAATATGAACTGACCCGTCCCCCCCCCCCCCCCTTCTTTCCCCTCTGACCCAATCCCCTTTCTCCCTTTCCTTCCACAACACTGCGGGGATTTATGTTTCACCTCTCTCCCCGCGTCCTTCAAAGGGCTCAAGTGTCCGCAGGATGGTTCATTAGCTAAACGCGTTCGCGCGCGCGCGTGTGGTGGGGATGATGAAAAAGAAAAGAGAAAGAGAGAAAGAAAGAACGATATAGATAGAAAGTTTCTGGAGTTATTATTTTTTTTTTTTTGTCGCCCTCGGCAACAAAATGCCAGAGCCGCGAAGCCCTCCCTTCCTCCTGTCTTAGAAAACAACGTAGTATGTCGCAGGAACTACTGGCGTACGTAAGCGCTCTCGTTACCGCTACGAACGTATCGGAATGCACCGTACGAGTCGTGCGTGCGCTGCTCGTGACGACGAAACAATGGCAGCAGCGCTAGCGAGCTGATGCAGCTTGCAGTGACGTGGCGAGCTCCAATAAGGCGACGCGGCTCACTCCGTGTCGGCCGGTGCTGCCCGGTTTCTTTCATCGCAACTCCCTATACATATGTTATCTGTGTTCGTTTTCCTCCCGTTCTTTATCGCTACCACTTTCTTCTGGTTTTTACGCTCGGCAGGGCACTTAGCGTACGCCGAGCACATATATATCGCCACTCACACCAGAACAGCGCGTCTCATGGGGGGGGGGGGGGGGGGGGGGACAAGCTCGCGATTTGGCCGAGTGACGCTTTCCGCAAGAGCGCGCACCGCACACGCGCGCACAGACAGTCACCTCGCTCGCTCGCCCAAACGACGTTTTGATCCACCCCGCTGCTCGCTCCTGTATTGCGACGGCGATTCCTGCACTCCGAGTTGCCCGTATGCTTGCGTCTTGCAACAAACTGTATACGAACGCAGTCGTTCGCCGAGCTACTCATTCTGCGAGGACCTCGCTGTGCCTGCCTCTCTACTTTCGATTCCTTTTCCTTGCATAACGTACCTCAAATGAACCCAACAGAAAATGAGATAGAGATAGAGAGAGAGATAGAGAGTAAGTCGATGCAAGGAAAGACGTGTTCTTTCTACCCTGTATATATCTCGGTCTCGGCGAAGGCCTCTTCATGAACTTCCAGCATATAGTAGCACTGCGAGCAGGGACCCAGAAGCTGTGGTTCTTCGTGGTCCCCTTAGGCAACGCTGTCGCCTTGTCGTATGCACTGCGACATTTTTAGGCTGCGTTCGAAACCGATGCAGCACCGAACATTCTTCCTCCTTTTTCATTTCTCTCTCTTTCAGTGCTCGTTACGTGCCAGTGGAACGAGCTCACTAAGTCTTACCTAAAGCCACACTTCTCTCTCCCTCCCGCCTCTTCCTCTCTCCTTTTCTCCAACGAGCGCCCTCCATTGCTTCCTGCAGCTGACTTCTCCTTTCCCCTCAAATTCGTGCAGATGCAACACCAGCATTTTTTTCATTTTTTTTTCTAGAGGGTGTCGCCAGATGCATCTGCATTCGCCCTCTCATTTGAACGTTCGCAAGAACGTTTCTTTTAATAAAGTCGGTCGAACATGGCGCGCTTATTAGTTTACGCACTCGTGTTTGTGCTTGCACAAATTTACTGCAAGCGTTTGCTGGCGATGCATGGCGTTTCTAACACAGTGCTTCGTGCTCATGAATCTCCCGTAAAACGTCCTATGCCGACGTCACACGGTGTACTGCTGTTCGCGATTAAGCGAAATCGGGATGAAATTTCTGGACCGTGATTGGCTCGCTTCCTTAGCTTGGGTAAACGAGCCAATCACGACCAAGATATTTGATCCGGATCAGGCCCAATCGCGATCATCAAAACGAACCCTGTCGTACAGGTTATAACTCTCTTCGCCGTGTGCTTGGGTGAGCTTGCTAGGCCTACTGAAGCAACTGGCGAGGGCTCAAACACCATGTTACAAACATACTGGGGTTTCTTTTTCAAACCTAATAGCGGACAGATATGGATAGAGAAACAGAAATGAGACAGAGAAATAGAAGTAAGAGAAATTTTACGATACGTTTCTTGCGGAACGTAAATTCAGAGCATGGTTTGCGCCACTCCGGTGGAACCCCATTAATTACGCCTATACCTTCACCCGGACCACGCCCGGGGAAGTTGGGCAAGCGGTTCAGGTATAAAAGTGGAAGGTGTCCCTACGCTGTACGGCGTTTCGTTTTGAGAAACGTTCTTTCTGCTAAGCGGGGGCATCCTAACCGCGCTATCGTTAAAGGGTACAGACGGTAAGGAGAAGAAGAAGGGAAGGACAGGTTGTTGGGGAAAGTTGGGGAAAGGTCAGCGGGAACGATTTCGAGCTGCTGGAAGATGGCACGCAAGAAAAAGAAAAAAAAAAATCAACGAAAGAAACGGAAAAGGTGAGGTGGGTTGCGTCCGACCCGCACGCGGACTGCCGGACCACAAGACGTAAACGGTGAGCGGAAATGACGCTATCTCACGTAACGTGCGCGGCGTCGTTGGCGGACCGCCAAGGCCTCGAGGCCGCTTGGCTGTAAATGGTGGCCGACTGCCTTCGCTCGCTGCACCGCTTGGCGACGGTGCTGGCGTCGGCGGTACCCCACGGCGTAGTGCGTTTTGTACACGTACGCACGTCGCGTAGCCGTCTCCTCCCGCTAGCGTATACACCTAACTGCGCCGGCGGCGAGCGTTTTTCTTGCACCGCGGCTGCGCCGATTCGTCGGCCTTGGCCGGGAGGCGGTGCCTGCCGTGATGGGCGCGAGTTTCATTCCGGCATCGCTGGCCGTTATGCCGCTCCTGGAACAGGTCCAGCAGCAATGTTGATGAGTAGTGTGGGAGTCGGAGGAGGGAGCGTACGCGTTTTAGTGGGCTGTGTAAAAGAGAACTGCTAGAAAAAGGAGCAAGCACGGTTCGCGTTTTGTCGTCTCGTCCTCTCGGTGCGCGATGATTGCGGAAGTGGCGAAATTTTCTTTACTGCTGCCGCTGCTGAGCTGGACTGCAGAAAGCTGTGGGTCACGCAGCTGCCTCTGTTGCGGCGCTCGTTCAGTTTAACTGTCGACAAGACCGCTGGTCGCTGGTGGCGGTGGCCGTGTTGCATCTTCACGGGGCGCTTCGTTACGTAACGTTTGACCTACCTGAAGGCACATGTAGTCGATACGTGAAATTTTGAGTGCCTCGTAACTACCGGGGAAATGTGGCATTTTCTCAAAGGAGGGCGCACTGCACCTATCAGCATCAGGCCCAGACGAGTCCGAAGTGTGTGATTACTACTCCTACTGCTACTACTGCTACTCCTGAACTATACATTGAAGGCTTCGGCGTGTTGCTCAGTGCTCGGAGGGGCGTTGTACTTCAGGAGGAGAAGGGGAGAGGGGGGCGACACAGAGTTTCGTTGCTGCAGTGTTCGGCAGACTCGTAAATGCTGAGTAAAAAGTTGATGTAATCATAGATAATGTGTACTGTAATTTATTTTTAATTTATTGCGTGCAGTGAATTCAAATACCTGCATCGACTGCCTTTACACGTTTTGGTCTAATATTCATGAAATAGGCACTGTTGTAGAGAAATTATTCGTACAAAAAGCTCCCCAAATCAATCCCTATACTGTTACACTGTTAGCGAAGACATCTGACCAGTGGGAAGGGATGGGGGATTCAAGACAGTTACACTATGCTTTTATCGTGGTGTAAGTGGCAAGGGCGTCAAGTTCACCATCACTATCACATAGGATGATAGATAATGGTAATGATAGATAATCGTTGTATCATGTGGCACTCTCACAATCATGTGGACTGAGGGCAAGTAGAGGGTCTTCGGCAAGAGCGAGTCCACTTTTCCCTTATGCCCTTATGCGTAACACGATACATTCGCTTTCTTGTTTTCTCTCCTTATTTCTTTCTCCTCACAAGTGTGGGCATTGTGGTGCTTGCGCCAAAAATAATCACCGTCATGAAAGCAGTGCGCCTTTATTCCATATGAATCACTTGGATTTTCTGCCGGAATAAATAAATAAATAAATAAATAAATAAATAAATAAATAAATAAATAAATAAATAAATAAATAAATAAAAGAAAGAAGTATACCAAAATTGCTATGGCACAACACGACTGCATGACGAACGTAAATGACAAGTCATAACGTTAGAATCATGACATGCGTGTATGAGCGGCATGGTTTACATGCCACAGTCATGGTGCTCTTGCGGCCGTTTCGTTAACTTCATATGTACCAAACTCGGTATAGCGAGAACACAATGCAAATCCATTTTACTTTCCTTATGCGTGCTTCGCATTTCCTTGATTCCCACTGCACGTGGGATCTGCCAATTTTTTTAAAAAAAACTTGAGGGTTCATTTCAAGAAAACAGGTAATTTGGGGGGTCCTTGCGTATACATAAGTGCCATCCACAACTGGCCATCGTCGTTGCGATCGCTGTCACGATGGCCGTCACCACTGAGGAAACGCTGTTACTTAACGGGGCCCGTATTCATTAATAAATAAAAAAAGGAAAAGAAACAACGACATCTTAGTATAGAATTGTTAGCAAGAGAATTTTTCAGCCTATCGTAACACTGGGCATATAATTAACGACACTGGCAGGCCAATGACCAAGCGCGCTTACGAAGTGAAACGCTTGCGAACTCAAGCCCAGAATCTCGGGAACACGCGTCCACGTTTGGGCGTATACGCATTCGTGGGACCAATACAAAGCAAAACATGGCTAATCGTAGAAGACGTGCTACAAGACAATACGACTTGTCGAGAGAAAGAATCTCCGGCTGAAAGCATCGTTCCTTATGTCTGTGCGTGCACAACTCGGGATGCCGGAAGAACGAGCGTTCGCACGCACTGTGCTGCTCGCTTTGTGCGTGGTAAATCCGCTAATCTGCGCTGCTCCAGTTTCGTAGGCTTCTTATACTCGCAGTGCTTATTCGTTCAACGTGTGGCGCCAAGATAAGCCATGCAAGCGCGTAGGTAAGGAAGAAGGGATGCACTACACCGTGAAAGGAAAACAAATACTTTAGAGAGGGATAGTGGGAGGAGAGAGAGATCGGGCGCGAAACTTCAAATGTTTATTCCGACGGCGAAGAGGAAGTCGCAGATGAAAGATAACGCTATCGAGGCACTCCGCTTGCGCAGAAAATCCCGGCTGCTATGAATTTCTACGTGTGTCAGCTTCTGCGTGTACAAGCTCGCTGTTCACCCCAAGGAGGACCTATCATCTCTAGCAACTACAGACTAACTCGACATCGCAAACGACGCACGTTAACACCGTGTTACTCTAGAACCAATACGTTTAAGAACTTCTTCCTTCTAGAACAATAGCCGTATATAATAGACGGAAACACTCATCAGGCAGGCTCGCGCCGAGTAACCTGTCTACGGTATTACCTACATGTTCCTTACTTTACACATCCTGCTGCAGAGCTGCACATGTTATCTTTTTCGCCCTCCACCGTTCTCGGACCAGTCTGAAGCTGTAGCTAGTGATATGTAAAAGAAATACACGAAACTAATGTGTAGGCACTCAATAACAGTGCGTGCACCTGCTCCTTGTTCCCGCACATACATACATACATACATACATACATACATACATACATACATACATACATACATACATACATACATACATACATACATACATATGTATGCGTGTGCTATTGTAACGGTCTCTCTAATGCAGTTTCTGACTCTTAATGTGAAAGGCGTCTAACAGCATGTTGTCGCTATACACCTGTCAAACATCTTCACAAATACGGTGTAAAGTAGACAGTAAAATAGAACAAATTAGAGTTGAGTTGCCTAAAGCCCAGAAGACGGAGGACACACCCACTCTGAGAGAATAGCGAAAAATTTACAGTTAAAGAAAACCTTCCAATGTGAGGTGTTAAACAGAGACTCACAAGGGTAAGGACTCTCTCTTCTTGTTTAGCTTTTTTTTTATATTATGAGCAGTTCATTTATTGTTACTAAAATTAGTAAAATCGGCTCCGCATAGTTTCGCTTTAATTCCACGCTGTGTTGTTCTCCCTGTAACGAAACGTGTTGGCTCTCAGCAAAGGAGAACATAATAGCTGCTTAACAGGAAAGTTCGCGCTCGGTGATAACAATGAATCCCGTAACCGAGGTAACCTCACGAAAGCTTATTCGTACAGTTTTAGAGTATACTATAGTCGAATATTTCTACGTTGCACACTTGAACTGAAGATGTGTAGCGTAGCTAACTCCATTATTATTACATCGGTTGCGTAATATCATGCGACCAAACGACACCTTGCATTGTTTTCCGCATCCTTGTGCGACATCTCTTTGGTATGCACTGCAGCGGCCTGACCATGTGCAACATCTTGCGTACTTTTCTGGTATACTTGCGAAGTGACGGCTCGTCGTTGCAGGCCGGCGTTTGCTAGGAGAGTACCGACAGTAAGCTTTCTATATTTCTACATCCTACTCTGGCAATCAGGTTTCAGTCATTCACCATGGCGCCGGCATGCTTTATATTTCACGAATATTATATATCTAGCCTACATATAGTGTGAAACTTATTGGGCATGCGCACACGGTGATATTGCCGAATAAATGAGCTACGTTACTGAATTCACGCGCAAAATGATGTCGCTGACTAGACGACTTACATGACGTTCCGCACTTGTTCTGTTTCGACCAATGTCTCGGTATGTAGAAAATACCTCATTACGTTCGTCAACAAACAAGAGCATGCCCATCTGCGCGTGCACGCGTCGCAGCACTTAATGCGATGTCAATACGCTCAAAATAGTCGTCGTGGCTTCCTCGTGCTATACATATGCAAGTAAACACTAGAGAAAGTGACACGCGGTAAAAGGGAAAGAAAGGAGGACAGCCTATACACCGCGCCTTGTCTATCTAATGCGAGTGCTCCTTGAAAATCGAAAGGTCGAGGGAGCAAACACGCACGCAGCCGAAAGCACTCGCATTAGTGAGAAACGAAGGGAACGTCGGCGCACTTAAGAAACGACAGACCGCAACGTTCGACCGTGCGTGGCCGTTCTTTCTTCTTCTCATTTTCGAAGCTGGGAGTTGCGTCTTATGTCATGCCCGGCGTAAAATCCATTTAGGCTGTGTGGGTGCAGTTGGGGGCAGATTTCTGTGTATAGAGGGTGTTCTGCATACAGTCAGCGACAGCTTAAGACTGTGATGATACGGCTAGCACTGTTTAAGTCGAACACGGTTTGTATAGTGTATGTGCCAGCCACTTAAGGTCACTCACTTCCGTGACGTAAAACGCTTCTTGCGGATTTAACATTACCTTACAGTTCCGTACGGTAAGATACACTATCGTTCTGTCATTGTGTTCAGGATGAAACTTGAACGTCTCGAGAATTAGGCGATAAGGGAAGCAACGTGTATAGAATGTATGCATACTAAGGGGTGTGCGAATATTCGAATACGAATAAACAGACTCTTTAGCCACGTTTAGTCTATAGTTTATAATATGAAAAACTGATCCTACGTTGCGAGACTCATTCGGTCCTCAGCGGGTGACTGCCCGATCGGCTCCGAAGCCAGCGACTTTTATCAATGGTTGTCCCCCTGTCCACTGTCGTTTTTCCTGTCGTTCTTGTTGAACGAATGGAAAAACGATAGGACAGGAAAAACGACGGTGGACAGGGGGACAACCACTAAGAAAAGTCGCTGGTTTCGGAGCCGACCGGACCCGCTGAAGAAGAGATTGAATGATCCCGAAACGTAGGGACAGTTTTTCATGTCATAAACTATAGACTAAACGGTGCTGGAGAGTCTGTTTATTCGTATAATATTACCCAGCCAGACAGATCTCTGTCAAATATGTTTACCCTTGAATAATCGAAGGTTTCAAATATTCGTCGAGTATCACATTTTTAATTTTCGCAGTCGATTCGAAGACGAGGTATTCGACATTTTCGAATATTCGGGCAGATTCGAAAATTCCGAAGGATTGAACATGTGATTCATTCATCTCGCCCAAATAATGATTGACCATCCGCGTATACGCAAACTGTCGAGACCGGCAATTCCTCATGCGCGTAAGCATCCACAGAGCGCGCAGGCGTGATGGCAGCCAATAACGAGAGAACCAGTGCACATGCATTGTCACCAACAAGCGTATCACGATAACCGTTTCCTATTACGTGCTACGCAGTGCGGTTGGAGATCAATTAACCATTATGGTGTACAGCACGACCTCCCTATAACAATGTTTACAGCGTACGATTGTTAGAATTCTTCGGAGCTGTAACCTAGAATTCTGTGCCCATATATAGAAATAAAAACTACGCGTAACTTTAACCTTTCTTTTAAACGCTTTTCCTTGTCTGATGCATTATAAAAATTTTTTCTTCGTAGACATGTACATCATTAAGGTTTGCATATGTATAAAGCCTATCATTTCATGACCAGTCATGGGCGTTGCTAACCTTTATGTATACGTTCTTCGTTGCGCCAGTTACTAGTCACGTATGCTATTGGTCCAAATATTTTGTACGCATTCATGTAATTACGAATCAATAAAACACATTTTAATTTGATTTGAACAGGCAATGAAAACATGCTACCCTGACATTCGCAGACGCATCTTTGTGCAGGATCTCTTCTGAACACACTGCAGTGAATTAACTATGTGGGACAACTAATATACCTAAGTGTTAGCCTTCCATATTTGTTATCGCTTGCTTTATGCTGTGACATTCTACCAAAAGAGTTAAGATATGACAACGTAGTCCATACGGAGCAACACATGTTGCGTTGACAGTTTATCTGTGTATTTTATCAACATAACTGTGTTAATACTGAGGGCGCATTTGTGTTTTGATATTCCATTCGTATACGAAAAAAAAAAAACAATATTTGCACACTCCTAATACACAGTGCTTGTCTGCGTATATTATGAAGCACCTAATTTCTTCCTCTTTTTGCTGGAGTTTCTAGTGTTGTTTTACTTTCCGTTGGGAAACATCGTGTCCGACTGCGAGTCATGTACACTTCTCATTTTTCACCCGAATGCAGTTCGAGGCTCGAGATTTGCAGGCGAGGATATAACGTGCTGTGGAAACCGTTCGTCACGTGCTTCGAGTCGGAATGATCGATTACTAAGCACTGCGCAGAAGGCAAATACAGCTCCTAGCTTGAGGTAATCGACCCACGCTGGACACTGGACTTTCATTAAAGTTGATCCACCCACAGTCGTTCTGTAGTTCGCAATAACATTTCCGTGCTTCAATTCTCTGATGTGAATGCCTGTTCGAAATAAAGTATTTCTTGGGAATATAAAGGGACCTGACGTCACACGAGTGATAAGCGAGCGGACAGCAGGTCTAAGATAGAGGGTCTCCCAAGTCTGTAAAAGGTTAACCGATTTGGTAGAGTTCGGTTATTTGCCACGTTGTCACCCAGTTCATTTCTTTACTTAAGGTCCAAAATTTCTCACTCACTCACTCACTCACTCACTCACTCACTCACTCACTCACTCACTCACTCACTCACTCACTCACTCACTCACTCACTCACTCACTCACTCACTCACTCACTCACTCACTCACTCACTCACTCACTCACTCACTCACTCACTCACTCACTCACTCACTCACTCACTCCATTTCACGATTCATGCGTGCTGGAATGCAGAATACTTAGAATTATGGAACTGACGGTATATTTACCGCATAATGAAAATAATAATTACGTGTATAGATTTACCATGTAACTTTTTCGCAGCTCAGCTAACGCCGTACTGTCTTACAGCAAAGTTTGTCCGTCGGCTTTCCGCTATATAATATGGTTTGGTTAATACATTGAGTCAATGCTTCGTGCTGTTGCTGATGAGGCGTTCTCGCGTGCCTTTGGTCATTATCTCGACTAGGAGCCCCCACGGAGAAGAGGCAAAATCACTTACTAGGTGTCTTTTATTAGCGTCGATAAACAGGACAACATATTTTCTTTGCTGTCACGCGCTTTCTTCTGCTCGCTTCCTGTGTTGGCGCTGCTTTACCCCTTATCTGCCCTAAGGGCGTTCGTGTGCTTCACAGAGTAAACGGGCATGGTAATTACGCTTGATCGCGCTTTTATGCGCCTTTAATGAAGGGCTTGGAGAAAAAAAGAAAAACACATGTCCACGTTTCTCGACTCTGATTTCAGCAGCATACTCGAACATGCGCAGCGCGCTACTTGTTCGGCGGACGTCGAGATTCACGGAGCGTTAGGCTAGTGTAGTTGATGTTTCCCATTGGTGGAACGCATGTCGTTCATGTTATGCCTCGCATCCGAATTGTCTACGATTTTATATTAAGAACAGTCGAAACATATACATACTTTTAAAAATATAGTGCCCCATTCCTTATTCTTGAGATTTGTGCTCGTGGTTTAATGAGGTCCAATTAAAAAAAAAAGACAGATTTAGAGGGAGACTGAGAGAGGGGGAAAGAAAGAAAGAAAGAAAGAAAGAAAGAAAGAAAGAAAGAAAGAAAGAAAGAAAGAAAGAAAGAAAGGAAGATGTGAAATGAACAGCTAGCTAGTTTACAAGAGAAACTATGTGATTGACCGCGCCGCCCTTAGGAAGCGAAAAGATATAGAATGTTGATCGATTTCTACGAGTTTTGCGTCCCAAAACCACGATATGATTATAAGAGACACGGCAGTGGAGGGCTCCGGAAATATCTACCACATGGGGCTGTTTAACGTGCACTGACGTCGCACAGTACACGCACAGTACAAGCTAGAGCGAACTTTAGTGAAGTGTGAGTGTGTGATCATTGGTTCACAGCGTCCACACACTTCACAAACCGACCGGAACCCTATGCCGATATCGAATGTCCCGCGAGCTCGGCGCACAAGATAAAGCGCTTTCTCGAGGCCTTCCGCGAAACCTACAATCCTACAAGAGATTTCGCTCTTAAATGCTTTTTGCCAATAATAGACTATCTTTGCCAATAATATATCTATTATAAGGATTCTTTACAGTTTTGCTCTTACGTGTGAGATGGTGCAAGATAAGGATACGGACTCCGATAGCGAACATGCTATAACCGAAGCCTGCTCACCAACGACAGCGTGTTCGTAACAAATAAGTCTAGTGTGATTTTTGCCCCTTGGTATGGCATCTAGTAAATCATTAAACATCAAGGCAGGCAGGCTCCGGTCTCGTTAGGCTAAGTACAGCCATAGCTTGTGTACCCCTGTTTAGCATTCGGCCAAAACAAATACGGTTACGTAAATAGAAGGCTGTAACGTCCTGAGCAGCACGACACAGACGCTGCTCGAGCGCGAGGTTTGCGGGATCAATTGACTAGTTGCGGTAAAAGTCGAAGGAAGTTGAGCGCGCCGTTGACGTCACGCTCTCCCGTGCGTCACACTTTTGTTTCGCTGTTGCGCCGTGCGCACCTGACGTCATTGTGAGCACCCATCCTTCCTTTCTTGTATTTTTTTTTTTTTTTTGCACAGTGCGCGGTAGATGGCTGGTGTAGCGTGTCTTACTTAAAGGCGAATGTGTTTCTCGACGAGCCACCCACATTCGACATTTGCAAAACCGAACCAGCACTTAAAGTACTTTACCTCTTATAAGCCATTCTAACAATTTTAAGAACAGTGCGTTGTGGTACATCGATGCATATGGCGACATCCAACGGAAACGGGTGTACTTAAACCGTGCCACGATAACACAGCTGCTATTTCGCACTTATCCTCTTTTTCGTGAATCGGGATTAGTCTGAATGGCGTTATGTCTGCGTTACCGCCACAATCGGTCGCGTATGAGCGGTAAAACGAAGTATAACTATGCGAAAGGAATACATCTACGTGGTATTGTTGACCCGTTGCGTTGACACTATAATACTTTTGACTAGTCGTTTCGATGGTCATAAGTTATGCATTTCAATCTACTGGAGACGATAATAAAGTTATCGTGCTGTGATGCGTACGAATACAGAAAGGACAATCTGACCTGGCTGGAACAACCTGACCAAATGAAATAATTCGGCAGTGCTCGCATTGTCTTATGTGAGCGCGAAAACTAACCGAGACGTCAAGCGAAAGGACCGCCGTAAAATTGAGGCTGACGTCAAGCTACTTTAACGCACATCTCCAGGGCCGACATTCATAAAAGACGTCTCGTATGTGCGAGAAATGCTCGTAAAAGAAGATGTCAGTCACTCGTCCTTACCGCTGACATTGCACAAGCGAAACCGGCTTTGTGAATTTAACGCTTTCTGAATTCGATCCCACGTGCCTTTGTCATCACGGTACCACAGCCCCTATGTACCAAGCACTGCCCCGCCACGGTGGTCTGTTGGCTATGGTACTCGGCTGCTGATCCGAGGGTCGCGGGATCGAATCCCGGCTGCGGCGGCTGCATTTCGATGGAGGCGAAATGTTGAGGCCCGTGTGCTGTGCGATGTCAGTGCACGTTAAAGAACTCCAGGTGGTCAAAATTTCCGGAGCCCCCCACTACGGCGTCTCTCATAATCAGAGCTGGTTTTGGGACGTTAAACCCCACATAACAACATGTACCAAGCACTGTGTTCTATGCAGTCGCCGTGGCAGTGCTATGCAACAAACATTCCCGTTATAGCTTCGTTCTAATGTCGAATGAAATAAACTTTTTTTTTTCTTTCATGAGCCTCCCTGCACCTCACAGGCATCCGCCTAACTGACTTTGCCATACGCAACACGACTCGAGCACCGGCCTTTGACCAGTTATGACACAAAACGCCAGTTCCTGTTGGAACTACTTTAGAATTCCGAAGGATATGCATCGAGGTCAGGGTTCCGTATAGCCTGGCCTTGAGGAGTCGGTAATTCGACCTCCGCGGACATTCGAGGCAGCTCAAATTGTGATCGAAGACCTGGCATATGTTCGTCGGCACCGTCTCCGAGTGGCATGCCAAACCGGCGGATGGACTATATGCCGCACGTATGCATTATAACCGCAGGGTCCTCAAGAACACGCGGTCAGCGGCAACACGGCACTTGCACATAGTCTAGACTGCACGGAAAGGAAGGGGGGACGGGCGAGCCTGACATCGTCGCAAGCGCGCGCACGAGCGGGAATTGGAATCTAGTTTTCGCAGCGCACAGTTTCGTGGTGGGAGAGGACACCAGGGCGTGTCGGTAATCGAACTGATTGACCTGAATTATTTATGCGAGCACGCCAACCGCGGACGGGCCATCAGACACTGCGGCGGCCGACCGCTCCCCATATGCCTTTTTTCTTTGCCGTCTCACCATTTTCGGCGACGTGTCGTGTTTGGCTGTATCTTCGCACTTTCTTTCTCGCTCTCTCTTTTCTTTCTTTCCTTTCTTTCCTTTTTTGAGGGCCTCGAAGCCTTCCCTTTTAAAATTTTAATCCTTTCTCCAACTCGGTGTCGCCCGACTTTCCAGGAATTAAGAGTGGGAGGCGAAAGCGAAAAGTATAAATGGGAAGAAAAAAAGAAAAAAAAAGGATGCTGGAATGTCCCCGGAAAACCACTTGGACAAGAAAATGAAACGCTCGATAGAAAGAGAAAAACTCGCCTGAAAGCGCCTTTAATCAGTTCCTTTCATTGTTGAACGCTCGCGCATTATTTAGCCGAACGACTAGCGCGGCAAGAACCATCAGGATGAAAGAAAAAGGGGGAAATAAATGACTCGCACCTCTTTGTCTTGAAGAGCGCGTGCGTGACATAGTTTCGAGCACATTGCAATGTTTTACTGAGTTACCATCGCTTTGCAGGTGGATGCTTAGGGCCGTAAGTGGTGCGGTAGTAAAGCTCGCAATTTATGCGCATTCTCAGACTTCATGATGTTGCCTTTCTGAACAGTTCGTGCAAAGATTCGTGCAGCCCCGCCACAGTGGTATAGTGGCTATGGCGCTAGGCTGCTGATCCGAAGGTCGCGGGATCGAATCCCGGTCGCGGGCGATGGCATTTCGACGGAGGCGAAATGCTGAGGTCCGTGCGGTGCTGTGCGACGTCAGTGCACGTTAATAAAACCAAGGTGGTCGAAATTTCCGGAGCCCTAGCTCTAGTACGGCGCCTCTCATGATCAGATCGTCGTTTTGGGACGTAAAACCCCAGAAATCAATCAAGATTCATGTAAATGAATATAGTTAGCAAGCGTGTAACGTCATGGTTCTTGGACCACTGTCAAAGACCGCCTCAAACGCAATTTAGTTTATTTGCTTCTTAGTACGCCTGCAAACCACCCACAATATTTACTGACTTGTTTCCTAGCGCGGAAACACACCACCTACGAAGAGGTTACAGGTGGACACATACGTTTTTAGAAGTTGTTGTGGCCTCTTTAATTGGCACACACCCACGAGGGGGATTGGCCACACTCATGGGTATGGAAGTTAGCGCTTGTGCCTGTGTATTACTTCGTCTTTGTTTGTTTCCGCGCTATGCTACAAGTCAGTTTACTATGCACCAAGAAACTCATATAGGTACCCTTGTCACAACCTTTACATTTGCTCAGAACGTTCCTGCTACGACAGATTTTATTACAGCCGGGCTGCGCCTTGAAGGGAAGCACTGATTCACCAGGAAGCTATGGTAATCGCGAGTAGCAGAATTTTGCTGATCATCCACAACAACATCCAAGTACCGAAACCTCAGAAAAACGCCATATGCCTCTCTGATTTCGTGCAATTGTCGGCGACAGGCACTCGTCCAGAATTCTGGCGCGTGGTTGTGCGCTGTGCAGTGATAATGAGAGGCGCTGTGGTGGTTTGCATGCGATCTGCATACGATTTGTGTTCGATATACCGTCGCATATTGTACGACAATGCGTACGACCTACCTCGACAACCAACTTCACTGGCAGCATTGGCTTCAAGACCAGGCTTCGAGCTGGGAGGCGTAGTTGTTTTGCTAAAATTGTTTTGTACGTTCGCCCCCTGTGCTAGTAAATTACGAGGAGTGCAGCGCTTACCTGTCACCTGCACAAATAAGATCAGCGCTAAGGATTCAGCCAGGCGCGGCAACTTTCCGAGTAACTCCGGCAGTAGCTCTCTGTTATACTTCCACGGGGATGTTTACTCGTCCTTAGGCGAATGTTCCTCCACGTTGCGTGTTCCCGAAAAGTTCATTTGTTTAATCAGATGAGCTCTGTGCGGTCATGGTATGCGCAAGATAAACGCGCGGCAGCCGTCCTTTTTTGTTTTTCTTTTTGACTGTTATGTGCTCAGTGCCTCGGCACACCTTTATGCGCCCGCTATCGTCAGCTCACGATGTATCCGTCGTAGCTTCAGTTGACGCTGTCGCCTCTTTGTATAACTATACTGAACTCTCTTTTATGACGGAAATTTCGACGCATTTCAAAGCTGCCTTGCATGACACTAAATAACGCGAGTGCCCCTGTATAATGAGAGTAGTCATCGGTCTTATACATATATGCGGCTTGTGGCATAAACCTGACTATGTTTCTTGCCTAGACTCTCTAAGAAAAATTCGTTGCTCGTAGTGTGTATGCAAACTGTCACCGTCTCCTGTTTCAGGGTCGCGCTTTTCCAACTGTTCTTATTAATTTCACCACGCGCGGCTGCACGTCTGGGATTTCTTCTAAATTTTCAGCGTCCGTGCCAAGTGGCAGAAACAAGGAAAGGGAAAGGCACGGATGGCAATGAGATGCGCTTCTGGTTGGCTATACTCTGCCCTGGAGAAAGGTGGAGTACGGGATACAAAGAAAGAAGAGAGCGAACGAACAGTGCCATCCTATCAAAGAGCGCAAATTAACACCACGGACGTCCCTAGACGACGGATGATATAGTTGTGAGCCGAACTGCATCGTGGTTATGATACTGTAAAAAAATTCATTGGCGCAAGATCCGGGCATGGTCGATAAGCGCTGATGATCTCCGCGCCTCGTACTCAAAATAGAAGGCGCCCTTTGGCGGTGTATCCTCTTCCACGCTGAGAACGGTAACTATCCTCATCAAGTGAGTGAGCAACGGCTTATAAGGTTTGCTATCTCTCGAATGCACGCACCGTGCACGAGAGGTCTTTATCGCGCAGTATGCCCGGTTCCCTCTCTGCCTCAGACTCCGTCGTTCCGCTTTCGCTATTACAGTGGCTGATGTCGGCATACGCCGCGCCCGTGGGAAGCTGAGAAACCGGCGCTCCATTGAGCTATGCGATCCTTCGAGCAGTTTGCTTTGGCGCGACGCTTCGGCAACTGACAACAATGGAGCCCCTCGTTCCCGCGCAACAGCTCGAAAACCGTTTGTCATGTTTTCTTTCTTTGTTCGGCGGATTCGTACGCACCAGCGAAGGAATAGACTCGAGTGAAAGGCGGTGCTTTGACGATGATAGCGGCGGCGTGCGCGATGCATTCGTTCGGATGGGAGAAGACGAGAGAGAAACGCCTTATGCGGAAGTGCGAATGATGCGAGTGGCTGAACGCGCGGGAAAGACAGAACGCACAGGCACATCATCTCCGAGTGAGGGGTCGAGCCGCGTAGTAAAGTGCACCTCACTGGAAGTGGAGGGCATTACCCTTGTTTGGACGGAGAAGGGAACGATAAGAGAATGGGGCACAATGTCTGGCGTGGTGCTCCCGAAGCGGTATCGGGAAACGGGAACCGATCGGCGCGTCCATTGTGTACACAGCGTAATGTGGACAGTGGGGGCAAAAGAGAGAGTAAACGAGGAGATAAGGAGAAGGAAAGCAGAACAGCTGATCGCCCCGGATGGACGCACTGTGCGAACGGAGGCTGTTGTGAAGTGCGAGGATGGAGAAGCTAGTACGTAGTATGTACACTGATTTTTGCTGTCGGCATTGCCGTAGCAAAAGCGCGAAATGCCTATACATTGAAGACCCAGTTTTTCATTCATTCATTCATTCATTATTTTTGCTGTCGGCATTGCCGTAGCAAAAGCGCGAAATGCCTATACATTGAAGACCCAGTTTTTCATTTCATTCATTCATTCATTATTGACTGAGGTGTTTTTCTCTTACCTTTCTGTTTCGCTGTTTCCTTTCCCTTCTTCATTGAAGCGTCCGTTCCTCCGCTCTTTAAAGAATTCATTCATTCATTCATTCATTCATTCATTCATTCATTCATTCATTCGTAGAATGTCAAGCGTTGACGTCAAGTGGATCAGACGATTAGACGACCATGTTAGTCCTCTTACATCACAGCACAGCATTGTCCTTATTTGTGTTTCCTGCATGTTTACGACCGTAGTGCAGTTACTACTCCTCATGGTTCTTTTTTAGCCCTATGCATTGTTTTCTCTCGCTGTTCGGTTGTAAACACCCGGACCTCTTCGAGGTTGTCCGAAACGAGCGGACGGAATCGCTCGTAAAGCGGCTATTCGTCAGCGGCTGCTATCAAGAATGAGAAGGGGAAACAAAGGAGGGAGGGGGGCGGGATGGAAGGGGCGGGTTCGGGTCCTTTTTTGTGCATGTCCGTGTGTGTGCGTGTATATAACTCATAAGTCGTGAAAGTATTGGAGGGGGGCCCTCATATTTATTGTTATATTCGTTTGTGTTAATTCCATGAAATTACACGTCTTGTAAGTTAGCGTCTTATTAGGGGCGAAGCTCCTCTTAGTCTAACCTTGTCACGCGTCAGTCGTCAGGCGTAACCCGCGTGCCGGGAGGCACGCGCTCGCCCTCGGCGCGTGCCTCTCTCTCTCTCCCGGCGCGTGCCTCTGCTGTCTTGCGAGAGAGAGAGAGACAGAGAGAGAGCGAAAGGCGCGCGTTGGCTATGGAAACGCTCTTTCTTAGAGGAACGCTACCAGCTCGCCAAGGAGAACGCGCTCTCACCCGCGAGAGACAACGTTGGCGCAGGCAGCGTCTCCTAGCGAGTTTCTTGATTGAGAAATACCGGCTGCTCGCTTTGGGGATGATGATGATCATCATCATCATCTTTGGGGAAGCGTTCACCGGCAACCCATATATATATATGTATAGGCACTGGATCTTGACTTGCAATGAAGTGCCGGTGGGAGATTTCACTTGTGCATAGTTGAACCATAAGGATTCGTAGCGTGCGCGTTAACTAAATTAATCCGGAACTCGGCACGATCTACGATGAACCTCCCGAGCTTCGCCCACTCATCATCATTCACTCCGTGGATATGCTGTAATTTTTTTCTTTTTTATCACCTTGTGGATTTAATATAATATGCTTGTGCAGTGTGCCGAGTGCAGTGCTGCTTATTCGTGTTTACTCTTTGAATTACAATGCTTGAGATCTTTGTTCGGGCAAGTAGATTTTTGGCTGTGAACGTCTGAATTTTGCGTTGTTATTTCTCGGGCTGTTTACAGTCCATGCCTGCGGCCTGAAGGCTAAAACGATCCAGAAATCATTAAAGACGGTTTTTCAGAGTCGGTATTCGCAAACACAAGAAGAAGAAAAAGCGAAAGGAGGTTTCTGCGCTAGCGTCAGCAATTAGTGCGACGGCAGAGAACCAAGTGCGAAGGGATGTCGGGGCAAACAGACTGACGCGAATGCTGCCGCTACCAATTAGTATCGAGCGCCACCTGGAAACAGCGATGGAGAAAGAATAAAGTTGTCGCGCGCCAAACACGTGTTATATATATTTTAACCTGGCTGTACGTTGGTCACTTTCTTTTTACTGGCGAATACTTAAACACGTTGCGTCGAGACACAAAGAGGCCCACTTAAATATTTTGTTTCGACTTGGAAGTGTAGTTCATTATGCTCCTTCGCAACCTTTACAACCAGTTCACGTAATAGCTGTGTGCCTCCCAGTACAGTTTCGAACCTCAGGTCTCACATTAAAACTCTTTTTGAATGACATTGACAAAAACAACCCAATTGCACCATTCAAGAAATACGGATGTTTATAACGTTATGTTATCTCTATAGTAAGTTAGCCAGTCGTTTGCGTTGCTTGGTCGTGTTACATGAAGCCGGACATTGAAAACAATGTATCTTTTAATAATGAACGGTTTTGTGAATTCGACGCAGAACTTTTTTTTCTTTTAGTGGCTGCTTTATATATTACGGCGGTATCGGTGTTGTTGATTATAGCTACATCTATACGCCTGGATCGCTCCATTAGTTTCTTAACCAACTTTTAACCTAGCGTTAAATGTACAAGTGAAACAACCACCGGGAGCTGTGCTGCCCCACATTATTACTTGTGTACAGGTCGCTTAGATTGCAAGGAAACTAATGAGATTTTCATTGGTCGCATCATTAACGTATTTGCTATTTGCTTCATAGCGCTTGGTTTCACGTGATACCCGCGCCCCGCAAACCGCTATCATCCGATGGTTCGTTCTTTGTAAGTTCGGCTTCTCCTCTAATAGCATGTGTCGACGGTAAAGCACGCTTGCCGTATCCGTAGAAATGTGATTCACTTTTGCCCAGATGGGACCGTCCCGAACGGAGCCCTTCGGTGCCGCCGCAATTTCTCTTCCAAAGGGCAGTTAAGAAAGTGCCTACCGATAAAAGGGAAAGGGAAACGAGGGAGTTCGTGGAGATGAAGAGCGGTGCCAACGGGAAAAGGCAGAGCTTTAAAAGGGGTTGAGAGAGGGGTACTAGAGAGAAAGGGGGGGGGGGAGGGAGAAGCCGGGGAGGCATGCGATTGGTCGATCGATGCGTTACCGATGCCCGCCTGGCTGCTTATTTATAGCGCCTAAACCCCACCTATACGAAAGTTCAATCTCAGTGTAATAAGGTATAGAGAGGTACGCAAAAGCAAGACCGAGAAAGATTGTATATACATGAAGAAAAAAAAAGAAAAGAAAAACAACAGTGGCTGGGTCCAACGTGATCTGCGTGTGCCTTTTGTTATCCGAGTTCGATTAAGCGAAGGGCGCACGACGGCCACCAGTACGGGAGACCTCTAGGCTTGTTACCGAAACGCCGCCCAAGTTCGATCGGTTGCCGCCGTCTCTGCGTTCAACTGTAGATGCCGCCGGCGCCCGCAGGGTTCACCCATGAACGCGCAATAGATTTCTTCCAATACATCAGCCGCTTGCGTAAAGACGGGAGTGGCTAACTACCGCAGCGCAAACGCTATGAGTTCAGCCCATGATTTCACCCTACGATTTCAACGGCCCAAACCGCTGGATTACAGGAGGGACGCAGAAAGGAGGCGTCTGGAAGTGTACCTCTACATTTTCACTTTCTCTACCGCTACCGTCCCGCAACGGAATGCGTGATATAATCTAGCCGACGTTTATACTTCCGCGCCCCTTTCGATTCTTGCGTGCTACAATGAAAATAAGGAAAAAATAGCGTAGCTATATTTGGCACGTTGAGGAATGTGCCCGTGGTGTAGGGCTGCTACGGGAGCAAGATATTTGGCCCGGCGTGATTCACCGATCGGGTGTCCCGCATGCGATGGCTCACTCACCTTCGAATGAGCATCCTGTCATGCTGGGGGACCTTTGACTCGTCCATCGGTCACGGAGTCAGAGAGTCCTGTCGTACGGATTGAGGCGTGGCAGCGGCAAAGTGCTGGTTAGTAGTAGTTCGTCGCACACTTGTGTCATGTCGAGCTCGTGGCCTGAACATCGCTCACTCGCCGCGGCCACTCGGCAACAACGTGCGGCGCATCTCTTCAGCGTCGCACGTGCGTTGAACATTGTCGTCGCTGTCTCGCAGGACGGGTGGGTGTCGGCAGTGCAACGTTGGTCGCGTTACCGTAGGCATTTCGACCCGCTCTTGTTCGGACGACAAGCTTGCCGCTGTCCTCCCGTTTTTACGAGCGACGGACTCAAATGCGCTGGCGTTTCGACAGTCCAACTCGAAACTCCGGGAACAAAACAAAAGCGGTCACGGCGAAGCAGACGGCTCTCTTCAACCCATGACGGGCGCTCGGACGCGCGGAAGACTTGCCCCCGTGTAACCGCGTCTGAGGCCGGTTTTGAGGCCGTCGCTTCAGAGCCGGCCACCGCCCGTCGGGGTGGACAGTTGGCTGGTGATTCTTCCCAACTTTTTTTCGGCCACGCGCGCCCCGGTGCTCCCCGAGCCGGGAGTGCTATTGAGGATCCGAAACGGCGTGGTACATGCGCTGCCGGTGCTGGGATTCAAGCCAAGTTCGCCAGATGGCGCTAGCGTAGCCCTCCAGAGGGCGTCGCGTGCGTGCTTGTTGGTGGCGCCGCCTGCGGGCGTCCGAAGCAAACGATGCAGTCGGCAACCGCGGCACCTTGGCTCGAAACCGGCGGGAACCCCGTGTCTCGCGCTCCAGGGGAATGCATCGCTCGTTCTTAGAAGCGATGGTGTTCGCGGCCTCTTTGAAACGCGCCGCTCTTCCCACGAATTGCGGTTCTCTCGCAGAGGCCGATGCTTTGCGGTAACGTCCCTTTGGGAGAACTCGCGCATTCGGAGTACGCATTACGCCCCTCGCTGAATTTCAGAGGAGAGAGAAAGCGAGATTTCCAGTGACATTAAGCTTTTGACTTGTTTCGAGAGAGGAGACCCGCGGGGAACTCAATAAGAAGCCACGATTGATTCTGTGGCTGACGGGCTGGGACGGCGGAAGTCGAACTGAAAGGCATCAAAGGAGCCTTGCGCGTAGCACGGACCGGCATTTATAGCCTGGCTGAAGTCGTCATGCATGAATGTTAGCAGGGCGGCAGAGACCCAGGAACATAAAATGACGTTCTTAGCATCAGAAAAATAAATAAATAAATAAATAAATAAATAAATAAATAAATAAATAAATAAATAAATAAATAAGGAAGAAGAAGAGAGGGAGCTGTTTCTCTGTGTTCACGATCAGTTTGTGATGCGATCAAAATACACACTAAGGTAGGGCTTAGTGTTAGCAGACTATAGGATGTTTTTCTTGCTGCATCCAGCACGTGTTAACGTTGCGTTTTGACGAGGCTGATCGCTATTTAAGTTGGGTGCGCTAAGGTATCGTGGTTCCTTCGCTTTATCCCAAAAAGGCAACTGACTATTCGTGAACCCTTATTTGTAGTTATGTCAACACGATGCGGCAAGCCTTCTAGCATCCAGAACTTCAGAGCACTTGCGTATCTCGTGCGCAGTAAAGTGACCCAGTTTATGCATAACAGGCCCGTGCGAAAAATGATGTGAGCGCGTTTTACAGTTGCCACGCAGAGCTGAACAGTCAACTTTTTGCGAAGAAGGCATAGAACGAAGTTTTCAGAGCTCAAGGTTTCTCTAAAAAAAATGCATGTGAGCACTTCCGGGTTGTGCGTGGGGAAGTGTCCGCTGTCGCGGAAGCTGTATTAACACGTTAAAAAAATGAATTGGCTTACAGACGACGCACATGTGGAAGTTAAGCTTCATTGTGACCTTTCATTTTCGCAAGCCCAAGGAAGGCTGTTATAACGAATGAGTTTGCTACGCCTTAGTTAGTCTAAAGCTGACTCGCGTAACACGTTCGAGAAAGTGCACATGATGTTATACGAGTGTTGTGGAGGCGAACCGTCGTCGACTAAAAATTTATGCGAGGAATTCAATAAAAGGTCACCTCGATGCCGAAAGAAGTGAAAGACATGCTCACGGAAAGCCTTTCCAATACGCGACGCCAATTTGAATATTGAATGAATCTCGGGATTATTCTGTAGCACAATGTCCCCACGTACCGCCACGTCTTCTTTCAAAACACTCGAGTGGTTACGTTATAATTTCGATGTAAAGTTGTGTCGAAGTAAAGCAAACATTGCAAACATAAAGTTTAATTACGAATAGGGCACACGAGGTTGATTGAAAAATATTGCCATGTAGGTATGAAGAAGGTTGATGAAATGACTTTTTTTCGGCCGTAAAGTTCTTCGAATACAAAGGCGCCTTAAAGGAAGGAGTCGAATGGTGTACAAAATATCCCTTCTCTGCTTAGTTACCTTCCTGGAAACAATTATTTATTTTTTTTTTTCTAGTGAACTTCTTCGTTGCAGTCGCAGCGACGTCATTGTACGAGGTACGAAGCGTTGAGTTTTATAACGACTTATTTTGCTGCTCATTTTGCGCAGGATTGAAACTCCACGGGAAAGACAATTGAATTAATCTGTTGTACGTGGTAAGTGTATACAGCAGGTGCGTAGCTATCTTGGAAAGGTGATAGAAAAAGATAACTTCAGTGCCGTGTTACTTAGATTTACACAGTAAAAACGTAGAAAAGGAACATTAACTAGCATGAAGAAAAGCCACAAAGGTCTTAAAAAGTGACGTTGTGTGGATGTATATTTCTAAGAAAGCTGAGTAGCGACTGGGCGTTGGATTTGGGAAGTGAAGTCTTTTTTTTTTTCTTTTAACTTTTCTCGGGGGGCTGTCTCTGTCCTTCTACCTGCATGTTTGCTTTGGTATCTCTGAGCTCTAACGAGCACGTCGCATCTCCAATATCTACGTGTCTGAATTTACACATGCCTCGTAGTTGCTTTTCGATGATTTCACCGCTGCTTTCCTCGAAACAAGGATATATTTGTTGATATATATAAAGAAAGAGTGCTTCAATACTCGATGCTACTGCGTGAACGGACTAATTGAAGGCGGCCAACCCCTACTCGTATGTATTGTTTTTTCGGTCTCGAAGTTGTGTGCAAACGTGCAGGAGGGGCATTTTCTGAGGCAGCAGGCTGTCGCCTAATGAGTCGTCGAGGTTTGGGAGGCTGTTTAATTCGTTAGGTGGCAAGGAGCGGTTTCTCGGCAAACACATGGGAAGTCGGAGACGTCTTCGGTATAACTTTTGAGCGTAATTTTGTATTTTGAGCCGGAATTATATGCCGGGCGACACAGAAAGGAGAACACGGCAGTCGGTGTGATCGAGAGACGTGTACACGTTTAAAAAGAAAGGTTCAGCTTGGGAGGTTATGCTCGGTTTGTAACAAGGAAAGAAAGAGCTTTTCTGAACCGACTAAGCGGGAATATTTGATCCTCATTTGCATTCTGAACGAGACGAGTGGATCTTTTCGCGGTTGGGAAGACCGAGGAAAATATATTCGAAGGAAGCTGTTCGACGCCATCAAACCATTACTGTATATTCTTGCAGAGACATTTGGAGTCATGGTACAGTCCTCATTGTGGTCTCCATCAGAATTGCCCTGCTGAGGCGCAAGCCACACATGTAGTTTTTACGAGCACTTGTCGACCGCAGCCCTTGGTGTTCGTTGTCTCTACTGAAACATGAATCTTAACGAGGTTTCAGCTAAGGACAGTGCCACTTTATAAATGCTATTAAAAAGGCAGCAATGTTATTGCACTCGCATATGGAGACCTTTCTGTCTCATTAAGACGCTAGAAAAGCGCAAGAAGAAGAAAGGTTGAAAAGAAAGAACACATTGTTACACAAAATGAAGCCATAAACTTATAGAAGTTATGACACTTTCAAGAAGAAACTCTGCGAGTGACGAGCTGCAAGTTTGTGTATACGTAGCGTGCAAGTTCAGGCGTACGTACTATGTCTTCCAGCACGCTTGCGCATGAACGGAAACCACTGGGAAGCCTTCTTCACAATGGAGACATTCCGGGAATGTTATGGTTCAACGCGGGAAACTTTGCGCTTGGAGGTTGTGGGTTCGGCCCCCACAATTGCGGGAAAAAAAAGATTGAAAGTACCTACCCTGCGAGGTACCACTTGTGAAGGCCCGGTTGCCTCCAATGAGCAGGGGCGAACAGGAAGTCTGAAAAGTGGTGCTGCACCCAATCTGTGACGGCAAGGCTTCGTCCTTTCCACTCTTTCATGCGAAGCTTGGCGTACTTCGCTGTAACTTCGAACATAAGGTTCTCTTTTCTTGCGTAGTTTCTGGGCACCACTCGTTTTCACCACGAAAAGTTCGTCGCGTGCGAGTCCTTATTGAACACTGACTTAGAATCGACGACGGTGATCAGGAGACTGCAGGAGACACATTAAACTTTGATTCATCGGGTTATTATCCTTTGAACACTGGAAGTATCACAGAGTGTCAACCTACGCGATTGTTACGTGGTGCAGTCACACACAGACACGAATATCTCATGGGACAACACAAAACAACTCACTTATAGGGAGGACGTCGCAGCGCGCACACAACTGCTGGTAGCGATTGGTGCTTGAGACAACCTCGAAGCAGTAGTCGAATTTCTAGCCGTCTCTAAGAACAGTTCTTTGTGTGAACTCTTCAAATGTAGAAAGCAATCCAACGGTTTCTTACGCAGTTACGTAAGGTTCGATTCTTCAAGGAGGTACCGGCGTAACAGCTCTCCAATTTCGCTGGCAAAGCTTCCCAGAACGAACGATAACCGATACCTTAATGGACGGAATCGGACGCTCGAAGACTCAGCCGAAGGGCGCCCTAGTACCACAAGAATCCAGCGGTCACACCTCGCCGCCATAGACAGTTGTTTACACTATTAGCACGAGCTTCCTCCCTACTGATCTCGAAGTTTATTCGGCGCGCTCTCTTTTATAACTATACGCTGTGTGTCATTCCGAGGGCGAGGCCAATCGCGAGGCCGCAGGAAGTCGGCTTAGCCCCCCCCTTTCACTCTCTCATCGTTGCCCTCCAACCCTTCCTCCGCGAACCCTTGGCCCGGTCCGGGGGCCCCCCGGACTCTGGCACGACAAGAATTCTCGTTCTGTCCGCGTAAGATTTCTAGGTATGACTGCTAATCTCGAGACCTCTAAGGAGGCGGCGACCACCTCGGCTCCTCTCGGGCATCGCGGAGAGAGGGGGTCGCCTCGTGGGAATGCCTGCACCCTGCAACTTCGATGGTGGGATGGTGGAGAAGGGGGGCGGCGCCTCTCCCTCGCGTGTCACTACGCTTCGTTCTTCTTGCCGTTGACGCCGCTTTTCTCGTTGTAATTTCGTGCCGCATTGCGCAGCTCGGCATTAGTGCCCGATGCTTCCCTCCCGCACGGCGCCTGCCGTGGCCAACGCCTTCCCGGAGCCAGCTGGTTGGCGCCGAGGTGTTTCTTCGTTGAAGCCGAGCGTTCGGGTGGGCGTTGCGTTTGATCGCCTGCCAAGGAATGTGCCCCCGTGCGAAGAGTACGGCACACTTCCTCCGCAGCTCGCTCGTTTAGCGATAGCCATCGCGGGAGCACTACGAAACGAGTGAAAAAAAAAAAAAAGAAAGAAGAAGAGATAGGAGTTGTCGATGAGCCGGATAAACACGAAATACCAAGGAAAAACGTGCTTCATGGCTAAATCAACACGCGCAATGCGCGTTGATTCGTCAGTGTGCGGTTGACGGTGACTACAACAGTGGGGGGATCGCACGTGACTCACCGAAATGTATCAGAGAACCGCGCACGGAAGTCGTTTGCTGAGGTCCCATTCGCTATACAACTCGGAAGTATCGGTTACAGCCAGTCCTTTTTTTTTTTTTTTTTTTTTGCTGATATGCAAGAACGAAGCAGCTTCTGCCCAGGAACATTATCAGTATGGCAATGACGTGAATAAAGGGAAGTCAGCGTGAATTCTTTGAGTGTACGTGTTTGTCTCCTCATTTTTACCTCGCTGTGTCTTGTGTTCAGCGTTTGGCGACCAATCACTGTAATACTTGCATCTAGCTCTCTCGGCCTCTCCTCCTCGCGCTTCTGTGTTTAATTAAAGAAAAATAAATGCGAGAAGATAACTTTTCTAGCCAATCCCAGTGCTATATAGACACATCATATCATCGGAGGCTGTCGCAACGAGAACGAAATTTCCTTGTGGATTCCGCCCTCGGGTCCGGGTTCACAAAAAAGAAGTTATAGGCTGATCCTCTGTAACAGCGAATCTCACCTTAGTCGAGGTTTTCCCGGTGAGATCAGTGTATCGCAAGAGGGAAAAGCCTACCAACCCTCACCCTGGACCCGTTACCCACATTCTCGTCGTCAGCCCACTGCTACATGGTAGGGATTATGCAAAGAAAGAAAGAATGAAGGAGAAAGATAGAGAGAGAGAGAGATTGATTTATGGCGTTTCATGTCCCAAAACCAAGATATGATTAAAGGAAAGAAAACGAAAGAAGAAAGAATATCTGGTTACAAACAAGGGAACAGCGGTACCGCTCTTGTCTTCGTCCCTCTACCGACATCTTTGCCCTCTGCCCACTGCTAAATGACAGTGATAATGAACTTGACATCCTTGTTTGTTCCTCCATGATCGTAACAGGCGCGCCGCTGTGGAGGAGAGCGGAGAGCAGAACGAGAACATCTGTTTCGTAGGCACCGCCGCAATCAGTCAGAGTGCGCGTCGTGTCAGGCGCGTGGAGAAGAGGACCAGAACAGCTGGTGTCCGCGCCGACGCGCAATCTTTGTCTCCATGGCCGTGGCGACGAATGCATTGCGCCCGGTAGAGCAAGTCCTTGTGGCCATCAATAGACTGATATCAGTGTTCTGCTCTGCGTGATTTAGTACGAGGTTTTAAATACCGCAGCGCCGCCCATGAGTTGCCACTTTGATTGGCTTGTCTCTTCTGGCGTCATGAGCAACTTTTATATCTTAATTTTGGCCGTATGTCACTCGTAACTGTTAAAACACCTTATGGTTAGGTTTGTGATAAAAAAAAAAGAACAACAGAGGCCGAATGCAGTATCGCGATTTGCTACCATGTACTTGTTAAGTTCTGGTGGACAGCGAGCATCGACTTCTGTTCTGCATATGTTGATTGATTCATTCGTGGGGTTTAACGTCCCAAAACCAGCTCTGATTATGAGAGACGCCGTAGTGGAGGGCTCCGGAAATTTCGACCAGCTGGGGTTCTTTAACGTGCACTGACATCGCACAGCACACGGGCCTCAACATTGCGCCTCCATCGAAATGCAGCCGCCGCGGCCGGGATTCGATCCCGCGACTTTCGGATCAGCGACCTTCGGATCACATCGCATAAAGAAATCACGGTTATATTACTTTCAAAGCATGCGCGTATGAAAATAGGAGCACTCGCTGCTTTTAGAAGCTTCCGAGCTACTAAATATAGCTCGAGTGCTATGTGATATTTTCTTCGATCGAGCTGGGAACCGCCACCCGGATGCGCGTACTATAAACGGTGCCGTTCTGTCATCCTCTGCAGTCATCGCAGCGGATGTGACTGTGCGGCTGTTCATTACGCGAGAAAATTAGCGTTACGTGCTTCTTCCTGCGAGATCATCCTTTAACTTACTGCAGCGTAGGCATAACGACAAGGGACGTAGTATAGTCCCACAAGAAGAAACACAGCTTCGTGTATCGGCTCTTGTGCCTACTGCGCCTTGCTAGTACTAATTACCAGGTGATATAGTCGAAAGGCAATATAGTTACCCGGCTGCGAGGGGGGATTTGATTGAGGGCGGAATTTGCAAAACGTCTGGCATGTAGTCCTCTTTGTCATCATCAGGATGATGTCGCTAACGATGTGTTCAATATTGACTCACATTTGCTTCTGCGAATAATACTACAGAGCTAGACCGAACGGTACCTATCCTCGTCTTTTCGTTCCTGGACCCCGTCTCAGCGCTATTAGTTGCTTCTTTAAAAAATCTTGCCAATATCCCACCTTTCGAAGTTCGTTCAGTTGCGTTACCTATGATGTATACCTGTGAAGGCGGAATCGGGGTCTGAATTTACAAGGCTAATTTTTCGAAAGTGTCGTTCACCATTGGCTTGCCGCATTCTTCGAGATTCGGGATTGTCCGAAATGGAATTTTAAATAATTTTCATAAACGCGAGACCAGATCTTCACATGATCAGTATAGTTTGCCTTGCATTGTCACTTTCATAGACACTGCGCAGATCCAATATCTTTCTTTGGCAATGTAGGAAAACCGCCTTTTGCTCCCATCGACAAAATACTTTCGTGACCTCGTTCCTGAACAATTGATGCTACATGCTCATTTCCTGTTATTGCACTTAGTTGGCAACACATGGCGAGGCGGGGGTCACCGTAGTATATGTTTATAAAATATGTTGCGCCAACTTGCATTTTTTTCAGGGCCAGGCCTACAACAAGGGCCCTATTGAATCCGGTGTCAAAATCTTGCAAACATCGTTATCTGCGACCACTATACCCTGAAATGGACAGTTTGCCTCTAAAAATAAAACAAACAAACACGCATCTAAGGATGTTGCCTTGCAACATCACAGTCTCGAGGACACTTCTTGTTAGAGCTGAACGACCTTTTTAATACAAGCAGACTTTGTTCGTTAGGAAAACGATGTCGTTAATTAAATTTAAAAATTTAGAAGAAGAAGAACAGGGATGATGATGGTTATGTACAGATAGGAACGATGAAGTATGTTAAAAGTGCTTGCAAATGATATAAAATGAGGCGGAGTACATGGGAAAGCACATAGGGACGAACAAAGCGAAATCCCGCACACTTGCGATATGAACGCAGCGAAGAGATTCTCGAGAAGTACGAAAGGCTACCTCAATCTCTCACTGATAAAATTATGCGCTAGAAACGCGGCGCGCATTATTAAGCGTGCCTAATTTCTACTTCTTAGTCGATTAAGGAAGAAAAAATGAACGTTATTAAGATAATGCAACTGCCAATTTGCGTATGTCGAGGTCCCCAAAGAACACATTGAAAGTTTCTTTCATGCGATTGAAACTCAAGGTTAGTGCACGCTAAGTGCTTTTAACCTTATCGAAATTGTTGGGTACTGGGGAGAGCAAAAGTGCTCTCAGTTGCGCGGATGTTGAAAGCACTAAAGTGATGTTTTAGAATCTGCTCTCCAATTCAACCAATCTTGATGAGAAAGCTTATTACGTCCTGTCTTATAGCACTAAAGCAGAATTTCGCATATAACTTCAGCGGACTAGCGGGACAACAAGATTTGTGCGTGTGAAGAGGGAGCACATTCTTTAAGGGGGGCCCTCTACTCAAGGTAAGTTTCCTCTTTTTTTTATTTCTAGGTAATGCCATCATAAGACGGGGCCTTTGACCGTACACCTGGTTCTCATCTGTGTGCTGAAATAGTTGTATTTCAGACCTGGGGAAATGTATGATGTGTAACGTTGTGACCCGTTTATGACATGACAAAAAACGGCCGGCAACTTATTGGCTGGTTAGTGATGATTTAGCGCTAGTTCTTCTCACAACTGTTTAGACATTGTCGACGCATCTCTAACTCTTTATACTACTTTGCGTGAACGATTCATAGGCCGGTTTTTCGAAAGCTTTCGAATCTTGAATGCCGCATCGGTTGTACACGCAGCCAGTTTTTGTACAGCCGTTCACGAGCCTCATTGTTGTCTTCCAGAAGGAGGACAGCAATGAGGGAGGACTCACTCACTCACTCACTCACTCACTCACTCACTCACTCACTCACTCACTCACTCACTCACTCACTCACTCACTCACTCACTCACTCACTCACTCACTCACTCACTCACTCACTCACTCACTCACTCACTCACTCACTCACTCACTCACTCACTCACTCACTCCGTATGCATCCAATTACGTGCATGTCGCGTTGAACGCGGGAGAATGCGAGCTGCAATCGTTCGAAACACGGCAGGCTTCAACGAACTCACGCTACGAGCCAGAACAGCTGATTCATTCGGAGCAACCTGGATTGGAGCGCGTACCCTTTTGCCGTGCGCGCTATCGCCGGAACACGCTTCGTTCGGTCGGCAACCAACCGAGGCGGCTGCGTGGGAAGGCCGAGATGAGCGCCAGTTTGGCGCCACTTGGACCTCCTCCAAGGCCCTGTCAAAGGAGGCTCACCTATGCCCCGTGCTCTCCCGATCTCCTGGGGTGTTCCCGCTGCCTTCGTGTATGTGTGTGTTTTGTTGATCCGTGCTTCCGGCGATCTCGGTTATTGGCAGCAGTTTGCGAAGCACAAGGCGAAGAACTGTGGCCCGTTTCCCGGTCGTGCGTCGTTTTTGCTATTTTTTTCACGCGTGCCTTCAAGTTTAAGTTTTTGATGTTGTTTTGTTTTGACGTTTCGATCCTTTTAGAAGGAGCAGGAACATCTGAGTAAAGAGAATCCCCGAGCACGGAAAACACGGCCGGTTTCACGTTTGTGTGTACACGAAGGCCGCTTCTTGCGAAAACTACAGTGAAACACAAATGTATAGGTAACGTTACTCTTACCTTAATTGTCGTGACTTTTCCATGATTAAACGCCGGTTAGCTCGCTTATTACTCGTATTTACTCGTGTCGGGTGATTGCAGCTATTCAGAAGCAGTTTCCAATGAGCAATTTCTCTTCACTCGTGTTGATGTTTCGCGTCATCTGTATGCAGTACGCGGTCGAAGATAATGGTCCCGAAGCTGTATTCACGAAGATTTTTCTTTCGTGAGCATTATTTTTTATTGTTAAGCATTTCATACATATGTCCAGCATCACGACTGTTGGAAATTTGACCTTCCAAGCAATTATAGCGGAATAAACTTTCGTATAGACGGGGCCCTTCTGTGTAGTTGACATTTACTCGCTGCTTTCTTTCTTTGTAATTGGCGCTGTCTATTTCGATATTCATTTCCTGTGCCTGGCACAGCTACCCCGAGAAGTCAGCAATGCGCAGCACCGTCGTGTATGAACACGGATCATGGTTACGTCAAAAGTACGTTCATTTATTTGATTATCCTTGCGGTTACACACGACTATAGTTGAACTACACATCAATACGCCATTGACCTGTTCCCATATTTCCCGTCTAGTAGATAGAAATCAAAATAAAGATAAAAATAAAGATGGTTCGTTATTGTTATTGGCGTGAGTCTGATTCTGGCCTTGAACGAACAGTTGGTTTCAATGAGGAACTTGATTGTGAAACAGTTGGTATAACTGATAAACTATGAAGTGGTAGTGGGGGATACGTAAGAAAGCGGTGCCCAGTGTATGTATGTGATATCATTGTGAAGGAATCGGGCGCCCACAAACACACAGACACTGACAGAAGAACGGAAAAACACTAGAGAGGACTCGTAACTGAAGTTTATTGGAAAGCAAGCAAGCATATATCACCGTCAGTGACGCAGGCTGCCTAGTGTCAAATACTTTGAAATTCGGCTGCCTGACGTTCGACCATTCTACGCATGCGTTTTAGTGCCTCATGCTGGGGTGTTGATGTTGCCGCTTTGCATATGTAACTAAATGAAGCCGTATTATTAAACTATACTCACACGCACGAAAATGTAGGTGCGGATGCATGCGATCTTTCATGATTTCGGTGATTAGGCGGCACGACATGCTACATTGAGAAAACATTCGTGCTGAATAATTTCTCAGTTGACACGAATGACTTGTGAATTTGCCCAAAAGCTCAAGATGTCGTTGCCTGTGAACTTAAATTAGTTTTATTGTGAAATGCAGTGGTGCTTGATAAGAACGTTTCTATAGGCGTATATAGTACTATACTCTAGCCGATGACT
Source organism: Hyalomma asiaticum (assembly GCA_013339685.2). Lineage (NCBI taxonomy): Eukaryota > Metazoa > Arthropoda > Arachnida > Ixodida > Ixodidae > Hyalomma > Hyalomma asiaticum. The sequence goes on along the minus strand of CM023482.1, from coordinate 128,574,419 downwards.
CTGTAGGCGCCCTGTTTTTTGAAACATTAGTCGATTCGAAACAAGGTTTTAAAGCATGACGAAAAGTAACTCAATTGGATCTCTCCTTTCTTTTTTCTTTTTTCTTCTTTTCTTTCTAGCGAAAGACTTCGCGAGCAGGCAAGAAGTCGGAAGCTAATCGATCAGCATGAGCTTGATGAGAGAACCGCATCGGTGACTCGTATATCATAGGAGAGACACAGTTAATGCCGGAATGCTGTAGTAATTCCTGCGTCATTTGCATGCAGTTGAGTCGTCTCTCGTCGAAACATCCGTAGTTTGAAATTGCGAAAGGTTCATTGTGCTTGCCGCTGTAGACAAAACTATATAGAAGTATAGTCGTAGCCTATAAGGAATAGTGGCCAAGTAGACCTAGTTGACGACTGCACTTCATTACATCCTTGTGGGAGCGTGTGGATTAATTATGACGGCCAGAGTTGACCGGCGCGGCATTTTTACATGGGAGTTGTAGTGTACAAGGTCTTCAGCAGAATTCAGCCCTTGCTGTCAAGAATCGAGCCTGATAACAACAACACTGCTCGAGAGGATGTCATGCCGGTTCAATAACATTGTGAGACCGTACTGCCGAAGATGCGCTAACGCAGCATGTCTCACTTTCTGTCTCTTCGTGTCTCGTTGCTTTGCTTATCGTTGCAAAACGATTCTGCGAATATGTCCTTCTGTATGGGTTGCGACAACGAAGATTTTTGAAATGATGAAAAAAAGGAAAGAAAGAAACAATTAACGCGAATATGAGACGTGTAAGAATCCCCTATAGGTTGTTGCCCCTGTGTTGCACACTTCTACGTACACATTTCACGCAAACATGTCGATCCGCGAAGCGTTCTCGATGCGTTGTCACAGATAGGCGCGCAAACATAATAGTTAAAGCAAACTACAAAATCGGCACACGCGGTTCTTCAGCGAACGAAAGAAGAAGAAGAAAAGAAAACCGCTACAACTTTGATGGGGATTTCTACCACTCCAGAACTGTTTGCAAAAACGTTTCGTAACTACACTTGACGTCAAAGTTGTGTTTGGCCACGACACAGTGTTATGTGCGCATAAAGTGCACATCGCGTGCGAGAGTCGAGTTTTGTTGTCTGGCAAATCGCGGCTTCCGGCGCCTATGACGTGGCTAATGGCTTCTCTTTTGTGCTCTGCAAATGTAGACGGCTTTGATGGACACGCGCTTAGCGCTTCTCAAGCTGAAAAAAAAAAAAAGCAAGTTAGCCGCTATCGAATAACAAAACAAAAGGAACTCAGAAAGGCAGTATTTCCAATATGGCGACACGAAGAGATGGCTATATGAAGAAGAGGTGGAAAGGAGGAAAGCCGTCATTGTGATAGTGATCGATCACAGCATTGATTCTCGGCGGAGTTCAACGTTCTCGCGAGCGAATGTGGCTCGCGTTAGCGTTTTGTGAAGCAATGCGCGTGCTAAGACGCCATAAGTTATGCAGTGCGCCGCTTTAATATGAGCTCGAACGGCTGCCACAGCCGGTGCTGCCGCAATCGAAATCCTATTGGTGTTCTCGTTCCTTGAGAGACGGAGCTTCGACGGTGCAGGAATAATAGGGCGCGCCTATATGCTAGATCATTCTCTCCTTTTCTTTTTTCTTAAGTACTCGCACGGGGTTCTCGAGATTGAACATTTATGGAAAGATCAATTTCTCCTTCGGGAATTTGGCTTCTATTTTTTGAAGTAGATATTATGGTCGGCCGCTGACAAATGATCGCCGAAATTATACTCTTGCCCTCGACTTGAGATTTGCTTCTTGTTCATTCGAGACTAATGACTGACTTTGAAGAGATATATGTATGCGTCTAAATTGGTGCACTTATATCTGGCGAGCGGAATAAAGGTCACGGGGTTAAATGATAACTCGTGCTGCATTTATTCATTTGAAACTTCGAAGGGAAGTTTGCTGATTGATATAATGACAAGAGGGATGGAATGAACTATGGAAAAATATAGATGTGCTGAGAAACTATTCTTCAGAAGAAACAGAAACAAAGTACACTTATTGAAGTGGTACAGGCTGCTCAGCACGTCGCTTGTATTGCCTTGCAATCGAATGAGCAAAAGTGTGGTAGAGAAAAGGACAACAAGAGTGTAAGACAGAGATGAATTTGTTCATGTTTATCCTCTCGTATTTCTGCTCTTTATTGTTAGAAAATTATCTGCATTATAATGTCGATCTTGGAGTATGCTCTTCGCACCCTGGAAGAATGCGCGTCGAAAAGATACTGTACTTCGTTGCGCATGTTTTGCAGGCAGCGCTGAACGAGGTACGAGAGCAGTGCGAGCATTAAAGCGTATGCCCCCCCCCTGCCCCCCTCCCCCACCTTGGCTTTTTGAAATCTGTATGCTTGTTCTGATGCACGACAATTTGTGCTGGGATACCACTTCGTGTATTACCTACAACTATTACAACGCGTATACTTGACGTTTGCAGTTGACGCCTTGACGAAGAGAAATTGTTACAGCAATTGTTTAATCACCTCAAGCATCCATCATGCCCTGCACTTCTGCCCTGTTCGTATGTTATGGGTGTGTGTAACTAGTTATGGATGTGAAGACATATCAAGTCACGTGCTGCTCCCCACCTTCTTGCTTTTAGTACGGCGACGACTACGTTATGCATAATGAGCCGACGCGGTGCTATGCAGTCGTCGACAGTTGTAACCTCGCCTTTTTCTTTGGTAAGTTGGTACAGAGATGAGACACCATCGCTGTAACAGTTGCATCGTATTTTGCCGCGTAAAACGAGGCGACATCACTTCACATGATATATGCGCCGATAGAACTCTCTGCCCTGTTTCTGTTTATCTTTTGTTGTCACGTAATGGACGCATGCAGTGAGTGACGCCTCCGTGGCCTGCAATATGTCGCCTGCTACACGTACGAAACCAAATGAAAGAACTTCCAGTCAATAACAACTCAAGCGCACTTCATATGATCGCATTCATTCAGACAGCAAAGCTCGCTTCATCGGGGATCCTTAGTACAAGTTGTCTCGAGCTCGTTTCTCTTCGGTCGTCTAATCGCCAAAAGTAGAATTTAATAACTTGCGCAAGCCGCTCTCCGAGAGGCGTATGTTAGTTTCTTCTTATTTTCGTAAGACAGAGAAAAAGAAATAAGGTGTCTTTTCGTGCTTTTTGCAAAATCAAAGGCTTGGGGATTTTGTTAGCTCATGATCTTTCTTGCGTTACGAAGATGGATGGCCGCTGGATAATTTCAGCGATCTTACGAAACAAAGAGAGTACTCGATGGGATCAACGTTGTTTTGTATTATGTACATCCGTCGTGTCGGGCTTTTTTTTTTTCTTTTTAAAGCCCTGGATTATGCAATAATGTCAAGCGCCAGACTTGTCCATAGCCAAATGCGTTAGGAAACACGTACTAAAATGCGGATATGGAAGAAAAATGTAGAATAAGAAAAGCGAAGAACAGCACACTATTAGCATCTGTTCTGTCAGCTGTCAACTCGCGTAAAACGATTATCAATTCGTGGTAACTGTACGTAATTTTGAAATAATTACGCGTAAGACATGTTGTGGCGGCGTTACTAATATGCGCGTTTTGCGGTTGTCTGTAGTGCGCTGGAATCACAGTCGTTTAATTACGGGGAGGTGCTTCACCGCCGTACATAAAGCCGATGACACGTGGAGTACTTTCGGTCAAGGTAAAAGTCGCGGAAATGACGAGGCGTTTACATAACTTTGATGTCAGGTACTGCGCTATTGAAACTCGACATCAGTGACAAGGGCGGGAAGACCGGTTACTCCAGTTTTCTCAGTAATATTGGACCGAGATGAATGAAGCGAAAAGAGAACAAATACCTTCCTTCGCGCTAATCTCTAATGAGAGCGCCGCAAGGTGGCAGCAAACGCCGCCATTATCCGAGTGCCTTTTCCGAGAACCGTGTAGTTGAAGCAACTCCCTGTTATCTTTTTGATTACGCGGGAATCCCTGAGTGGGGAGGGCACGTCGTTCCAGCATCTCCGATGGAGCGGCAAAACTGTATAGCGTCGCACCGTCGTATTAACCGCAATATACGCGACAGGAACAGCGAGCGATCCACTCGCGTTCCATAACTCTGTCCTGTCAGCTGTCTCTCTCGCGTGCTCGTTATCGAGTGGGCTCGGTGAAAAGAAAAAAAATAGGGGGAGGAGATTGCGCTTCAGCTGCAGCGTACACATATAGTTAGGGTAAAGAAAGAAGGCGGTTGGGGGTGTAGGTAATTTGCTTTCTGTTCTTTTTGGCGTGACTAAAAGGGCAACCACGCCTTCTCGCGTGGCGTCGGCAGACGCAGCGTGTAACCGAGAAAGAGTAGAAAAGGGGGAAAAAACGGGGCATTTGGGGAAGAGGTAAGGGAGGAAGACTTGGGGAAAGAAAGTACGGCTGGGTGAAGGGGGAGGAGCGGTCGTAAGTGCAGTTGAGACGGCGGCAGTTTCTGGAGTTTGGTCCGCCCACACTCGGTTGGCGAAACGTTCGCTTCGCCGAAAGTTCAACAACCGGCGAATCAAAGAGAGAGAAAAAGAAGAAAAATATGGGGAAGGTGATCGCTCATAGCAGACGACAACGTCGTCAGTGCTGCCACCCCTCAGTGCGGCGAGGGCTGGGCGTGCTGCGCGTGTGCTTATGTCTGCCACCCCGAGGTCCCAGGAACTCCTTGCCGTAATCACCAAGAAAATGTCTCTCTGTGTGCCGTGCGTGAGCCCGCGCGGTCTTGTGTCGCGATCGATGTAAGCAGGGGATTGGGCTGGTGTAAGAAAAAGGAAGATGGTGCGGTGGAACGATGCGGTCGGGAAGAGGCGGTTGGGAGAGGAGCCGCGGGTGACTCTGGGTGGGTGGTGAAGTAGGATGAGCGTGTGCGGAGAGGAGGACACAACCGACTGGAGAAGCATTGATTAATTATCGATTTGCCCGCGGGTGCGGGTCGCCTCGGAAATGAGCGATCTCGGGTGAAACGTTGCTTCTGCTTCTTCTTTTCGTGCTCAGCGCGTCTTCCTGTGTATGCGCAGCATAACACCGACATCTCCGAACCGTGTGCCTATAGCGTTGATCTGTTTTGCGCTTCTTCGTCGTCGTCCTGTTATCTCGGCCGCTGTACTGACCTTCCCTGCGCACTTTCTGTTTGTTGTCGACGCTTCCTACGTGGAGTACGTGCCCTTTCGCGGAGCTACTGTATACGTTTGTTTCCAACAGTTCTGCACGCAGGTGAGAAAGAGATTAAGCTTCGCTCTTCCTTCCTAAGCGATAATTCGAGGAACTAGGCGGCCGCGATTCGGTTGCCCCTTCCTGCACTTCGGGACGAGTTTTCCGAAGTGGCGACCCCTGTCATTTGCCCTTATCACTGTCGCTTGTTTCTCTATCGATTCCTTCGTTTGCTGCTTGATTTCATTTGCTCGTGGATGTAGTGTGTAGAGCTCCGGTGGTTTACATTTTTCTGTTTTCTTTCCTTGCGTCCGAGATGATGTTGGCTTTCGGGTAGGCCAGCGGCTTGTCGGTCATTGATTGTTTCGCCGTCTGCTCCGAGCATTGTTAGTATTAGCTGAGCTGGGGTTTGTTATTGAGCAAAAAAGGGCGACGGGTGTTCCCCGGACTCGAGTGTACTTACAGTTCGAGATGATCTGTTTGTGTGCCAGCACAAATGAGCAACTTGAGAATTTGCCTTAGCACACTGGGCAGCTTTCTGTTCTGAGAAGAAGACGGCGTCTTCTCAGTCGGGCCACTTCGTCTCGCTGGAGTATTTAGTTGCCGGCAGCGTTTTGTGATCACGGGTTCCTCTAGTTGTTGCGCTAGTGCAACATGAAGATGGCTGCTCTCGTCATCACATGAGAAGAAAGCACCCCCCCCCCCCCCCCGAAAAAAAAAAGAAAAGAAAGAAAAACGCGTATTAGGTGCAGATAGCATACAAATATATTTATATTTTCACTCGCATCTCTTTGTTTCTTGATTATTTATTCACTATTATCGTTATTATATTAGAAGTGGTACGCCTGAGCGATTGAGGCGCCGTGACAGGTCATCCAGTCACGAGGTGCTATCCTAGACACTCAAATTCTGCCATATTGTCGAATCGAATTCGCCGTCTTGTCAGCCCTGATTGACTCAGAGGGCTGCTTCGGCCTTCCAGAATGGGCTAAATTGTCGCCATTACAGAATTTGACAATACGGCTGAATTTTAGTATCCAGAAAAGCGCTCATCGAGACAACGACGACCACTGTCACCAACCCCCATCACCACCGCTGTCACCACCGCCACGTCCACCTCCACCCCCTAACAACGACGACGACGACGACAACAACAGCAACAACAACAACAACGACAAACCCCGACGGCGGTGGCGACACCAACGACAAACATTCTATTTAGTGCAAAAAAAAAAATCTTTCTATACTTCCTTCTGCTCTCTATGGCATTGCACCGTGAGGCAAGAGCAAACTGCCAGAACGTCTAGGAAAAGGCCACGGAGAAGAAAGACAGGCTGGATCTTAGTCGGTGTGCCCATCAAGGCACCTTTTGGCGCAGCACCGGATATTAGCGGGATCCCTCTTTCGGCGATGCTTCATTTGGTTTTTCGCTGCGGACCATCGCGCGCACCCGTTGTCGTCTTGGCGCCGGCCGTTGGGCTGTGATCGCATCTACCCGGTGTTAACCGTGGGCACGTAGTATGGATGCACCGTCTTTCGTCACCGGTGTGAGGGGAGGGGCGCTCCTGATATAGAAGCCCCTAATTATCGTCCGGGGCGTTGTTCTTTCGCACTTTCTTCATTAGACCTGCCTGCACGTTCTTGACTCTTTCGGGGCTTCTTTTTTCCTCCCTTTGCCACGCCCCATTGTATGTGTTTCTTTTTATGTTTGGGTTTTTATGGCTGTTCCCTGGCCACATCATCCGCCACTTCTTCCTTTTTTTTTTTCACTTTTATTAACGAAAGTCATACGCCGCTGTTTCCAAATACAGCTACACGTACGCGTAGGTATAGGAGAGCAAAGGGAAAAAAAAAAAAAAGAAAACGTCGTCAGCTCACCGCAGGGTATGCTGGGTAGGGTGCCAGCTGCAGCCGGTGCCGCCTCGTAATCACCACGGATACTATAACCATACTTTTGACACGAGTTTGCCTAGAGGTAAGCACCGTCCGTGCGCTGACTTTAATTTTTGTTCTTGTATGTCGGTGGCAGTTGTCAGCTTGCTCCCTCCTTCTTTCCGTTGTGTCCTTGTGCGTTTTATGCCGTGGTATCAAATAATAAGCAAAGAATAGTACTATGTCCGTTGCTTAGCCTCAGCACCGTGGCCTGAGCGCACTTACACACACGTGAATGCCTCGCCAGCTGTCGTCGTGCTTGGATTTGTTCATTGGGTGGCCACATGGGTAAGAGTTATGTATGCAGAACGGTTGCAAAAAAAAAAAAAAAAAAAAACCACGAAAACAAATAGGGCTCTTGGTGTACGGAAATGATTGTGTTAGGACGATGGCAAGTAATTTCGAGCAATGCAAAGTATTTGCAACTGTTGGCTGTCGTTGTGGCAGCCAATGACAGAAATCACAATTGGTCATGGAATGTGCCTCGCAGCAACTGCTTCCCTGCATTGTAGATGCGAGGCGCAGCGTGGTTTCGGAGTTGTCTTCCGGTGCTTAGTTACAAAGTATACCGTTCGTCGAGGCTGGCTTCCGGCAAGTTAGAAATGATGCGAGGAAAAGTCATCCTCTGCGCTTCATTCGCAACACTCGAACTCGCCAAAATGAAGAACTAACTAACTAACTAACTAACTAACTAACTAACTAACTAACTAACTAACTAACTAACTAACTAACTAACTAACTGAAAGGGAACAATCATGAGCTCTACCATCCGATTTGAGAATTCTGAAATCCGCATATAGTGCTTAATAACTCGCGCAGGAGAGTGAAGATAAACCACAGCGACCCAGCTGGAAAAATACGGCACATACCATAGTTCTCTGTACGGTGCAACAGAAAACAAATAAACAATACAAGTACTGCCAAGCGACGAAAGTGCTACATCGTTCAACCACACGCCTTAAGCTGTACCTTCGTATTGTGCGCCAACCTTGCTGCACAACGACAGGCTCCTTCCGTTTACACAGTAACGGCGGCCGTCAGTGGCCTTTGGTTGCGGCCACGCTTGCCTGACAGCCACCTTGCAGCATCTATGTCTTCTACGCGTCTTCGAGGAAATCATTTGCATAGTTTCTCGATGCCTCCTGCTGCGCGCGTCCGTCAGCGCATGTGCTATACCGCAGAACTCCGCAGCATCTTATACTGCTCCCACTGCCGCTCGCCTCCGGACGCACCGGTCACGGTCTGATGTGTGGATAAGTAGCGGAAGCTAATTTGTCACGAGCGAGAAGTCGACAAGCCCCCGCACGCTCGCTTCTGAAAATCATCGCGCGCCCCCGCGGCGCCCTCATCCACGACTGCAGGGATGGCTGCGTACTGCGCTGGCTGTTCTATAAACAGCCCGCTTTTCCGGCCACTTGGGCGCCCGGAGTATCGCTAAACACGCGCGTGGAATCTCTTACCTTTCGCTCGGGTCCCGTTCATTTGCTCTTTTGCCGCGTTATTTTGGCCTCGTGCCTATTCGCGTTTTCGCTTGGTTCCGTTGCGCGGGGTGCTGTATATACGTTTCCGATGAAGTTTTCTCCTCTCCATCCCTCTCGCCGTGCGTGTCTTACCTGGAGAAGTTTATGCAGGCGCGAACGCATAAACACCTATCACCTACGGCCTATCGTGTTGTTTACGTGCTGAACTCTAGTCATTCTTTCTTTTTTTTTTTTTTCGATGCGCGTTAGCTTGGTTTCGTAGTTGCTGTTTCTTCTCTTGTTTTTTGTGTAACAGCCTGTCAGCGCTCCCGATTTAGTTACGCACACATGTTCATTGTGAATTCGTCTATCGCGCTGTCGGGATGGGCCGTAAGACTTACTAGTTAATTAAATGACATCGAGAAACAAGGAGAATATCCGTACCGAATCCCGAGGCAGCTGCCGACAAGAAATGGTGCTTGCTTTCGGAAAAAAAAAACCCAACTTCCACTTATCCTCAAACTGACACTTCCGTAAGTTTTCATCTGCTCTTCACGCACGGTAGATTCGCAGATATTTGTTTTTTTTTTTCTGGGTATGATTTGCCTCTCCTTATCTTCATCGACGCAATGTGGTAGTTAGCTTGCGACTATAACGTTCTGCTAAGTTCGAGCGCACGGGTTAGATTTTCTGCTATGGCGGCCGCATTTAAATGGGGGCTAAAAGGCCAGGGCACTAGAGTGCTCAGATTCAAGTGGGCATCAGCCGACCCCAGGCGGTCTAAATTATGCCGGAGTCCACCGCTATAGCGAGCCTCGTAATCTAATCTCAATTTCGGCGAGTAAAATCATTATCATTAGCGTCGATAGAGCTCTTATGAAATGAGAAATGCACAGATGTGTGCGCCGCTTCTGTTGCTTGCACGTGACTCCGGAGATCTGTCGCGTGACGACATCTCGGAATACAGTGGCGACACAAGTACAACTTCGTCCGAGTATGCGTTATGGCTGTCGTGGAAGGATTGCCGAGCTGATTTCCTAATCGTTGTAATGGCAGGCTTCAAATAAAAACGTATCGGGCTGGGAGAGAGAGAGAGAGGGGGGGGGGGGCAGTCCATTAAAATATGGCGAAGAATTTTATTAGTTTTTGTTTTGCTTTCATCATTAGCTTGCACTATTAACAGGTGCAGCGTTTAAGAGCGACCTTGCGACGTCAGTGATAGCTACGGTATATTAAAGATTTCGTGGGGCTCTTGTAATGCCGGAACGTCATCCACAGTGGACATTGCTGGTCAAACGACAACAGTGCAGCGACTAGAACATATAACTGACTATGGCTGAAACGCTAGCTCGTGCGAAAAAAGATGCAATAAAGCTTTTACAGATGATACTGAATGTGGATGGATCACCAATGAACGGACGCCAACGATAGAAATGATTTATCTTGTGTTGATGAGTTACCTTATCACATTACCAAGAGCAGCAATCTCAACGCGAGAGGACGCTTGATCAGTGAGAAAGCAAGCAACCAGAAAGCACAGATGGCGACGTCGACTTGACGACCCCGCCCAAACTCGCCATGATGAATACGAGTTTTTGTTGGCACCAGCTGAGACGTATACGTAATTCTTTATCGAAAAAAAATATATAAATGAAGGATAGCGTTGTCGTCGTGTTCTAAAGCAAACTAAGTGCTTAATGTAGCGAGTTTCAAGAAATTCGTTGAGCCAATATGATCACGATGCAAGAAATATAAAAAAGATACACTGAAAGTCGCGACGTGACACTGTCATTCAATTGTCTGGGTATCGATGTGAAATTAGAGATCCTGAATTTAAAGCTTGATTTCTTCTTCTAATGATAAAACTTGAAGACGAAGTTGTCGATAGAATTCGCAAATAATAACTCGTCAGTCCAAATCCAGTGTTTCGTTCCAGCGTCCACTTGAAAATAACGCTCATTACGAAGAGAGCAAAAGTCGTGCGCGTCCAATTAAAGCCACTTGTGCTTAGGACTTGCACTGAGCTTCATCTTCTAATCCGACGTTGGCGAGATTATACCCATAAAAGATATCTCGCTTTCTTCCAAGCTCTCTCTCTTCATCGCTCGACTTTCTTTTGCGCCGCTCCAGTTCCGCGAGTCAAGTTGCGCTCGGCGAAAACGAGCTTAAGTTCTTACCATTTGCTTAACGCTGATTCTGCGATCTTTTTCCGCGATGAGGGCAGAACATCGAGCCATATATACACGACGCTCGTATAGTTATCGATTTGGCTCGGATCGGGGGGGCAAAGTCAAGAACTGGGAAAGTTGAATTCCCTTACCATAGGCTTTCTTTTCTTTTTCATCGAAATCTACTCGCTATATTTTTTTCTTCGGGAGGAGCCCCTTGAAAAAGTCTTCGCTAGTGTCGCACTTTCTTTTTCCCTCCGCTTGCTTCTGCGAAAAGTAAATAGATCCTGAGGGAGCCTTCTTCTTTTCTCGGGAGAGATGCGCCTTTCTACCGGGAAGCGTCTCCCCATCCTTCTTATACAAGTGGCTTTCTCTCAGGTCATTAGGTTTAGCTCGCAACGCGCGTAGCGCGCATTTTTCCTTTTTGATCTCCCGTCTAGTGCATTTTTCTCCACTATGCGCACGCATGCAAGAGCTGCTTCTCCCAGGCGTCAGCTATTGTGGGCTGTAGCGTGGACGCTATTCCTCGAAAAGCCTATAGTGGCGCAGCATGCTGTGAGAACAAAGACTCAAGTGCATCCGTGAGAGAGCGAAGCCAAGTGATGAAAAAGCATCGGCAAACGCTGCGCAATTTTCTTCTTTCTGGCGAATCTTCAGAACGTCGCGCTCTTCAGCAGATGACCTCATTAAACACGAAAAAGGAAAGTGCGCCGCGGGCTTTAATTATCAGCTAATAGCAAGAAGGAAATTTGGACAAGCAAATATGGTTCGAAAATAAAACACGCTCCACCCATGCATGGAAAAAAGACAAGTGGTGCCTCTTGAAGTCGTGCCAAAGCCTAAAGGTGCGCCGATGGATGAACAAAAAATTAAAGGTTCTTCTTTTTCCCTCCGCACCCATGCGGGCAAGTTCCATCGATGAATATTTTCTTGCCGCTTTGTTTCGGCGGTGGGAATAAAAGAAGTTGCACTCTTTTTCCTTTTTGTAGTCTAAGATTTCCCTGGCACGCTTGCCTTGAAGAATTACCTCAACAAAGCTCAGTGGGTGCGCTCCTTCCTGACTTTGACAGCTGCATTGACAAAATTGAGTTTACCGCGGCGGAAGAAGAGGAAGTTGTCGAAGAGTGTGTGTGTGTGTGTGTGTGTGTGTGTGTGTGTGTGTGTGTGTGTGTGTGTGTGTGTGTGTGTGTGTGTGTGTGTGTGTGTGAAGAGAGAGAGAGAGAGATTAATACATGGCGGACTTTGTAGAGTGGAGGCTCTTACACCTAAACTCGTGCCGACATCTTTTAACATGGCGAACTTCCGCCGCTCAGTCGAAATTGGCTCTGCAGCCTCCAAAGCCACCTAAAAGTAGATTCCGAGTTGCGGGCCGAGTCGTGAGTGCGAGGATAACGAGGGCGTCTTCAAGCCGAGTTGCATCGCGCTTTCGTTCCATTTGTTACGTGCAGTGCGGTGTGAGTTGATGCTCGTAAAATGACACGGTTGCAACGACGTGTCGCTGTGCGTAAACAGTGAAAGAACGCATCTCGTAGGTCCACTGCACGATACTATTCATATAATCATCGCAATTTATGCATGTAGACTTCTTAAAATAGATTAATTCGTCACTTATGCACGATATCTATGGTATATTGCGGAAGGTCGCCTAGGAGTGGTATAGAAATGTATTGCGCGCCAAGGCCACAGCCCGTAGAAATGCATAATTCCTTGTGTTCTGTAGCATGACTCATTGCGTGGACGAAAGAAGGGTACTTCACCATAAAAAGAATATGACATAGCTATCGCGCTTCATCGTAACTGAACAATTAAATTTATTTGTAAATCAATTTCGTAGTATAGAACAAGGAAGCGTGGGCCAAATCAAATTAGTGCACGAATTGTTTCGGAGATTCATTTCTAGGTTATAAAAAACACGTAGGATAAGGTCCTTGAAAACTGGTTACTCACAACAAATGAAAGAACATAATTAAAAAGAAACGCTGTTGTCAGACATAGCAGATTTTAATTAGCAGTTTTGTTTGTTCGGAGGCCAGCGTATATTCGTTTATGTTACACTGAGAACTTATTAGCCCTTATATATTTCAAAGTGCTCGTCTTATCTGGAATGTCATTTTTGTGAAAGAACTGGATGACGTAATAACTCGAAACTATAGGGCTAGGCAGAGAACATCTGCTAACTAGTTCTGACATCATCACTGCTACTCTTCAAATGTGCAAATTGAAACATTTTCTCTTCAAAGCGTAATGAAACGTAAATGAGGTTATCGTTGTTGGTGATAATGCGACATTATGTGTACGGTTTGTTCGCTCATGTCCGTCCGTTCAAGCGATCCAGCCGATGTAACGTGCCTTATCATACATTTAGTAGCAGGTGATTGCCAAACGTCTGCTTTTCATGAACAAGAAACCCTCTGGCGTTTTAATTAGCGCTCGTTAAAAAAGTGTGAGCACTGCATATACTGCTGCAGGAGACGTGCAACAGTTTCACTGTTGACGAATACCCGAGTACCGGGGTACTCACCAGCCGCGAGTTTCCATCGAGTTTCTACCGTACGGAATGGGTGATTGATCGATTGATTAAAACAATATTCATCGAGTAGCCTGGAGAGACTCACTCCGATACTTTGTTGGGTCCGTAAGGGACTGCTATACCGAGCTGTCACATGATAGAATACGATGTACTCTTGAATCGTTCAACTTCTTTTTTACTCCAACTTCATTGCGCCCAGAAGAGGGAAACCCATCCGGAGATCGGTTACGCTGCTTATGGGTGATCGGAGTGGGCGGACAAAATGCTGCTCGAGTACGCTGCTTGTGTACGCTGATGTGAGAAGCGAAGAATTAAGTAAACATGACTTGCACGTCACTGTGATCAAATGGAGGGAATTAGCGTACCTTCCGCTCGACAAAACGGATTATCCCTCTAGCAGGACACGCCCATTTTGAGGCGTAAAACACCGCCGACGTCAGTGATGACGACACCGAAAACATGGCGCACACAAGGCGTCCTTATGCGTACCGTACTCGCTTTTTGTTGTACTCCGATAGCTCGTTACGGCTAATCATTGCGATATATGAACTTGCCCGTGATTCTGCGTGAATAAGTTGTGCGGTGTGCGGTATTCCTCGTGCCGAGTGTCGGCACGAGAAATACTCGTCGGCAACTACGTTACCGCGCAGGTGCATCAGAACGTTGTGCTTTGGTTGTGACACGCCCGAAAGGACGCGTCACTGCAGATATGACACGGAACGCCGTGCAAACGTGATATCGCGGAAGTTCATCAAAACCTCTTGTTGGGCGAGTTGGCACATTCTTGAAACCTAAAGGCACCGGCGCAACCAGACGACACAAAAAGAGAGGCACGGGCACCGCGCTCCTGTGTCCGTGTCTCTCTTCTTGTGTCGTCTGGTTGCGCCGGTGCCTTTAGGTTTCAAAAATATCGTGGAAGTAAAGAAAACAGGAGCAGCGAGAAAAGGCCGCCCCTTCGTGGATCGCGGCGTGGCTCTTTATGAGGTGAACTTCCTGTGAGGGTTGGTGCCGAGTAGTCCGGTCCGGATTTCGGCCACGCTGTGCATGGCGATCAGATCGAGTCGCGCCGCGAGCGTGTTGACTACTTTCTTGCGGCCCTGCAGGGAAGTGAGCACGACGCCGCCGCAGGACTCTTCGCCGAGCCAGTTGTTCGTGTCGACCACCACGATCGGCTGTATGTTGGTCTTTTTGCGGAACTGCTTTGCGGCCACCGGGATGGCCGCCCTGACCATCGCCTCGTCCTTCTTGCGGCACGAGAGAAGGACATCTTTGTCGAGCAGCCGGTACAAGCCCTGCGACGGCACGGTGGACGCGCAGCCGACACATCAGAGCCCGCATCATTCGCGTTTCACTCGACACTTGGAGTCATCCTCATCATCATGATCATCAGTCTGTTTTATGCCCATAGCAAGACAGGACAGAGGTCCCCTCCCACTGGTACAGACAGTACCCGCCCACCGTACGAGATACCACGTGACATGCAGTGCTCAAGTGCGCAATTTTTTTTTTTGTAGGGTAGCTGTACATGGCGAGGATTCCGCGTTAATTTTATAATCCGTGAAGAAGAACTGCGCCCCGAAATAATAATAATAATAATAATAATAATAATAATAATAATAATAATAATAATAATAATAATAATAATAATAATAATACCGTATTCGCTCCCTGACACATATGCACTCACAGAACTGGCCTTTCTGACTATGCAATGCGCGCGGGCATACGATTTACAAGTTGCGCCTTATGCGTCAAGGAAAGCCACGTACCCCTTCACGGCAAGATTTCCTCAGAGAAACTTTACTGTTTCCGCGAAGACGCACAACTGAACTAGAGAGCCGATTATATTATTTGATTTATTTGACTTCAACATCGAGGCAAACTTTTAGTAGGAACACAACTTCATTTTGGGGATTGGCCTTAATTTGTTTTTCCCATGCCGCGCAGCCGCTTCTCCAGAAATTCACTTCGAATACTTGCAATTACAAACAACACGAATTAAGGGAAAAAGTCGTCACACGTACGTGTGCGCGCACCTGAGGCATGTCCCTGCGCTCGTACTATATACACCGCCGCTATCGTTGCATAAGCGAATAACAAGCACAAACCGTATAACGACTCTTGCGTCGGCGCTCGCTATTAGAGATGATCACACTCTTACGTCGGCGCCCTTAATGCGAGGCGGGGACTGGGCGCCCTGCCGTTTTATTATTCCTCAGACCCGCGATCCCGGTGCTCGCGTCGTAAACCTGGGATCCGTGTCGACGCCGCAGCTGCCGCGCCTGGGGTCGTAACACGGCGAGCTGCCCCCTCCCTCCACCCGAGTATCTTACTAGTTACCCTATATTGTGAGCGTTCTCCCTCTATCTTCCACCTCTCCCTTTATCTTTCACTAGTGCGCGTTCCCTACGCCTATCTGACTTTCACCTCGATGCAGCGTGGCTTTCAGCGCATGGGGTGTGCAACTTCAGTCGCTTCCCATGGCACCACAGTCACCGAAACTATGTAGCAATGATGATGATGATGATGATGATCGTGGTTCGGTTAAGGAAAGGACGCTAATTTCTGCAGCCCATGTCGGGAGTACGGCTAATCGTCCTTGGGGGTAGGTGAAAGAAACTGAAAACGCTGTTGTGGAGGGCTCTGCAAGTTTTGACCATTTGGGGTTCTTTAACGTTCACTGACAACGAACAGTACACGGGCCTCTGGCATTCTTGCCTCCATCGAAAATGTGAGCAAGCGTCGAAGTGCACTTCTTCACAGAGGTCCCCGGATGTGGTGACGCAGACTGTGTGTGCGAGTCAATAAAAAGAAAAGAAAAAGGAGAGGGAGGGTAAACCATCGCATCGCGTGGACCTATATCGACGGAATTCGATGCGTGGTTCCAATTCAGAGGGCTTTTAGTTCGCAGTCGGCGCATGCCTTTGGCCATCACGGACTATGGGATGACTGATTGGGTGAATTTTGTCTATAGTTGTCAGCAATGTTGAGACACGTTGGCTAACGTGGGGTAATGTTGGCTAGCGTTGATTTATATTGGTTGCACTATGCCTATAGTTGGCTAGTATTGGGTGGCTTGAGTTGACGTTGGTTATCAAGAAAACAGAAGTAATTAGATGTAATTGAGGATAGTTCGAGCGTATTTATCTCGAATTTACCGCGAACTAGCTACTGTTCTTTTTTCCTTTTTTTTTTTCTTGATGGTTGCGTATACCTGCAAGATGAGCCTCTCGAGGAAAGGCCTGTAGCGGCTCTCCTTGCCGGTGATGCAGATGAGGTTCTTTCTGGTCTCGGCCACGACTCGGGTCACGTGCTCGGTCATGGCTTGCAGGAGCCGCAGCCGCACCTCGCTCTTCACGCGCGAGTGAGCGACCTTGCGATCGCGGTCCACCTTCTTCTGCTTCTCCAAGAAGCCGTTCGTGATGTTGATGCGCTGCTCTTTCACCAGCCGCCACTTCTCCGTGTTGAACTCTTCCTCGGCCTTGGTGTCGATCTCCTCCACCTTGGGTGAGCAGACGCAATGCACGCAACGCTTTGTAAATGTGTTACCGGAATATACTGACACAGGAGAGAGGTATCCTGTTCGTGAACAACGTTACCAGTCCCAGCCGGAAGCGTGTTGCAGTAGCTGTTAGAGACATAGACGACTCGGTAATTCAGTAAAACAGATTCTTGGGCTAGTTGGGCTCCACAGTAAGGAACAGCGCAAATTTCTTTTTGTGCGTCTTATTTGCGCTGTTCTTTACTGTGATAATGACTCGGTAAATGATATAGAAGCATGCGTGATTGGGTCGCCGTCATACGAACGATTGCCGTGTACCCGAAACGTACCAGAATTGCATACTACATGAGGTGTAGTGAATAAAGACGGGCAGCCACACAAATTGATCCGTACTTCGTCCGTCGTGTGGCACGCTGCGCCTGTGCGCCAGAATAATTAAAATAGCTGTTTAAACTGTGTTAACACGACCGAAAGGATTGCCGACTTGATCTCCTGACAAAGCGACTCAGTTCGGAGAAATAGAAGCGCGCCGCAGTCAACCTTTTTGGCGTTGCGATTGGATGCAGTTCAGTCGCATACGTCACGTTTTTTTTTTTTTTCGGCCTGTCATGTTAACTTGTCTCGAATAGCAGCGACTGTGCAAACAGTCCTCAATTTTCTTTTGATCCAAAGGCTCTGCGTACGACTACATATTAATGAACAAAATGCTGAGCAAACGAGGAATTCATCGCTTGTCGCGTCTTTCAGTTTCTAGCGGTTACCTTCTCGTCCGCCTCTTGCTCGATGAAGGCCGCCATTTGGAATGTATCCCCCGTGCTGCCTGCCGATGCCCTTGTTCTTTCCGCCATTTTGCGTCCCGTACGGTGACCTCGAGTGACTTGGAGAGGCTGGAGTCGCGCAGGCAGCTGGCCTCGATGCTCTGATGGGCGGTGGCCAACGCTTCTTCTTCTTTCTCCCTTTTCACTGACTCTTTCCTTGTCATGTAGCAGTGATCGTGGTTCGGTTATGGAAAGGTCGCGTTGCTTCCGCGAAGCGGTTGATGGTAACGCTAGCGCGGCAGCTGTGTTAGATTCGTCCCAGTGTAATGTTACGGAGTGAGGAAATGTTCTGGGAAGTTTGGCGACCTTTGTTCTTTAGTGAAACCTTTCCCATACACTCCTCTCTTCGAGTGTGGCGGTGGCTGTTGCTGTCTCGGCGATTAGACCGAGTTGTAGAGTATGTGCGAGTGGGGGAGTGGCTCCCCTCCTTACTGGCCGGTCTCTAGAGTATTTGCATTTGTCACTAAGTCGTGGCACATTCACTTATCTATGCGTATACTTATACTTAAATCGAGTGGAGCAAGATGCAAACGCGTAAGTTTGCTGCAAGGGCAGCTCAGAACGGGGAAACGCGTTATGAAAACGCAATAAAGAAATGATCATTTAGCGAAAAGTGTCGGTGCGCATAGAAGTGATGAAGAAATGAATTCACTCAAAACTCTAATAGAGTTTCTCTAATTGAGTTATAGAGCCTATCAATTATTACCACATCCGAGTGAGATCCAACAGCTTGTTTTATACTTTTATACGGTGAGCTTGCAACGAGGCATGTGTAGTAACAAAGCGAGCAAAAGGGGCGTCGTATTAACGTACTTAGTCCTACGCGATGCCGTCAGTGCAGTAATGAGTTTACACGCTTGTTGTATTGAGTAGTGGATCTCAGTGATTGTGAACGGAAAAAGACGGCTATTTCTGCTACAGTGGCTAGAACCCTGGTGGGTATATATGCCAATTATAGAGGCCACAACAACGACTTCTGCAACCGTTGAGGGAAACACGGCTAAGTGTCCCGCCGTAGAGGAGGGCTCTGCCTATTTCGACCACCTGCGGTTCTCGAAGATGCATTGTCATTGCACAGTAGACGGGCCTCCGCCTCCGGAGTTTCACCTCAGCTGAAATGCGACAACCAGAAGCAACAATGAGGCAGCTTGCGCTAATAGTTTTAGGAGCCTTGAAGATAAGCGGAATGATCTGAATTTAACGAAATAAAAATTGGTGGTCGAATCCCTTTTTCGCAGGAATCGGTTGTAACACGAAAGTTACACCATTAAGCGTCTCTTCATCCGAGTAGTTGCAGCTTTACGGCACTTTAATAATAGGAGTGTAAATTTCCAGTGCGTAAAATTGAAGCTGTACAAATTTTTTTTCTTTTAGTGATAACGCGTCCCGTCACGGTGGTCTAGTGGCTATGGTACTCGGCTGCTTATCCGAGGGTCGCGGGATCGAATCCCATCCCCGGCGGCTGCATTTCAGTGAAGGCGAAATGTTGACACCCGTGTACTATGCGATGTCAGTGCACGTTAAAGAACCCCAGGCGGTCGAAACTTCCGGAGCCCTCCACTACGGCGTCTCTCATAATCACAGCTGGTTTTGGTACATAAGACTCCAGAAATCAATCATTTCTGTGATAATGCGCTAGTGAATCACTAGGTCAAGCTTCTTTGCGGCAAACATTTACATATCTCTTGCAAGGTCTTCGTTTACTGAGGCGTCATCAGAGCGCAGCTTCCGTAAGCGTACCAATCAATCATAGAGATATTTTTTTCCCTCTGATACATTGTGGAGTCTTAGATAAAAAAAAATGTGGGCATCTCGCACTAGGGGTTCAAAACGGAGATGGTGGCCTTCCCCCTCCTTTCTCCATACTCATCCTCACTTCCATTCCCTACCTCCTTGTTATACCATACTCTACATAGGTATGCTACGTTTTATCCTCTCACCTTCTCATTTACCTCTTCCTCCCACATCACTTCTCCTCACACGCGCCTCCCTTACCCACCACCTCGTTATACTGTACTGCAGCGCAGGTGACTTGTCCTCCTTTCCATCCTGCTCACCCCCACTTCCTTTCCGCATGTTCTTGCTATACCACTCTATACAATGGTATGCCATGGTTCACGCTCTCCCCTCCTCATTTCCCTCTTCATCACCCTCACATTCCTCCTCTCCACCCTCAGTTTCCTTTCCCACCCCTCTGCTATACTGTACAGGGCTGTACTATATTATTGTGATAGCAATTATATGTGACCAGTCTCGGCTGTTTTTTGCCGTCCCCGTCGCCGCCGTCATGAACCGCATATATATATATATATATATATTATATACTATATATATAATATATAGATTATATATATATATATATAATTCGGGGAGAAGTTCTGTGGGTCCGGTTCAAAAGTTAGATTAGAAACGAATGCGCATTGAGAAAATCGCAACGTTTATTGTTCAACGTTTCGGCCGTGGCACTGGCCTTCGCAGGCCGAAACGTTGAATGTCAATAAACCACTTGCGAAAATCGCACGTTTATTGTTCAACGTTTCGGCGTGCACGTGCCGTGCCACGGCCGAAACGTTGAACAATAAACGTGCGATTTTCGCAAGTGCGCAACAATTCGTTTCTAATATATATATATATATATATATATATATATATATATATATATATATATATATGAAAGTCCCAAAGAAGAATAGGTCAGATAAATGCTTCCGAAGCGCGGAATCGAACCAGGAACCTCTCGCTCCGCAGCGCGTGGCGCTAACCACTGCGCCACGAAGAGCGTATCCTTCAGGGTGCTAACGGCGAGCCTTATATGCACACCCCTTACCGCTGGCACGACTCAGAGACGGCAGGCGCTTATAAGCGTTTCTTCATTACCAGCGAGATGGTGCGAGGAGCGCAGCGGGCGCACTTAAATGTCGTCGGCCAGCTCGCTCGCTTCTTCTCATATTTGCGCAGGGAGAACCTTGCCCTTGCGCTGTCTTCTCGCGCGGTTGTCTCATGGTGAGAAGAAGAGGGATGTTTCGAGCTTTGACCGTGATGTCCGCGCTGATGTTACGCGAGCGTACGAAAGTCACTCGAGCTCAAGGGACGCCGCTAAACGAACAAACAGAAGATGAGCGCGAACTATCAAGTGTCACAGAGCGACACTTGAAGCACGCTAGTTTCCTTCGCTGCTTCGGCCGCCTTTGCAACAGGAGCGCTGTTCAAACTGAGAGTATCCATTGTGACAGCTTACTCGCGGTCGTTCGGTGTATATCTGTGCGTTCGTTTCGTGCGTGCTTCACTTGATAGTTCGCGCTCATCTTCTGTTTGTTCATTTAGCGGCCTCCCATAGCTTTGTATGGGTAGCTTTGTCACACACAACGTATAAAGCCCTTCGTACCAGCACGCGCTGCCTACGGGAGGCGCTCACTTAGCAAGTGCATGTTTGCTACAATTAATATTGCTCCTGAAGCTGCGAGCCTCACTTCGTATAGCATTACAGTTTCTTGCTATCGCATTCATTGCTTCGCCCTTGCGGCGAAACTGTGACTTTTTTCTGCACTCCACCTTTTCCTCTTGCTCAGCCTCACTTCCCTTTTCCACCTCCTTGCTCTACCCTTGTATACGTGGATATGCTTTGCGATTCACCATGTATAGGGTTTTTTTTTTCTTTTCTTTTTCCCAAACAGCGTCAACCGCTTGCGTGGCTCTTTGGTACAACACCCTTCCGGCCACGCAGAAGACGGGGATTCGATTCCCGCTTCAACACAGCTAGCGTTCCAGCAATGTTAGCATAAAGAACGCGAAGGAATCGTAAAGAATGTGGCAGCTGAAGCGTTCAGATCTGCTCGCGCGAATTGTTAAATACGTGCGATGAAGAATTTTTTTCAGTTTAACCAGACAGGACACTGAGGCTTTGTTTCCGTACCCCTCTGGCGCATACCCACTGCTTCGTCTGACTCAGTCTTCCACAGTGAACGAGTAGCAAAAAAAAAAAAAAAGTGAAATTTTGCTATCTCCTTGCACCCTCGCATTATTCAACTTGCAATAAAGGCCAAAACGAGGCGGTTTGCCCCTGAAACTCTCGCACACTTCAGAAAGGCAGAAGAGGGGCTGTAATTTTCGTCTTCGCATTTAGGAAAGAGCAACAAGACGAATGCTATAACCACAGAGCGAGGTATTGTGCGTAGCTGCCGTAAAACCGCAATTGCCTCGAGCTGAAAACTCCGGCGAGACAAGTGGCACGTTCGGTGGTCGTTGTGTAAGTGCGATTACGGAGCTTGCGCTTTTGCAACTGCTGATTGTGCTTTCTAGTAAAACTCGCAGTGGTCTCTCGCTTTAGAGTTGCACCAACCTCGCGTTTCTGCTTCCATTCAGACTTTGTGTTTCGCAACGCTACCCCAACGACTGCAGCACGTGACCATCTGTTATGACGCTGAACGACAAAGAACTTGCTCGGCTGCGTGCGGGCTAGCTATTGCTAGGCTGCGCAATCTTCCTTATTTAACGCGCGAGAGCTTTTCCCATGATGCATGCAGAGCAGCTACTTGTTGCCTTGAGAAAACAGGACCGACACTTCTAGATTGGTTAGTAGACATGACACAGATGCCTACGGGTAATTCTGGCCGCTGATACTGTCCCTGTAGTTGCTGTGCAATATGCGACTACGTTATGTATGCTTGGAGTACACATTACCGTACAATTCCGTGGCAGGAATAACCACCGACTTTATATGCGTGACAATTTCGTCACAGAAGCGATGACATTATGGGAGTGTTTCTTTTCTTCATTTTTGTTCAGGAGGTGAAGAGGGGGGGGGGGGGGGGGCGTCAGTGGCAAGCATTTCATACAGAAACATCTTTCATACAAAAGCATCGCGTATAAGAACGCCGGGTTCTCGTTTAGTCATGATCTTCAACGAATCAACGCTATTTTGTTCTTGTTCACCTGAATGAGCGCTGCTCACGCCCACTGTAGTGGACTGGCCAAGGTTTGGGTGGGTCTAGAAGGAGGTACATAAGCTCAACATAGGGTAATTTTTCTCTGAGTGTACTCTCTTTCTCCACTCGTATATAGTTGCAGCCGTCTTTTTTGATCGAGCCGCTTTAGGAAATGCTTTCACTTTTGGGCGACGTAACGGCTAGTCTCAACGGAGCAACATAAATTCTATTCGAGGCTTAAGCGTTCAAGATATATTGCTAATATGACTGATACGTCGTGACGATAAAAAAATGACGTATGGCTCACAGCCGCACTCGATTTCGGGTATGAGCCGCACGTGATCGTAAGTTAACCATTACAACCAATGCCAAATTACATTCACGCGACGGTCGACTGCCAGAAGTACCGGATTCGGTCTCCTGGGTCCCGGTTCGACAGTATCTTGGCATTCGGCTTTACGTCTGTTAAGCGACATTTAAAGACTCCTAGGATTATTCTTTAATCGATAAATGTCTCGCTATCCCTGGCGGCCACTGAACTGCGCACGTGGGACCCACGAAAAGAAAACGCAAAGAAGAAGAAGAGTTTGGAGTTCCCGAAGCTGGGCGCAGTCCTATCTGAGCAAGCACCTGACTCGTGAACAAGCTTGAACATGTCAGAGAGGAAAAAGTCCGGAGTAAGCGCAGCAGCGGCGTCCAGATCGACGACAATCTATAACTCACACAGCGGAATCGACGCCGCCAAAAGGATGGTCTTCTTGCTGACCTACATCGAGAACGACATGATTACCCAGGTGGGGATATCATTACACGTCACAAAAGCTCTCATATTTCTGTATGAGCATACGCCGTGTGACTCACAAGGCACCCTGTGCCGAAGGCCAGGACACTCTAAGAACTGAAAGAAACGCATGCTTCGTGCCATCATGCTCTGGCATTCTCGGTTAGGCAAACGGCACAGGCAGCTCCGACACGGTGGTCTAGTAGCTACGGTACTCGGCCCCTGAACCGAAGGTCGCGGGATTGAATCCTGGCCGCGGCGGCTGCATTTCAACGCAGGAGCAATGCTAAAGGCCTGTGCAGTCTGCTATTTGTGTACACGTTAGAAAACATCAGGGAATCGAAATTTCCGGAGGCCTCCACTACGACGCCTGTCATAATCTTACCGTGCTTCTGAGACGTAAAACTGCAGAAATCATCAACCGCTCAAACAAGATTTGGGCTGTCCGCTCGCGAAGGCTGCCACTGGACTCGCTAAGGACGCATTGGCGAGGGCACATTCTCATGCCTGGTGGCGACATGCACTGCTCGAGCAGCGTGTATATTGCACATTCGCCTCACCGGGAGGCACCGTCTATGCTGCGTCTATGAACAAGGCCATTGTCCGGTTGCTTCTCAGCTACAGGATTTAATAACATATCCGTTGCATACCCCTATATATATATATATATATATATGGTACGGAATAGCAAGGAGGTGGGAAACGAAAGTGAAGGGGCGGATTGAGAAACGAAGAGGGGAAGGCCTCTTGTTTGGGCTAGTTGGTGACCATTCATGAAAGACTTCAAGACGCGAAAAATGTACACAGACGAAACACAAAAACGACAAGGCGCTTGTCCTTGTCGTTTCTGTGGTTCGCCTGTGTACATTTTTCGCGTCTTGAAGTCTTTCATGAATGGTCACCAACTAGCCCAAACAAGAGGCCTTCCCCTCTTCGTTTCTCAATCCGCCCCTTCACTTTCGTTTCCACCTCCTTGCTATTCCGTACCATATATATATATATATATATATATATATATATATATATATATATATATATATATATATATATATATATATATGGTACGGAATAGCAAGGAGGTGGGAAACGAAAGTGAAGGGGCGGATTGAGAAACGAAGAGGGGAAGGCCTCTTGTTTGGGCTAGTTGGTGACCATTCATGAAAGACTTCAAGACGCGAAAAATGTACACAGACGAAACACAAAAACGACAAGGCGCTTGTCCTTGTCGTTTTTGTGTTTCGTCTGTGTACATTTTTCGCGTCTTGAAGTCATCAAAAGGGGAAGGCTACTAACTCCGCTGTGACCTATACTCGGGTACAGGTCAAGAAAAAAAAAAAAACGGCTTCTGCCTGTCAAAGGACCCCCTTCTTGCCAATGGTGCCGCTTGGTCAACGTGACGTCGCGGTAGACCCTCTCCGCGCCGCGCTCAAGAGAGAAATCAGAGCGCGATGCGGAGAGGGTCTACCGCGACGTCACGTTGACCAAGCGCCACCATTGGCTGGAGGGGGGTCCTTTGACAGGCAGAAGCCGTTTTTTTCTTGACCTGTACCCGAGTATAGACTTGCGCCCATAGTGTAGGCAGCCCACATTTTTTATGATGGTCTACGGTTAATTTTTCGTGACAGCAAATTTGAATCACAGCGGACACTGTGAGAAAAGTAAAGAGCTACAGGCCTACGATAAAGAAAGTCGGCGCGTATATGGAAAACACGGCCGCGTCACAAATACGTGTGAACTGCTTGGGACATCTTGCAATTAAATGTGGACAGCGCACTGGCCAGGGCAAATAGAACGAAATTTAAGAAACGCTTCCGATCCGTTGTTACACTTTATTGTATGTTGTTTAATACACCTTGCAGGTGTCAGATAAGGCACTGAGTAAGTGAGGCAATGCATAAATTGAGCACATCGAATCTATCACACACGCAAATGAGTTGCAGTGTGCGTCACACAAATAACGACGTGAATTTCGAGTGGAGTCCTGCCCTTTTGTACCGAATTGCGTAAGAAGGTTTACGTGTATATTCTGCGCTTTCTCCGCTGTAATGTATATAAAAAATAAAGCAAATGCCCGCGGGACTCTATAGCACTTCTGTCCGCTAAATCTGGAGCATTGACAAGAGGACATACTGCGCCGGAGACAGAACAGGTGAAGCGACTGTTTATAAACAGCATCGCTAGTATTCAATGAGAAACATTTTCACATTGCTGTCCCAGAAAAATGCGTCCGTTTCTCTGTAATAACGCTTATGCGAGAGGAATTAAGTTGGAAACATAGACAAGTATATTGAACAACTACTATGGACAGCTATTATGAACCACTACTTAACAAATGTGTAGGGGCTCGAGCGCCTGACTTTTTCGTAACATGCATGAGCTCTAACCATGAGCCTTTCAGGTGTGTGGGGCATCGAAACCTCGACCTCCGAGGTATGCAGGGTAAGGAAATTCCTAAACATGCGTACGCGCAGTATCTGTATGCATCGCATATCTGCGTGACTCCTAGAGACGGGTATCCACATAACGTTTCTTTTATTTATTTATTTATTTATTTATTTATTTATTTATTTATTTATTTATTTATTTATTTATTGTGGGAGCGCGAAACTCATAGAGCGTCACACTTGCTTTCAGGTGAAAGACATCGACGCCAAGACCGAGGAAGAGTTCAAGAACGAGAAGGAGCGCCTTGTGAATCTGGGGCGCACGCGAATCAACGAGATCGTGGCGAAGCACGAGAAAGACGTCACCATCAGGCGGAAGGTCGGCATGTCCCAGATAAAGAACAAGGCGCGGCTACTCCTGCTGGGCGCCATGAGCGAGCTCGTGAGTCGAGTGCTGGCCGAGACCCGCTCCAAGCTGAGCATGATCACCGAGAAGGAGGCACGGTACAAACCGTTCCTCGAACGCCTCATCCTTCAGGTACGACCATCCATATCTTTTACGTACCCATCAGCTGTTAATGTCCCGCTTCTCACACACTATAATATGGTGCAGCAAGCAATTGAAGAAACATTTTCTTGACGGCGATTCTTGTGAAGTGTTGTGTTGTGATTAGCAGTGTTCTCTCTATTAGTTGCGCGTCTGCAGATTGTGTGCCATATCACTTCCGCGATTATTTTGTGCATATGAACGTCTGTATGGTGCTGGGGGCGTAGACAGGTGACGTTTCTGAAAATAACCTCTCGCTGCAAGCACTACGACAATCTGGTATTGTTGAACAAACATACATGATTATTATAGTCCATTCCACCACCTGCACGGATGTTCTCGTACTAATATTCGTGAAGTCATACATTTTAGACGGCGTCTACAAAGGTACAAGTGGGACAAGCTCAACAAGGCAATCAAGAGAGCTCTGTCTCCCCATGTGTACAAACACGGAACGCTTACTTGATCTCGGCATGCCTGACACGCTAGAGGAAATTGCGGAAACGCGAGAGAGGGCCCAGTTCTCCAGACTTCCTACCACACAAGCTGGAAGACACATCGCAAATCCTACAGAATGCCTAAATCCTACAGGTTTTTGGCGTTCCCTCCACAGTAAATAAAACCAAGTTCTGCAGCATCACTCGAGAGCAGCGGGAGCGCGTTACTGAAGCCCCGACCCCGCGAAGCATGTATCCGGAACTCAACGTGGGAAAGCCCTCCTGTAAAAGGCTAGTGAACGGACCTCGGAGAGCAGCTTCGTAGACGCAGCGCACTACGCCAACGGACTGGCCTTGATCGCTGTTAGCGTAGACTATGAAGGTCAAATAACGAAGTCCATCTCGATTTGGACGACGTCCTCCGAGATCGCAGAGCAGGCTGCAAAAGCGATAGTCTTATTGGACAACAAGACGACAACAATCTACAGTGACTCGAGATCACCCATGAGGGAATTTGCCAAAGGATAAACAGTCATCTGGTGTCCAGCCCATATTGGACTGATCGAAGGTGCCCTGCCCTACGAGCCAGCCCATAACGCTGCGCGAGGGATCATTGACCGCGTAGCTACAAGCTAGCCTGACATCGATAGTACAAAAATCAATACTCCCCTTATTCGTACACCGAACTTACTAAGCACTTTTACTTGGCTCGGACGACATAGCCTCTCTCACAACGTAAACTCAATATACCGCAGGCTTTTAACACTGAGGCTTCTACAGACGGTGATATACCTCAATCCCCTACTACTTCGTAGGCCTCACCCCGAAATTTAGACAACGCAGGCGTGTGCTCTGTGCGATGACTTAGCGAACTTGATACACATGCTTTGGCGGTGCCCCCGTTGCGTGGCGGTGAAAAGAACACTTCTTCACGCTGGGATGTGGTTCTGCGCCTCCCTTACCTTGACGAACAGTTATGTGTTGTCCAACGGGCCTGCGACGCGGCAGAGAGGCTCGACCTTTCTGTCCCGACATGGGAGCGGCTCGCTTCGTGCTAAAGTACGCCGTAATGGACCACAATAAAGCTTTTCATCCATCCATTCATCGTTCTACTAAGTCCTACGTAACTGTCTATGGCTAAAATAAATATACACTGCGTTCTAAGAAAGCCAGCGACTTAACATCGCTTATTTCAAACAATTTGACAGAGCCAATTTGGCGAGAAAAATGTAAAAGGAGAATGGGTTTCGTGACATCATCTCAAAGTTTCGGCGCGGGATTTAAAGATGAAACTGAGATAAAACTTTTATCTTAATTTTCTCTTTATTATTGATCATAAACTGGCGAAATCAACGATAGTAATGTTCCCCAGTGATAATCTATCGGTCTAAACTACTTTATCATTTCACTTTGGTGTCCCTTCAAGATATAACATATTACGCATCGCACATACGTTTGGGTTGCCTAGAAGTTGTAGAAAAGTACAATCTGGGCTTGACAGAGCCAAAGCAGATGTGCACAACCTGACTTTCTGACAAAGAAAAATAAAAGAAAATCTCGGCCTGAAATATGTTCCACTTTCTAGGCCATGTTCGGCCGTAACTTCCGGGTGGAAATGGGTCTCGCCATTTGTTCTCCGAAGGCCAACTGGACTGGATTCACCCAGCGCACGGACAGCACAACTTACCACGCAGTGAATTAGGCAGTTCACTTTAGCGTGGTACGCAAACAAAGGAGACGAAGGAATCGATATGCCTGTCACCGCCATACTCCCAGCGAAGTGGGCTGGCTAAGTAGTCAGCGAGTTCGCTCTCGCATCTCATTTATTGGAAGCTACCAGCATGCTCGCACTGCGCTTCGGCAAATAAAGTACCCAGTTTAAGCTCATGTTGGGCACCGGCACCGCGGCTGAGTGGTACCACTGACACCACGCGCAAGCCTATAGTGCAAACACACGCACAGCTTGTGCATGCGAAAATCACGCGCTGAAGAATTCGCTAGAAAGCGCTCACGCCAGCGGTAGAGCCACGCATCTCTGAATTCAAAGTAGGGCCATTGAATAGTACGAGCGACCAGAGTACAGTATGTCTGAACGGACTAGAAGCTCCTGAGTATGTGATCCTCCGGACTGCTGCCACTGGAAGGCGAGATAGTTTTGGGCTGGAGGCGTGTGTTGCCAAGGAGAGCGTTCCGGTGTCTAAACATCAACCGAAACTATCTAAGCGCCGCATTATAAGTTTTTTTTTTATTTTAAAGGGGTTTATTGCTGCCACCTTGTGAAGCGGCACTGCCTTTTACAGAACACCTCCCCCGCCTCCCTTCTGCCCTATATCGAGTCTCACTAAGTTAGATCTGACGGGTAATAGGCGGCAGGTCATTGGCTGGATTCCCTAACGAAACGGGAGGCATTCAAGAGAGTTCGAAATATGAAAATATTTCTGCGAACAATATTTCCGTGTACATTGCCGCGTATTGTGAAGTAGCCGAAACATTTATCACGCAACGCAAGAACACCTCTTGTTGTAGAGGAAGTACCTCTCCGTGTGCTCCGTGTTTATTTAGCAGTTAGTAAAGCGTAACGGACTTGTTTATTTATTCACGCAGAGCCAGGGCTGGGCGGAGGTACTCAGAAAAGTACTCTAGAATACAGATATCCAAATACATGTGCTAGATGCCTAAAATATAGACATAACGAAAGAGAAGGGGTCAAAGGCTCGCTATATATATACTGAGATTCATTTGTGCTTGGCGTAACGACATATTTCAGATATACGTTTGCAAAAAGATGAAAGCTGTCTCCTGGAATATAGATACTCGAATTCCCCCCCCCCCCCCCCCCCCTCTCCTCTCCTCGTTTTTCTTATTTTATCTTTTTTTCGGGCGCGCTGATGCTCGCAAAGGCACATACTACGTTCGCCATGATATTCTGAATAATGGTGCAGCGTCTTTAAACTTGCAAGTTAAACATCGCTCGAATCGATAACGAACACCAGTATACTAATAAAGAAATATATATTCGTGTTACGCACGAGGTCTGTGTTGCTTAAATGGGTGTTCCGTTAACTGCGCTTAAACAGCAGCAGCTTCTCGAATAGACTGTCCTCTAGACATCGTCAGTTCAGCCTCAACATAAGCCTCGTGAACAAGAGAAGTCTCGTTACCGCTGCGGACGAGCAAAAGTTCGCGTTATGAACGTACTGCGCTTTTATGACCGTGAAGTCATGCACCCCGTCGATACCTCTTCTCGGGTCACCTAGGTATCGACACACTTCCGCTCTCACATGGGCTTGTTCTGAGCGCTCAAACTCATAAAGACCGGCTTTGCTGGGATTAGCTCGAAAGAGTCTTCCTTTCCCTCTTTAAACACGTCAGTTCATTTGCAACAGAAAATTAACAAGGTAACAGTCTCCGGAGCACTGTAGCGATGGAATTTATATATCTTAAGTGTGTTCCACTACTGAGATTTAAATGCATATTTTAAGTTATGTCTCGATACAGAAATACAGATACTCAAAAGTATCTCTAAGTTACTAATGTCACGATACCCTGCCCCGCCACGGTGGTCTAGTGGCTATGGTACTCGGCTGCTGATCCGAGAGTCGCGGGATCGAATCCCGGCCGCGGCGGCTGCATTTCGATGGAGGCGAAATGTTGAGGCCCGTGTGCTGTGCGATGTCAGTGCACGTTAAAGAACCTCAGGTGGTCAAAATTTTCGGAGCCCTCCACTACGGCGTCTCTCATAATCACAGCTGGTTTTGGGACGTAAAACCCCACAAAGCAATCAATCAAATCACGATACCCCTGCATCGCTATACTGACCAGCCACCGGTAGCATGACGCCAACATGCTATCAGGAGGAAACGATTAAACTGTCTATACGAACTTTCCATGTCGATCATTTCACTTAGGGCCTGTACTTGATGCTGGACGAGGACGTGGTGATCACGTGCCGTCGCAAGGACCTAGCCCTGGTGAAGGACGCGCTCACCGTGGCCGCCAAGAAGTTCAAGCAGGAGACTCGCATTGACGGCCACGTGGCGGTCGACCAGGAGCACTTCCTGCCCGACGAGTCCGGCGGCGGCGTTGAGCTCACCACGACGCGTGGCAAGATGAAGGTCTCCAACACACTCGAGAGCCGGCTCGAGCTCGTCATGCGCAAGATGCTGCCGGAGATACGCTCTGGACTGTTCGGTGTGAATCCGAACCGGAAGTTCAAGGACTAAGGCTTTGTCTCCCCGGCAGTGCGATACCGCAAAGCTCCCTTTGTCTTGTTCTTGGTGTTGGCGTGTGTTCATTCGAGTCTTGTGAAAAGAAAAGAATGCTGACTCACTTTCATTTACAGGCACTCACTCACTCACTCACTCACTCACTCACTCACTCACTCACTCACTCACTCACTCACTCAATCAATCAATCAATCAATCGAGAAAGCTATTCATGCTTGGTGAGAGAAAGTACGTTAGGTGATTGCTCACATAAAGGGTCAAAGTGAAGCTTTGCATTTAGGAAAGAGTGAAGGCTCCGACTTTTCTGTTTCCGTATCTGTCGCTTTTGCGTTAATTGTTGGTCGTGTTAGATTGTTCTTCAAACTACTGACACTTTCTTCGACAGAAAAAGTGAGAGGCAGAAGAAGAGTTAGCCAGAAACATTGTTATGGAGCTGTTAAACGTTGCATAGGCGCGCCGAAAGTACCCGTCATGAGGCTTTATTACAGCGCCATCCGGCTTTCACATTCGGCAGATCTTCCTTTGTCCGAGTCGCTGCAGTGAATCAGACAAGACAAAATAGCAGTGAATGACATCGATTTATCGATACCTTTTTAGTTCCGGCATATAGGGAAGACGGAGTAAAGGAAGCACTACTTATATAGTGCGCAGGACTCCGTGAATGTTTTTAACTCTGTTGTTTTCTTTCACT
The DNA here is from genome assembly GCA_013339685.2 of Hyalomma asiaticum. Classification (NCBI taxonomy): domain Eukaryota; kingdom Metazoa; phylum Arthropoda; class Arachnida; order Ixodida; family Ixodidae; genus Hyalomma; species Hyalomma asiaticum. The sequence continues at coordinate 128,542,836 of CM023482.1, read as the reverse complement.
TTTTTTCGACCTGGCGATTTCGCAGATGTGTTAGCATGCAAACGAATGCCGTGCCCGCTGGTAATTGCGCGTTCTAAATGTTCGTTACTGCTTTGCTTGACAGGGCGAAGCACGACAGAGCGAATGCGTGAAAAAATTTGGGAAACCGCGACGAGGTTAATTTGCGATCGCGGTGTTTGCGCGTATAAAGCACAATGAAAACAACAACAAAAAAGCTCCACTGCTCTGAAACCCGAGGAAGTGAATCCGGAAAGCACATTCGTAAACCACTTCCGGGAAAGCGCTCGCTCTTCTTTCGACAAATGACGTCACATGAGTCACCTACTAAGTCGTTTGAGACAGAAATAGCACGAAATGATTTCGTGATCGCGGGAAAGTCAGCCGCTGTGTTTTATTTGTTCGTTTCGAATTCAGTAAATGAAGAAAGTAAGAGCAACAAGAAAGGTCAAGCGACTTAGTCACTGCCACATTTGACGTCATTTTTTAAAAGAGCGAATGTCTTTTTGACGCGTTTCAAACCGAATTGCGCGCAAGCCCTGGTGCGTGCCATGCAATAATATTTGGCTCACATGCTCACAGTATCCTCAACGACTGATCGGTATGGTTTAGGGCTATGTTCAAAAAAGTGTTGCTGGTACCCCCCCTCCCCCCCCCCCCTTTTTTTCTTTTTGCATAATCCAAAGTTGAATCTTTACCTCATCTAACGTTGTATGTTGATGACATTTTACCCACCCATTCTTCGACTGCTCACTTTCTACCATTTTTCAAGTATCTTTGTTACCCTATCTCTCTCTTGCCCTGCCTTCGGCTATCGACTACGATCTCTCAGAACGGATTTCTTTTTTTTTTTACGTACTGTACGCATTTTCTGAAGGATATCGGCAAGCCACCGTGCACATGATATGCGTGGGTTTTCGATACCGCTTGGTTACTGGAGACTCACTTTTGCACAGACGCACTTTCAAAAGCTTCAGCTCTCGAGTCAGCAACGCCACACTGGCTGTAACCGGTTACGGGAGCACGTTATCGTCCCCGGCTCACTCGTCTTGAACGACGACATCGCATGGTTATGAACGAAGACGACGACATTGAGGCGCCTACAATTTATATCGGACGGGTTTTCTGCAGCATTTCCGCGTTACTATTACGACGTTTGAGCATACCGATAGACGCAGTCGAACGGAAATAAACGTAAGAAAGCTCCCGGAGACTCGACAATCGTGCCAGCGTGCTGTCGTACACGGGGCCCGGCGTATTTTCGTTTTCTGATAGCGAGCCAGGCACGCTTTGAAGCTCTGAACGTCGCCACGAAACGGAAGCAAATCGTGGTCTAGGCACCGCAGTAGCAACGAGATTCATGGACACGACGTTTGAAAATTATACGCTTCGTAATTCCCTGTCTTCGAAGCTCCATGGATGGCTTCGCCTCTCCATCGATTAATTCCGTCGTATAAGCTCGAAGGAATCGATAAATTCATATCGTTTTCATATCAGTTTTGGAGAACAAGCACGGTATCTTCAGTTGTAACTCAAAAGAAAAAAAAAACCGGTAATGTCCTTGAGGCAAAGTTCGAAGAGTTCGGCACGTTTGACACTCAAACACATTGTGATGCCATCAGCGATTATACTTCTGCTGTTTGTCAAGAAAGAATGGCGCTACAGTGTATACTGTAGTGCCAAATGGGTATGTTTTTCAAATGACCACGAGGATGTGTGTGTGATTGTGTAGGAAAGGGGTGGGGGGGGGGGGGGGTAGGCGGGGAAATTCATGCAAGACGAATGCGTTCAGAGCTAGTGCAGCACCTAAGATCAATCTGTCGTTGTCCAAATAAGACTTTGGAAGTTTATTTGTACATGGTTCATTCCGGAGCTATAGTGCACGCGTAGAACGAAAAGTTGGGGGATGCTTCAGCTTCAAGTTTACGAGTGAACGCCATAGCGTAAATGGACCATGTTCGCATTGCGCCCTCGTAACAGAATAATGTTTTCTCGTACATTCAAATTACAGTCCGAGATATATGTAGGTTTTAGTTAGGTCGTGGTTTACGATCTCTTCTGCTGGGTTTTAGCTTGAGAAGTTGAATTTTGTTCAGTGACACACCCGTGCCATGTTGGAGGGCTTTTGTAATCAGGCACGTGTTCCGGGAAACTGTGGTTTTACCAAAATGCTTCCGCCGTGGCTGCCGACGCCGACACCGCATTTTCCGCGACACGTGCTCCTCAACGATTTTGAGTTAACTTAATAAAATAATAATAATAATAATAATAATAATAATAATAATAATAATAATAATAATAATAATAATAATAATAATAATAATAATAGAAGCTGATTAAAGGGGCTGATGTGCCAGTTCGAGGAGTATGGGGACGAGTCCCGCTTGCCCCCCGCAGATCAGTGCAGAGAGAGGGGCGAGATAGTTTACTGTTGTTGTTGCTCTCTCTCTCTCTCTCTCTCTCTATATATATATATATATATATATATATATATATATATATGCAGTGATTGACGTTTAAGAAATTGTCTCGCGCTTCGCAAAGTATTGAAGCTGGCACCACCACGCCTCGCGAAATAAATGTCGCGTCAGTCGATCTCCCAGACGCGGCAACAATGCCCTATATGCTCGCTTCTCAGCGAAGTTCATTGCTCTTGTATTCTAAAATGGGCGGAAACGCACGCATATGCATTGCTGTACGTTTTATACCACTCAGAATAACAGTCACAAAAAATAAGGGGAGGAAGATATCGAGCTGACGCGAGCTGTTTCTGGCGTGCGTTGACGGCCACGGAAATCGAAATTGTCTAGACGTGCGAACGAAGCATTTTCGGATGCCTCGCGTTCAATAAATGCTAAAGTGGGCTTGGTCGGTTTACCAGACGTCTAGTTTGCTGTTGCAGACACGTCTTCGTTCGCCATATGGAGAACGATTACAGAGCCCTTCGTAATTAGTTCGTTTCTGAATGAATTCAAACATGGCTCAGTCTGCGTACGTTACCTACTGGTACCCTAACTGCAAGGGTACTCCTTCAGTAGTTGTGCCCATTGCCCAGATTTGTCGCGTCTTGCTTTCTCACTCTTCTGTACCGTTTCATTTCACCATGGAAGAAAAAGAAATCACTCACTCACTCACTCACTCACTCACTCACTCACTCACTCACTCACTCACTCACTCACTCACTCACTCACTCACTCACTCACTCACTCACTCACTCACTCACTCACTCACTCACTCATTTCTGCTGCTTGCTACTGCTACACACGGCGAGTCACACGCACTAACCAATCAGACGTTAATGTTGATTCTACCTCACTCATTCTTTGTCTATATTCGTTAAATTACACTTAATTATTCATTCGCTAGTTTGCTTCATAAAAGAAGCACGTGTGACATTTCCACGCTTCCACTTTCTGCAAATGCACCGGAGCAAGCTAAATAAACGGGCAACCGTGTAACGGTGGCGGTAGATGTGCCCGGCTCAGTAAAGACGAGAAACATCAACGCATTGCTGCTGCATTTACTGCTGTTTTCCATCTCCTTGGAAATCTTCATACAAATGAGGTTCTTAAGAAATGTGTCCTTGTAGAGTCTATGAGCTATGTCATAAAGAGCGGTTTGATTACACATTGTGCCTATGAGAATCCCCCTGTACACTCAGGGGGCATTTTGCATATCCGACCAGACACCCACGTCAAGTGGCTTACATCCTAAAGAACTCATAGTGCTGCTTCCGGTAGATCCGCATTCCTCCTGGCAAAAAAGAAAAGAAAGAAAGGTGTGAGCTCGCCGACTAGCTTTCCGCCCGCTTAGGGGCAAATATGCGAGTGGACCTCTGCTTAGTTTTACCTCTGCTGAGTTCGAGCGCTAACGTGTGAACGCTCCTTGAGTGTGGCCAGCACGCTCCGGCTCCTGGCTGATTATTTCGGCGCTCGAATGCTTTGTTAGCCAAAAATGTTCGTTAACCCTACGCCGTTTACAATGGCCAAAAATAGTAATAAAGAAAGTGACGTGCTGAGGAATATTTGTGTGCAGGCCTGGGCGAAGCAAAAGGGAGGCCAAAGCAAGCTGGTGTAAGCCATGCGTATACTTTGGCCTTATTGATTTGCCAAGACAAGTAATAACGCAGGGTAACGTTAGAATTTCAGTTCGAGAGTTCTTATCGTGTGCCTTACGTTTGCAGCAAAAAATGAACTACTGATTCCGCACTCTGCTTTAAGAAACATTGCGCCGCAGGCAATCCGTGCACGATTCAGTATAACTCGGGAAGCCTGTTTCATATTTTACACCGTCGCCTAAAGCTTTTGCGCTCCCAGACAAGTGCGAGCGAGTGCTGTGACTAATGAAAGCGCACATAATTTGTTTAGGTACACTGCGAGAACTGCCGGAAACGAAACGAAATCAAGAACTCTAATGTTATTAACGTGAAAAAGAGTGCTGCGACACTTCCATTGCTTCTTAAGCTTGTAATTGTTTTGATGCACGAACGGGCAAGCGTCGTAGTTGTGTCCGGTTCCCTGTTTTCTCATGGAAGTAAAACGGGAGAAATCTGCTGCAAATCGATGTCAGTGTAATGTTTTCGAGCTTCGCTCGCAGCGATCTGATTAAATCATAATCGCGCCGCAACGCTGTTCTCTCCTTGCACGCTACAGGAACGGAAAATTATTTCCGGAGCCCTCCACTACGGCGTCTCTCATAATCAGAACTGGTTTTGGGACGTTAAACCCCACAAAACAACAACGGAAAATTTCTGTTCGCACCAGTTATGGTTTTAGTGAACGCGAGAGGTTTCAAACGCAGGCTTACTTGTGCGACGGTTTTCATTTTAAACAAAATAGAAACAAGACGTACTAGTGAGACTGTGAGACACGTGCCTTCTTTTTCTTTTGTTTTTATTTTAAAGCCTCGAGCGCGTATTATTATTAAGCGGTGGTTTGGAAGCAGCACGCGATGCGAGTATAATAAACAATATAGAGAATATAAAAACACTATAGTTTCCAATGGCTACGGCAGGTGCGCGCATTCTATAAATTGCTGCGTTGCAGTTTTCTGGCAGTGCTCGAGAGTCGGAACTGCCGCAGCAGCTTTGTTCTCAAGTTTGGTGAAGTCAGTTTCTTGCTGTGTTCTACTTTATAGCGCAGTCGCATTCTTGGAATAGCCTAGTATCCTGATTATTGAGACGAGACAAAATCAGATACCATAATGGTATTGGCTGTTCACCGGTCGCGGCTACTTACCGCATAGATAGATAGATAGATAGATAGATAGATAGATAGATAGATAGATAGATAGATAGATAGATAGATAGATAGATAGATAGATAACAAAGAAGGAAAAAACGGGGATATCAACGAGTTGCGTTTGCTGCGGTGCACTGGGTTTGGGAACAGAGACTAGAACGAGTGCCACGATCACTGCAACTACACTTTAATAATAATAATAATAATAATAATAATAATAATAATAATAATAATAATAATAATAATAATAATAATAATAATAATAATAATAATAGTCGATGCAACCGAGACCAGACCAAGTTCGTGTTCCAGATTCGCCTGCGAAATCTACAGATTTCACAGGGGCTACGATAGCACTGTGGTGCTGAGTATAAAGTAGGCGTGGAAGCGTAAACTATTTCGGCGCTGCAAGAACAAGCTGTGCGGATTTCTCGCGCCTAGGTAGATCGAAGTGACGTTAATTCGATCATGTTGGTATTTCATTTCAGCCCTCTAACGAAGAAAACGACGCAAGTACTGCGCCATATACGACGAAGTGCTGTTTCCTGAGCTAAGAGGCTGAAGTAATTAAGCACGTAGGCGACGTCTTAAGCACGTCGGCTTCTCCGTGCTGGACTTTGGTATGATGTCTAGGACAGGTCAACGTGACTTACAATCGCCTGAGCAGTCTCCTCTTCCACACACACACACACACACACACACACACACACACACACACACACACACACACACACACACACACACACACACACACACACACACACACACACACACACACACACACACACACAGCAAAATTAAAAAAGGAAAGAAGAAAGGAAAAGAGAAAATTAAGGGATTGAGAAAGACCTGCGCCTTTTACGAAAGCTCAGCCGTGTTACCACACGACACGCGAGGAACTATAATACAGCACGTAATACGCTCGTCAACCATCGGTGCGCTGGGCTAAACGATGCTTCGAACCTGATTGATGCGCCGCCGCGAGCTGTGTTTCATCCTCTATTTCACTCTAATGGCGTTTTCCTCCATGCGGCCGCATCCGCAGGGAACGCCGCTTTCCCTCGAATTCATTAGGATACTTTGAGGCGGACCATTTAGGGAAAACGCGAGGAACTCGGCTGCAGCGCAGACCATGTTCGACGAGGAAGCATGTCCCTAAAAGCGCGTGCAATCTCCCCCAACGAATCCCTTCCTTTTCTCGTACCACACTCTTGCATACCGTTGCACGTAACGACCTTTGCCTCGATCGGTGAGGGATCGTCCCATCGCTCGTCGGCAGCCCTAATGCGATGTAAGCGAATGCTTTTTTTTTCTTTTATTTGCTGTTTGTTGCCGTTAGTCTATAGGCTGCAGCTGTTTGAAATCGTGGCTGCATCGGGATCGTAAACTAGGCGTGCGGCTTGGAGCGGGTGCTCCAGTCGTAACACGGTGACCCCACCCTTCTTGTCGTCTGGTTCCATTCGTTTCTTCACTCTTGTCCCCTTAGCCTCCCTCTCTCCGCTGTAACTCTAGGTTCCGTGCATCAAGAACTTGTGTGCGTTGCGACACGATGATCCACCAGATGTTAAACAGAATAATGATCTGCAAAATGTCAAACAACGCACAACTGGGACCAACAGTCGTCCACTTAAGCCCTGTCGTAAGTGGCAAAAATTGTAGTGGTGCGACAGGAGCATGCTATATCCCACGATGCTGTCCGCGCTACTTGAGTTATGCAATGCAAGCTGATAGCTCGATGGATGTAGGGCATTGAGGCGCGAATTAAGCAATGTGTGTTTGCTATATGCTTGCTGAGCCAGAACAAAGTACTTACCTCGTCGAACAGTTCTCTCAAGCACGCTGCCGGTTTATACAAATTAAAGCGATTGGGAGCTCTTCAGAACCGCATTAATTTGCAATCTATAGCGCTACTTGAATAGCCGTTTCGTGTGCTTACACGTGCCCTAACTCTCCACATGCGCATTAGCAGCTCTGACAGATTTTAAGACCGCTGCATGGAACTGATCGAATTAAACTTGCAGCGCTCGAAAGGTCCCTCACCGTGTTTCGCAATAAATGCACAAGCACGTACGAACGTACCTGCCTCCGACACTCCACTTCGCTCTGGAGTTCTTCGAGTGCTCATTAAACAGCGAGCTCTCAGGCATCTCTTTCTCTCTGCCTCCGGCTGTGTACCTGCTGGCTGTTTTCTTTTTATGTTCCAATGTAACGTTTACGCTTTTGGTTCTGAGTGTAACCGATTTTTCGTGGAAGCCACGCGGTCTTCGAGAATGGCGACTCGTACTGCCCCGTCACGTGAATCCGCGAGCGCTCTTGCGTAGCTCGCCATCTCGGCTTCAGCTCCCTGATTTTGCAGCACTCTGTTTTGGCATTATGAAGAAGGCATGTTATGAAACTTCTGTGAGTGGAGTCCCGAGGACCTCTTCGCCTGCAAGTATAGCGTTTCCATGGCGACACGAAAAGCAGTGGACGTTATCTTTAGTAATTACGGTCGCATTTTTTTTCAATTCCCTTTTTTTTTGCGTTGTTACCCCTTGAGTAATTAGGATTATTAGATAATGTTCTATCTACCTAGCAGGGGATAGTTCAGCATCATCTCTTTGCTCTCCGTAAGTATACCAAAAAGCTCAAACGCATCCGAACGTTCACTGTTCACTTAAATAACTCTGGCCCACGGACTTGCCGCCTCCTCCTCGAAAAAGAAAGCACGGTAGCCAGCAGACATTGAGATCCGCGATGAGTATGAGTAGATAAAAGAAGCCATTACACGAATATATACACCGTTCACTACCGCCAACCATGATAAATTCGGCGAAGCACCGCCCGAACCATTAAGACAGAGAGATAAAACTTGGAATTGAAATGGAATTATTTGAATATGCTACCGAAGGTATCTTGAAGCTGACGGATCGCCTTCTTCGCTTGGCAATCTTGCAACGTTGCTGATGACAGTTCTCGTTCGCGCTGTTACGGAATCGTAAATCACTTATAAAAATGAGGGGGGAAGGTGGGGGCGGGGGGGGGGGAGGGGGTGACTGCTTGGGTAGTAGTTAAATACAGTACAGCAGCGAGAAAACAGTCATTATTAAAGAATGTTTGCTCCGGCTTAACATAACAGTTGTACAACAAAAAACATACACGTTTCGCCACTTATGCAGGTGGCACCTTTGCTACACAAAGTACAAGTGTGCGCACGTACACCAGTCTAGTTCTCCGACACATCTTGATAAGCATGTGGCAGGGGGCTACGGTTGGTGTAAATGTTAACCAGGAACAAACTGCTTTTTACAAATGAATTCTCCCGGCTTTTGGAACATCTTTTTTATTTTGCCGAAAACAATCAGAGGAGACGTTCAGCGGAGAGCAGGCTTAATTTGTTTAATGCGAACATTTACGGAGTCATTTTAATTTTCACTTTGATAGGGTCACCATCGTTAACGGATACTACCGAGAGCTTTGACTCATCGTTTGGGCTTCTGCTGGACGTTAATCTTGCGAAAATCGACGAATTTAAGCGACAAATTCAGCTTCTATACTTCTAGTCAGCCATGCCCTCTTGTTTTCGAGGAAGCGTTTGTGACGTCTTTGTTAGGTTGAGAGAACGGAGGCCATCTGTGTGTGTATATAGGAAGCCTCGGCACCAGACGCGTTGAGCGGAGTATAAACCTCTTTGCTGGCAACGGTGAAAAACACCACACGCTGTGGCGCCGTAAACTTTAACACCACTGTCCCGATTCAAGGCGTCGCAGTGTATAGGAGGCTGCAGAGTGTTCTCAACGCCTCCTTTGCTTGACCTCGGGCTCGGAGCGGTGCGTTGTTGCCTGCTCCGAAAAGAGCTCCGTAAAACGTTTCTGCAAAGATATGTGAAGCTGTGAAACACATGGCACACAGACGCCCGCTTGTGGAGATTATTTCGAGCCGCCGGCCGACCTTCGCTCAGCAGTATGCTGGCTTTAGTCAGTCCCGGAGTGAAATAGTTAGCAGCACTCAAGCTATGCGATGGCGCCGTTGGTGTCACTACACGAATAATCAATCAATCAATCAATCAATCAATCAATCAATCAATGCCTGGATTTGTAAAAGCACAATGAGGAAGCCCACGTTGTCAGCGTCCATCCGGAGTCCCCGCCTACGGGGTGCCATATAATGACGTTGCAGTTTTGGCACATAAAACCCGAGACATTATAATAAGTTGACGACTTCATGTGACTAGCTGTCAACGTAGTTATATGTGTGGACATTATTCTGTTGTGATCTTTTGTTGGAGTAGTTTTGTTTCTTATCTACCTTGAAAAGAGAAAAAGAAAAAAAGAAAGTCCAACCCATTTATGGCCTTTTTTACCGACATCGGGGTATAAGAACAGAGACAGTGAAAACTTGTGCCCGGGTTTTCTAATGCGTCATTGTCTAGTTTGTTTGTGCGTGTCGGGTTTCCTTGTAAGTGCGAACCAACTCGCTCAGCACATAGATTTATTGAACTAATTAAAACAATAGTTTCGTCAAAGCATACGTTGCTCAAGCTCTAACGATTTCCAGAACATGAACAGGTTCCATCCAATATGCGCTTTCGCGTCGCTCTGTTAGAGCGAATTAAAGCGAATTCAGAGGGAACTGGGAAATGAGCTGGAAAAGAAAAAAAAAAAAACACTGAGCGCTGTTTCTGCGCGAACTGGCTTCTAGGAGCCCAAACGTACCTTGCAAGACGCACTAGGCGTAGAGCGTTTGTTTTGATATGAAAGGATTTTCAGACGTGGGTTCGTCAAGACATCATTAGGGCTTGTTTGACATGCCGAAGTAGATGTCGCTTTAAGGAAATGTTTTTTTCCCCCTTCTCTTTCCTATGCTGTTCAAGCCTCCACTGCGAACAGTGCGCGCGCATAATGACTGTGTGCGCTGTTGAATGTGCACTGCTTAATACACGTGGAAACGGTAATGGGCAGGTATTCACATCTACGTTCTCTCCCGTTGGGAATACGCACCAGTTCTAAGCTAACGACCGACTGTCTTCAAGCGGTTGTCTGCACTCTGATAATTTTTATTGACAGGAGTGTCAAGGAAGTCTTTATACCGACGTTTATTTTAGTGCGCAGTGAAGGGGGCTGGTGTATTTTCTTTAATGATCTTCTTTTTTTTTTCCCGTTAACCTTCTTCGTACACTGTTGTTTATGCTGTGGAGAAATCTCACTCCCTGGCTCGCTCATTTGCACGCTGAATGGTGCCCTTCAATAAATGCAGGATCCGTGCCTGAAAGAGGAAGTTACCTCACCTCGTCCTGTGCTAATACGGAAAGCAGATAAAGTGACATTCACGGAAATGTGTGAGGCTTCATGCATTCTTGCGCACTTTTTGAGAGACCCTTAACGACCTTGTTACGACCTCCTGGAGACCTTGTGAAGACCTTGTACTGACCTCGCGGCACTTCCGTGGTATGTTCAGGAGAGAAATTGATACAACCGCTCCTGAGCACCAGTCCGGATGCACAGCTGTTTATTTCAGGTGTTCACCTTTATGGATGAAGAACTTCAGAGCGGCATCATTTACAACCATAGAAAGGAGAATGATAGGTACCAGTGCAATGACTGAGCTCGTTAATCTCAAGTAACAAACGAATATACTAGCTATCGGAAAGAAGAGCGGCATGCAGACTTACTATGCTTTAGAAAAAGAAAAAAGAAATAAGGAGATATAGAGAAACTCGGGAGCCTGGCCACGATCAGATAACAGCAGATCTCTTCACGGATGGTGGGCAGCTTATACTAGAAAAACTGGCAGCCTTGTATACGCAATGCCAAAAGACCGGGAAGCGAGTATGCCTGCTTAGGCCGGGTAGTGACGCTTCATCCGAACCATGAATCTGAGATAATTAGAAGGGTCAGAACGGGGTAGAGTTCATTCGGCAGGCATTCTCAGGTAATGAATGGCAGCTTACACGTGTTCCTCGAGAGGGAAGTGTAGAAGAGCTGCATCTGACTGGTATATACCTACGGCGCCGAAACCTGGAGGCTCATCAAAAGGGTTCAACTTGAGTTGAGAACGCCGCAGCGAGCAATGGAATGGAAAATGGTAGGTGTAGCGTTAAGGGACATGAAGAGAGCACATTGAGCCAGGAAACAGATGCGTGTTCGTAGCACCTTAGGAGAAATAAAGAGGAGGAAATGCGCGTCCGCAGGGCATGTAATGCGAAGGCAAGAGAACCGTTGGTCGTTAAGGGTAACAGCGTGGATCCCTAGAGAAGGCAAGCGTGACAGAGAGCGGCAGAAAGTCGGGTCGATAGAAGAGATCAAGAAGTTTGCGGGGATAGCGTGGTTGCAGTTAGCACAGGACCGGGATTAACTGGAGATTTATACGTGAGGTCTTCGGCTGTGCACTCTAGGCCGCTTTCTTCGCCGCCCTAATGAACGACCGACAAAGGACGAGACGCCGAGTGTTGTGTACAAAACTCCGCGTGCCGAGTGCCCCTCCTCGCGCGTGGGCGACACAAAAAAACCTACAGGAACGAATGAGGCAACCCAGAAGTGACGTTCGAAAGCAAGGACAGAGGACGAAGTGCCGTCGCCAAGCACTGAGAGGCATTCGACCACAAAATGGACTTCGAAGGGACGTCAATCCTCGAAAGCGAGCCCCAGTGGAGAAAAAAAAAAAAAGACTGTTGCTTTGAATCGTGGCACACCCAGAGGACGGCAGAAAACCTGAACCGTTCTCTGGGGACTCTCCCCACGGCGCACACGCACGGTCTGCACTCTACGGCCAATCGCTTTGAGTGTCGCCGCCCCGCCAGGGACAGTAAAACGCAGCTTGAATCTGGTACCAATCATAAATGAGGAAGGAGCCGTACTGCGTCCGACACGTCAGATCTCCCCAGCTAGAATCTTGGTTGGTATTTATGAGTTCATTCCCAACCAGACAGACGTCTGTCAGATGTTGACCTTCGGGCCTTTGCCCTACAGAGGGCGTAGACACGCTGCTGCTGCTGCTGATTACGATGACGACAGCGATGATGATGAAGAACAAGAGGAAGAAGAAGAAGAAGAAAAGTGGGAGGAGCGTTAATCAGGATTGAGCCCAATTGGCTACCCTGCAGTTCGGAGAGGAGACTGAAATGTGAGGAGTTCGAACGACGGACGAAAAGACACACTCAAAAAAGCGTCAGTTGCGCAGTCCACCACACGCGGCCATACTGGGTACCGCGTCTCAAGAAGCGCAGCACATTGCGTGTAGCTTGGCGCTTTGCAGTCGCATGACAACGCAGACGCATGACAACCGCAGACCCAACATCTCTTAAGTGCTTGACACCTAAGTGTACCAATGTTGCCGGAAGGGGAACACTTTCATTATCGTATACCGGCTTAAAAAATTACGGTGTACTCACTTTTCATCTACCGCAGAGACTTATGAAAAGTAATGAAATCGCTAAAATTTCATGAGAGAACTAATCATACGAAGGCTTGTTGTACAAGGGAAATCGAGGGCTGAAGTACGGCATTACGGCAGCGGCTCAGTTCATCTAGCTGTTTACCTACTCCGTCAAATGATGGCCGATACTCTCGGATCGCTTTGGCAACAGCGCATTTCGCCGTATTCCCATTGGAGACCGGTGCCTGTAGTGGGAAGACCCCCCCCCCCGACAAGCTCAATTCAATACCAGGCACGCTGGTTTTATAAATCCCTTAGAGATTGTGATAATAGTTCACAGTTATCACAAAATACGTCACTGGTTTCTTAGCTTTAATGAATGGGAGACCTAATTAAAGAGAAATCGTCTTTCTCTCTAAGCATGCACGACAAGTACTCAGAAGCGCTGCACGAGATTATAGACTGATAAAGAAGTTGCATTGCCCCGCCACGGTGGTCCAGTGGTAATGGCGCTCGGCTGCTGATTCGAAGGTCGCGGGATCGAATCCCGACCGCGGCGGCTGCATTTCGATGGAGGCGAAATGTTGAAGCCCGTGTACTGTGCAATGTCAGGGCACGTTAAAGAGCCCTAGGTGGTCGAAATTTCCGGAGCCCTCCATTACAGCGTCTGTTGATCGTAGTCATATTGTGGTTTGGGACGTAAAGCCCCAGAAATCAAATCACAGAAATCGCACTGCGTTAAGATAAAATTGTGTGATCTACGACAACCAGCAGGAAAAAGATGTGAGCAGCCTCACCAAGAAAAAAAAAGAAAAGAGTTATGCCGGTCTCGTGTTTTCTTTACGGGTGAACTTTCTTATTACAGCGCTCCCTCACCTACTTCGCCACTTTCGTTCTCTTTTTTCTCTCCCTTGGAAACTCGATTTTACACTCACTTCAGCGCTGTTCTAAGCATTCGCCGTGCTGTGGAGCACTTCCGCAGAACTCCTGAGAGAACGCCAGGTGTGCACCGTCATTGAAAAATTTCGCAGTTCATCTTTTCGCCAGCTTCACAGACTCGCAAGTCCAAGCACTACTTCTACTATCGGGCGTGCTCGAATTGATTGCTACATGGCGTTCATCTCTACACGGGCAGCTTTAGTCTTAGTTTTATTTTGTTTACCGCTATTGCCACTACAAATCACGCGCTGAACTGAGCGGCACAGAGCGATATTGAAGAGCGCCGGTGCTCGAGGATTTCATTTTCTCCAGACTCTTCCGATTATTTTCGGGCTTATAGGTGTCTGCGACATGCCGGTGCGAGGCCTATACAGAACATAGGCGGTAGTTATTTTTTTCTCTCTTTTTATTTGTTGCACTTCCTACTGGAAAGTTCTGCCATCACTGATTATCCGGTGCAGTAAAAAAAAAAAAAACTGATAATTCACAGAGAAAAAAAAAAGAAAGGGAAAGAGAACTGGTCAGCACTGATGCCTCAATTTCTTACTTTACTTCACTGTGGATTACCACGAACTGGCTCTATTTTCTATCATTTCTAGAACACGTTTCGGTTTGTCAACTTTTGGCACCCTCACCGGCACCAGCGAGACGCTGTGAATTAAGCCGAAAGAATGCGTGAAAAAAAAAAAATCCACGCCACGCGCTTTGAAACATCCGATCAATGGAGGAGATTTCAAACGAAGAAAAAGCAGAAATCTATTTGGAGCATCATCCCAATGACCGTACTGCAACTGAAGAACGGCTCGCAGTATTATTGCTGGGGTTTTACGCCCTCAACCCCAATCTCATTATGAGACATGTGGTAGTAGAGGGCTCCGGAAACGTCCACCACATGGGTCTGACGTGCACTGACGTTGCACAGTACGCGGGCCTTTGGTATTTCGCCTCCATCGCTATGCGGCGACATCGGCGGTCAGAATCGAACCCTGGTCTTTCGGGTCAAAAGCCGAGCGCCTTGACCACATTACCACCATGGTGACCGGAAGCGGCTTACTAGCAGACGCACGTAGCTGTGTTCATTTAATTCCTCAGCTTACAGTTATTCGCAGTGGCAGAACTACCCGGGACACGCATTTATTTGTTTATTTCTCCGTCTCTGTAGGCGACAGTAGGTGCTCAGTTATCATATATTCTAACGCAAACAAAATTTAGACAGTCTCGAAACAGTTATTTTGCAGGCTTGCCTCCCTGCATGATGACCATGGATACGGTCGATAAACGTTTTCTCTCTCTCTCTCTCTCGAATCGAATCGAATATATTTTGCTGCTGAGTTTGCGTTCGACTCGAGAAATCATTGTGTCGAATTCAAAAAAAAAAAAAAAAGGGGGGGGGGGCAGCAAAGGATATTGGACTCGGACTGGGAGTTTCGACCTGCGACTAACCTATATTTGTAAATTATCGTAAGCTATACTTAAAACAAAATTGTCTAGTTGCAGGTGAGCGCCCGTAATGCCGTTTCCTATCCTTCGTCTTGTCTGTTTTTCGCGTTGTTGCTATAGGAATCCGCGCCAACGCGCATATCTCAACTTTCGCAAGTCATCGTGGACTTGGAAATCTTACTGTACTCCTGTGTCGAGCCTGTGATTCCATTTGTTCCTGTCTCCAGTGAAAACCTTCGACAATAGCGCGTTAGCGTCGCGAGAGCACAGGCACATGCTATCGGAAAGTATACAGTTTCTGCGGCGTCGGCGTCGGCCTTCGTCGCGCCTCAAAGGTCAGCCGCGGCGTCTCCCAGAAGGAAGACGAATAGTCGGTGCCACCGCTATACGCTTCGAATCGAAGCGATCAACCCAAAGAGTACAGATGCGAACCGCTCTGCGCCACAGATCAATATATCTATCGCTGTCCCAAACGAAGGAGACCACGAGGAGGGGGTCGTGGATCGCGGCATTAGATATTTTGAGAACTCTTTTTGACGTTGTTTGGAACGACCATTCGGCAGATATCGCCGGCCCGGCTCGTGCACATACGACTTGCGGTCGGGGTCTATGTGAGCGGCCAAACGGTTTATGCCCGTCGGAAAGCAAATCAAATACGGCGTGGTCAGCGTTCCGTTTCCGCTTTGCCTTGCGGTTTATGTATACGCTACTCGCATAATCGTTTTGCTCTATTCACGGACTGAACTGGTCGATGGCGGTCGATTCGCCGAGACGCAGTAAGCGAGTGATTCGATATCTCGCACGATGAAAACATTTACGCGCCTTTTTTTATTTTTCAAGCTGAAGTCAGGTTCGCCTTTGTCGAGCCCGGCTTGACGCCTGAGACGCCGTACGCCTTCTCGTCTCGCCTTTGAGCGAGTTTTCCAAAAGAGAAAGCAAGTCGACTGCGTAACGCATTCTCCAGTTGCATAACTAATGCCGAAACGTAGCTGGCGATCTGAAGATGTAATGTTTTGGTCTTCGTGTGCACCGAGCTAAGCAGTTTCCATTACTCCTTTGCCGCTTACCAAGAACACCTTCCTTATATATAAAACAGCTTGTAGGGAAACAAACAGTGTGCGAATCTCTTAGCAACAAATACGAATGAAAGAACTTAAACTAGACAGAGCCAGAGCTTCTACTTCCTAAGCCACTGGTGGACGTGCAGTCGTTAGAAACGGAACACTCGCCGCTATCGAAGCATAGATTAAATATTTAGCACGAACATCCAGTTAACGGCGAACATTTCGTACGAGCGAAAGTGGTCTCCTAGTTTGATTTTACCCGCTAAACAACCCTTGTTCTCGCATGAAAGCGCGAATTTTTCTGGTTGCCGGAACGAGGCTGCCATATCTAAAGACTCAGAGAAAGAAAAAAATTGCCGGTGCATTTGGTAATGAAGGTGCAGCAGTTGGAAGACTTTATGACCATCGTGTGATGCCCTTGGACGTGTCCCACGAGTGGTATGTAATTCTTCTAGATATCTCTGGGCACGAGGTGGCACTGCAGAAACGGGACCAACATCAAAAGTTGGAGGCCTGTCCTCTGCACATCTAGGCTCTTTTCACTAATTCATGCCCAAGGTGGGCAAACAGCGCACTTCAAAGAGGACACAGAAAAGGCTTGGACACGACACTACGCTTGTTTAGTGTCCAAGTCTTCTCTGTGTTCTCGACCTAAGTGCACTGTTTGCTTATTTCGGGAATGAATCTACACCAACTCGCCAAAATTTCAACCTTATTCAGTGCCTCTTCCTTAAGGAACAAGAAAATGGGCAAAAAGCTCAGAATACGTGTTCAGTATTTATTTTGAGGCTGTGAACATGCAAGTTTTGTCGACGAGAGACAAACGATCTGACAAGGAGAGGCTTGGGCATGTTGGTGACGCATTGCAAACACAACGCAAAAATCGGGGACCCAAATCTGTGTCGTGCACTACTGTAGCGAGTGCTGTGAGCGTCTTCATTCAGTCGTGTTTAGCTTTAATTGCGTTCTTCGCAAAGAAAAAAAATGATCTTGGGCAGAAATCAGTGTTAATATTAACTGAGGCGTAGTTTCCTTATTGATTATATCACCATTCGGTTTTTTGCAGGAAATCCGCCTTTACTGCGTATCTGTGTATTGGCAAATCAGTTTTGTGGAATCTCGCAAGGTGGAGGTGGAAGACGAAATCTCGCCTCGTAGGGTATCATCCGTACGAAGTTATGTGAATGGAAAAATTTCCATCCATCAGTTCGTAGCACAGTGTAAGCTACGAATTTCCTCGTAGCTTCAAGCTTGAATTTTCCAACAGGTACAAGGGATTAAGAAGATTCTCCTTCCGAGAAAATCCATGCGAATTTTCGCAAGAAGCTTGAGCTGCACGCATGAACGCGAGGTTGGAAAGCTTTAAGCCGCAACGAAATTCTTATGAATTACCTTGTAGCTTTGTGCTGCAAACCGATGGATGGCAGTCTTCCATTTCACGTAAATGCGTACCGGTACTGCAGTAACGCTCTATAAGGCCAACCTTCGTCAAGCTCCGTCCACTGCGCACACGAATGCGGGACGGTCACTTAAACACCGTCGGATGAGGCATGACAGAGGACAGTGGGCGTAGACTCTCACGTCATCTCGGACAAATAAGCGCAGTTTTATTTCGCGAAGCGACCTCCGTTCCCCGGCGGTAGTCGCTACTCCAAGTACTTGCGGTGGGTGTTGGTGCCGAACAGGCCCGACCGGATCTCGGGCAGCATGCGCTGGGAGATAAGCTCCAGCCGGCTCTCAAGCGTGTTCGAGAGCAGCACACGGCCTTCGGAGGTGGCCAGAACCACGCCGCCGAAGCAGAGGTCTGGCAAGAAGTTCTTCGTGTCCACGGACACGGTGACCTTCAATTTGGTCATGTCCCGGTACTTCTTGGCCGCGCTCTCGGCCACTGGCTTCACGAGGGCGACGTCTTTCTTGCGGCAGATCACCTTCACGTCCTCCTTCAGAATCCTCAGCAGGCCCTGGCGATTGAAGGGCGCGCGTCTGACATACGAATACGTGCTGCGCTGTGCCTATGACAAGAGCACTACTCCAGTGTAAACGCGGCGAAGCATGACGAGCTATTACAAGGAACGTGTCACCGATGTGGCTCACAGCAATACGTTTATCGGAGTTGCCGCGTGAGATTGAAATTAGCACTGCTAGAGGACTTCTAAACAACCGAGTGAACCTAACGTTGGGGGTCAAATCGCTGCTGAAAATAAGCTGAAAGCATATCGCAAAGTCGTATATGTTGGTGTAACTAGACCGTAGTACACAAAATGGCGCGTTTTATTTCTATAAATGGCATTTTCCTGTTCACGCTACGATTGCCTATTATGTAGGCTGCCGATCACTTGCTGCGATCTCTAGCTTCACTTATGCAATTGGAATTGCGTGGTACGTTTGGCATCCCTATCGAGTAGTGGAAGTGAGGGACATATTATTTTGGAAGAATTTTTGAAGTATGCTGCGTCGGATCTCTTCGTACGATGAGGAGAATACTAAGCCCATACTCACGAATGGCACTTAACGCCAACGTTAAAAGCGTATAGGTAGACGTGCGGTGCTTCTTGAATAAAACTAGACACTGCGCTTCAGAATGCTGCCATCTGTAGAGTGTTTTAGGGAGGCTGCACACCTTCTCTTGCCAAATGCGTTGGACAAGAAACGAACTTGCACTCAGTGTCGTTACGTACGCTGTCGGAGCGCATGGTCGTAAATTGGGAAATCACGGATCAAGAATGTGACCAGTCACAACAACTAGTTAAGAAAGGATGCTGCCATCAGCCCAATCGCGCAGCCGTTGTCTCTCCTACCTTTACTTGAAGCTGAGCTACTGAGTAAAGGAACGCTTAAAAAAAAAAGAAAGCCGGGGCGAATCTCCTGACCTCTATCGAGTATGTGATCCCAGATAACAGCGGATCATATTGCCAGGTAGTCGTGACGATGAAGCACGCAGCAGAAAACGGTGCTCCCCGCAACAAAGCGCGAGCATCACAGGAAAGTGATAAAGGCGTTCCCCTTAAACAAACCAAAACAATCACTCGCGTCACTGTTTCATACAGGCCCCAACGTTAGACCTCAATCAGCGACAAAGCTGAAATCGCTATAACTCTGTCGCCTCCTACGAGATCAGGTGCGTGTATACCTGCAGGACGAGCTTCTCGACGATAGACTGGTATCGCTTCTGCTGTTTCGCGACCTGGCCGAGGCTTTCCCTGGCCTCCGCGAGCACCTTAATCACGTGCTCGTTCATGGCGCCCAGGAGCTGCAGCCGCGCCGCGTTCTTCACGTGCGAGCTCTGGATCTTGCGCTGGCGCTCGACCTGCTTCTCCTTCTTGGAGAACGCGTCCATGATCAGGATGCGCTGCTCCTGGATCAGGCGGCCCTTCTCCGTGTTGAACTCCTCCTCGCCCTTGGCGTCGATCTCTTGCACCTTGGACGGTGACGGCACGGTTTGTTTCAACACGGTTTGTCAATACGGCACGGTTCGTCGTCAACGCGGTAGTGACAAAGGGAAACGTTAGGTTCACGATCATTTCGAAGTTAGATGCACGTGTGTCTCCCTGCTAAAGTAGTAGTTGTAAATGTCTTTATTGGACTGTCTTGAGGCTTATCTGTTGAGCAGGGTCATAAGTACAAGAAAGGCGAGGGGGGGGGGGGGGGGCGAAGGCTGAAAGAGGTCAGTAATGATTCGAGAAAGATGGGGCTCTTGCGTACTCAAACTCCGTTACGCTGTACTAAACTTGCTAGTATCCTCGTGACTCCAGATTCGCAAACGAAACTCCCACATTATAGATGTCGTAGCTTTTACACGTACGTCGCAGAACAAACAAAGGCGTCTGACGTCGGGCGCTTGCTGCAATATATAGAATGCCATATGAACGTACTCCTCGGTCCGTGTTCGCAGAAATACAATTAGGCTGAAGATGTTCCTAAGAATAACTTGTACTAAATCTTGCGATAACAGATTTGCTGTTACAGATATACGATAACCGATGGCACCTAGCCAATGACAAAAAAAGTACAAGAGCTTGTATGAGAGTCCGGCCCACTATTGTTGAAACCTGTCACAGCGTGTCTTATGAATCCGTGGCTGATTTATTTATTATTTATTTATTTATTTATTATTTATTTATTTATTTACTTATTATTTTTGAATACTACCATCGTCACATGTGATCAAGGCAGGGAAAGGGGGGGGGGGGGGTGCAGCAGCAAGATCAGTCAAAATGTAATTCATTACAATTGTTCCCAAAGTAACATAGAATGGCAACTTAAACAACGATCGTCTTTGTCATTGAATGAACGCTTACATTATGCAGCACCAGGATCAACTGTAATTTCCTCCCACAGATATGTATAGCCTACGAGGTTTTTCTGAATATTGATTGCTGATGTCCTCGGTTATTTGGTTATTTTTATGTGTCATATCCTGAGTGGCGGCATATAGATTCCGGCACGTAATTCGATCATATGTTGAACAAGAAAGTACGACAAATCAGCGGTAAACATTTCTTCAGAGGGTAGTTTAACCCTATTGCTCCGCTTATAATATGAAATATCCAAAGGCAGCCTAATACACAGTATAAAAGCCTCACGACAAAAGCTTGAAGACATAACCATTTGAGACCGTTGTTACCTTATTGTGCGATGCAAGGCGTCTTTGAAAGTCGCCGCTAAGAGTTCAAATAGATGCAGTAAAAACGAAAGAGGCGACCCGACCCTGTGTTACGACGTCACGATTTCGAATAAGTGAGATGTAATTGTGGTGTATTACTTTAGGTTTACATGACACCTATAACTCGTCCCCAGAGAACGCATAAAACGAGGTCTTCGTTCTCATCGCTTGGTATAACGTAACGCGCGTACCACTTTTTTCTTCAGCGCCGGCATCCTGGTCGGCCGCGCTTGCCCACACAACAATAATACCTAGGCAAATCCACCCCCCCCCCTTTTTTTTTTCCCTCTAGAAATATCGATTTTCACCTTAAATAATTGCTGAAAAACAGCTGCTTTCCTCACATAGTCAAGGCCCTAAGCAAGTGCCCCTCACTCGCGAAGAATATTCCGTGTTAGGGCCTGGCCTAGACAAGCTCACTATTTCCTGTTCACCTTTAAATTCACGTTATTTGTAGCAGGTATACCGGTCTCGCTGCGCGCAAGAGAAGACAGCAGAATAGGGCAAGCACACAATGAGCTTAACGCATACCTTCTCGTTGGCCTCTTGCTCGATGAAGGCCAACATGTGCTTGATGGGCTTGGAGACGTCTATTTCTCCTGGTCTGCCAGCCATGGTGCGGGAATTTCAAGTGAGGTTGCTAGTAAATTCGGTGCTGCTACGGGTCAGAAACTAGCCTTCCGATCTCTCGGGCACTGTCGCGCCTTCAGTTTCTTCTTCTTCGTTGGTTGCTTCGCTGGTTACCTGGATGCGCCCCACTTTTGTGCATCGATTTCGAACCGGGCAGGGAGATGGTTTTTAAAAATAAAGAGCAAGGGTAACTTTTAACTAAGATTACTAAGTAGTTAATTACGAGAAAAAAAAAGCTAAATGTTACACGATAAACCTCTGTCGTGATTGCTCATCTCAGTCGGAAAAACAATTGCAAATTTATAAATGAAAAATAACGATGAAATAAGATCTATTTTAGTCCGCAAATCTGTTTACCTCGAGCCAAAGCGTCTCCTCGTTGACATTCCTCGGCAAAATTGTATAGGACACAGCGTATCAGTGAAGGTAAATTCAGAGCTGGAAATTGTGGTGAGATTGACAATGTGGGCATCCGACAGAGGTATACAGCAGTTAACACAGGTCAGAAAAGAAGGAAAACTAAACAAATACTTTTTTTTTAAATCCTGACAAGCGGAAATGACAGCCCGCTTCGCCTGACTCTTCTAGAAGTAGACCGTCGACAGGAGTGCCCCAGAAACGCTTCATAATAAATTTAGCTTCTTCGCGGAAAAGAGAAAGTAAGCAAGAGGTACACGCAAGCACAAGGGATTGCCGACGGCGAAACGGTAGTGCAGGGCTTACGCAAACTAGGTCACACAATTGTATTGAAAACGCACGCAGTTCAAAAAACGAAAAAGGAATGTCTCTAGAACGGGCTCAGGATTACTTATGCAACCTCAATCCCGTTTCTCGCCCAGAATTTGTAGCCCCGAGTCCCCTGGCGGACTGGCTGAAAGACGCCAGTCAACCGCCGGTATACCCGCCTTCGGTGGAAATATGTAGCTATAAAACAAGTACAGCAGTGGTTGCAGTAAAGAAAAAAAAGTAATAAAGAACGGAGAGGACGCCATATCGTACCCGAAAAGAAACCGCATAGGAAGCGAGCAAGTCGTGAACAGCGCCTTGACCCTATATCGGAAGCACTGGATTATGTAGCAGCTAGTACGCACACGTCAATGGAGAACGCCTTCGGGTCGTCGAGCGCGGGAGCTGAGCTCGCGAATATGCGTGACCCACTATAGTGCGCCGTAACAGATGTAAACCAGCATTTTACAGGATTTTATTATATGAGCTGTTTACGAGTCCCGACTTAACTATATGAAACAAAATATTAAATATTTCTCTGACTCCTTCCTCTGTTTTGCGTGGATGGCAAAAAAAAAAAAAAAAGAATAGACGGTGTAAATGCCGCAAACGGTGCAGTTGATGGTAGCGAATTGATTTGATTCTGACATTAGCGCAAAGTACGTGTATTCGTGAGAAGCTTAATGCAGCTCGCAGCACGGGCCAACTAGCAATGGGTCAGAAAACAGGAAGCGTCGTGAGCAGCCCTATGACCATTACTTGTCCCGCTAATACGTGCGCTGCGCTACCGCGAATAAGTCTTCGAATTTTAAGGCCAGAATTTTCAATAAGCGGAGATCGCTCCAGTGTATCCTTTATTAAGGCGACCTTGGACGACGTCGGTGTCGACACGAACGATATGGTACAGGAAACACCACGGGACCTAAGGAAAGCCTGAAGTGAACCACGCTTGCTAGCTATGTACTAGAGATGAGTAATAAGTACCAATGTTAAATAATGATTGCTCAGTGATGGGACTCGAACCCGCGACCACATATGACTCGAAGTGAGGACCTTGACTGGAGTCGAACCCCAGCCTACTACCGTTCAAACCTTCTAAGACTCAGGGCCTCTTAAGAAGCGTGCGCACTATCATCACTGTTTCCGTTACTCTTGCAGCACATCCTTCCACAACCTAGGGCATCATAACTTCCATTTGACCTCTTGAATGGAACACGAAGAAAAGCTCGTTATAATGAGCTTGAGAAAAGAAGCTCATTCTGACGACCATTTTTTTTTTTTTAAGATCACTAGAATGAGCTTGAGAACAGTATGCAACGCTTTTGCATCCTGTCCGGGCCGGTGTGACGCCTATGACGTCACTCACACTCAACAGCACGGCGCCATAGCCCCAAACAACTGTGGGAGAGAGAGAGAGAGAGAGAGAGAGAGAGAGAGAGAGAGAGAGAAGAGAGAGAGAGAGAGGAAAGGAGGCAAGGGTGTTTGTCAGCATGGAAGTGTTCATCTACATGCTACATTTCACAATGGAGAATATGAGAAATGCGCTAGAGAAGAAGACCATGAGAAGAAAAGTCAGCAAGAGAACACCTACTTAAGACACGCTAACGGCGGAACAAAGAAGGTCAAGCAGGGTCGTAATATTTCACGCGCACGCCCAGATGATTTGGTACGTCGAGGGCGGCACGTCACGCGCGTGTCCTTCGTTGACATACCACCACGTACGAGTCGTCTCAGCACAGGGACAGCGCCCAACGAATTACAGACAGATTGGAATTCCCAAGCAACGACTGCCCCGCGAAAATTGTTCCCAGAAGGCGCGCACGCTATTTTCCGCCCTGGGTTTCTTTCAAGATTCGTCGTGTTTCACGGGAGAAGTATGCGTCGCGTGAACCGGGATCATTCGGCCCAGCCTTTCATTTCTTTGAAAGAAGAGATAAGGAGAAGAAGAGATGAGCACCCGCCCGCCAGGTGAGATTCCGGTGGAATCAATCTTTAGCGAAGGACACGAAGCAAAATATTGGTGCCTTGACTCTCTACACGGCGCTAAAATGTAGTGAATTCCATTTTACGAGGTTAGGTTACTGTAATGTCCTCAAGAGCTATATACATGAGCGCACGCACACACACACACACACACACACACACACACACACACACACACACACACACACACACACACACACACACACACACACACACACACACACACACACACACACACACACACACACACACACACACACACACACACACATTGTTAATTCTGCAGCAGGAACAAGGGAAACGGGCAGAGGTGAAAGAGCATGTCACACCGCAATTTTCCGCATTTTTCTTGTCACCCTTTAGTAAAGAACAATAGAATCGCGCACTCTATGCATCTGGTTGCACGTCTATACGAGATAGTGTGCAGTGAACTTACGCAACAATAATTGCTGGGTTTCCAAATGCCAAACCATGATTCATTATGTAGCGTGCACCGTAGTAGAGGGCTCCGGAGTATTTTAGCCACCTGAGGTTTTTTTAAGAACTAAGTAGAGTAGGTCTTTTCTGCACTTTTCCCACATCGATATGCGGCACGGGATTCGATTCCGTGACCTCCGATCTGAGCAAGCCAACAAGCACCCTAGAACATCAAGCTACCACGGTGGGTATACAGCGCATTTACAGTAAGCCACGATAAAATGTAGGCGTCCTGTCGTAGCTTCATTGCTTGCCGCCTCCGACGCCTATTGAGGGCTCCTGAATTGCTTTCCTTGTGTGGGCTCTATTGCGCCGTTTGTGTTTTCCCTCTCCTCCTCCCAGCTTCCCGTCGTATACCGTGTCTTAGAAAACCTCATAGTATCTCTTCCGACTTTCTCTACCCATTTCCGTAGGCCCCCTTTATGTATCCCCCTTTATCTAGCTCGTCGCTTAGAATTAGGACATACCATGAGAGAGAACTGGCGCTTCCCCTCTTTCTGTCTCTCTCTTGCTCTTTAGGCAACCAGCCGTTACACGTTGGCAAACCTCACTTGGCATGCGATGACTACGCCTCCCGCTACACCGCGCCAATTTCAATTGCTATAGGGGCAGTTCCCCCCCCCCCCCCCCCCTCTCGCTTTCAACGTACAGACGTGCACGTTAGGCCGATGGTGGTATAGGCGCGTGTAATCGATGTCTCGCCGCGGTCCGCGAGGCAGTGTAGTCGACCCTGGCGCATTGCCTACTACCGCACTCGGTCAGTACAGGGGTAAAACGAACAAGGCGAAAGGGGGGTGCGCCCTATTATCTTTAGTGGTACTGCGCCCAGAACCGCTCTGCAAAGGTGGCTCCTCCGCACTACACAGCGCGTTTCGCCGCAATGGCCAATCGTGGAGCGCGACTGGCATGTGAAAGCACCGTACACGGGCTATAAGGGCTTGCCGGGCGTTTCGGCGTCGTCGCCATGACGACGACCTCGAACGGGAGTGCACTGCTTTTTCTGCACGCTGTCCGCGACACGTCCCGAAATGAGTCGGACATGGGAGAAAAATAGTAAAATACTTTGCTCGCCACCCCCCCCCCCCCCCCTCCCTCTCAAGCCGCTTCAGCGTTCCGCTGTAGCGTCAAACCACGTCCCTCGTGCCAAGACTGACCTTCTACGCAATAACGATCAGCGGCGAAAGCGATACGGCCTCCGCGGTGGCAGCGGCGAACGGGAAGAGAGTGAACCACGTTTTGGCCTACTGACCACTGGCGCCCAGGAGGCAGTGTATAGGCGCTCAACTCCCTCGTCTCTACACCTCGACGCGGCGCCGTAGACGCACGTGTCTACACATCGGCGCATCACAGCGCGGCTAGCACAGGCACTGCGATCGCGTCGTGGGGTGCGTGTTGTGCGCAGATAAGCGTTACATGAAAACCGTCGTGTGCGCGCATCAGACCGCTGGCGCCTGTTTTTGTGTCGCTTGGTCGCGCCAGTTCATGAGGATTAACGGTATTTTTATGTAGATGTCTTTAATATAATAATTGCTGGGGCTTTACGTGCGAAGACCACGATCCCATTGTGAGTCACACTGTAGAGGTGGGCTCCGGAAATTTCGAACACTTGGAATTCTTTAACGTGCACCTAAATCGAAATGTAACCTCGAAATGTAACCTAATTTCGTTGTTATGTTTCGATGAATGAGAATACTAATGGGCGTGATAAGCAAGCCGTAATACTTTGGGATGCGTATCGTGTCTGTTATGGTGCTCTATATTCATATTTCGTGCCTTATTAAACGGCCTGGAGAGGTAACCGACCAACCTTTCAAGAAAGCCGGTATGCGCGTAAAGTGAGAGATAGTTTATTCTCAGTTCAGTTTTCGATGTAGTTATACGACGGTAATTGTGTGTGTCTGCTCCCTCCCCCATCACCTTACTAGGGCGGAGGAAGTTGTGCTTAGGAGACTTCGGGCCGGTGTGGCCCTTACACCGGCAGTAATCTCTGCGTGGAACTGGTGCACCATACCACTTGGTGATACGTGTCCGTATTGTTCTGTTCCCGTGACGGACGCAGATGCACACCATATTATATGGGCATGCGCTCATCTCATATGGATAGCGTTCCCGTCTCCTTAAACAAGACGGTGTCCGCTACTGTGCCTCGACTAGTTATGATCGTTGGATACACGACAACATATACCACAAAACACTACTTTATTTCATACACAACACAGGACCTGCAGCACACATTTAACACACCATAAACTATGCCTTAAGGGCAAGCCCATTTCGCAATAAAAAAAAAATGTGTGAATCCTCCGTATTTCATCTTGTTCATTTCTGGAGTGACGCCGACAACGCACATGTCCGTACGTGCGGCGATGGAGATTGGGAGGGGGCCAATGAAATAATCGATTTTCCAAGTTGGATGCGGGGAGATGGCGCCGTGACAAGTTTTTTTTTTTCCAATTTTAGCAAGAGAGAAACGGGGAAAAAAAAGTAAAATGAAGCGCTTTTACGAAGTTGAAAGCGTCGCGTCGTCTTCGTTTTCGACTCGATGAAGTCAGTGACAGGTGGTATTACTCAAGTCCGCTCACAACACACGACAAGCGATGGGTTCTTCGCCAGTACATGTGTTGGGCGAAACGCATGTGATGTACAATACAGAAGTTTAGTGAGGAGGGTCGTCGATGCCCGATTAACTCATAAACCTTTAACTCGCTGCTTGCAGTATCGCCGCGCCACTTTAAGAGCGCCAGGAAGATTTCAAAGCGACTGTGTGGGTTCCTTCAATGTTTAAGTGCCGCTTCGACACTCAACCAAGAGAAGACTTTGTCTTCTTACCATTACCTAGAGGGAAAAAATGGCGATGTGTCGCTGTCGTATACACGGGCATGCTGGGATGTGTCGGATTCGGATTGACATCGTTCGCGAAGAGCCAAGGCACGGAATCTGCGCGTCTGGCTGGAAAGCGTTCCGTTCCTCACAATGATCACTTTGCACCATTATGACCTACCTTTTTCCTTAGCATTAACCAGAAGGAAGTTTTTTTTTTTTTTCTGAGCATTTCTGCTTGAATATATCACTCTGTGAAACCTGAAAAGTGGCGACCGGCAGTTAAAGTCGAAATAGAGACGACGACGTCAGTGTTTGCTAAGCGTCCCTTTGTCGTGTTTCTTCTCGCCGTTTGATTATGCCTTGCACGTGAGTAACCTTTCATTGTATAGATGTGGTGCGGGTAAATGATATCCGTTACCAATGGTGGCTTCGTTTTAGGGGAGCTTTATTTATGCAGCCATATCCACGTTTGAGTCCAAGCCCCGCTCAAGGCCTAGCCAACACAAGCCTCGCAGACGCCTATATCCCCTCATTCCCATGCCGGCACAGTGCACCTTAGGAAACTCGCATAGACAGTGGCGCCACATCTTCCTCTAGGTATCATTGTAAGAAACTCTTATGGCACTAAGGTTGCCCAATCTAGCGTTCATTCTTGCGAGCTCTCACGTTGCCTGAGGGGCCGAACAAACTTTCCTTGCCGCCTCTCACCTCCCTGTTTTGCGCTACACCAGATAGGCACGCACTTCAGCGGGCGAGGCAACGTGTATAGCCGCGGTAAAGGAGAGCGCGCGATCGACCTAAGTAGATATTAAACGTCGTAAATCGTTTTAGACCCAAATACTGCCGGCCTCATCGGACCCGGGGGACCACTTTCCTGCGGCGATGCTTGCGCTGCCCACAACACGATATCCCTGCTTACGCGCAATATTCTGGGCTCGAAAAATTTATTGCCGAAATGCTCGTACATCGATGGGAAGGGTATATAGGAGGCGACGAGTGCGGGAGAAAGTGATGAGCTGCTGTGGACGGAGGTGCTTGGAGCTTAGATTTCTTTTATCGGTGCGACGGCGATGCGTCGGAATTCAACTATTACTTACAAGAGCGTTTCTTTATGAGTCCCTCGACCATTACATGGCTGCCATTTTTCTCATGCGTGGTTTGAATGAAAAAAGAAAATAACAAGAACGCAGAAGATAGATCCCTCGAGTAATGTGTCTTGTGTTACACGAATTCTTTCCAGCATTTTGTCTCGAGGCGCGTGCGTTAAGTGGCGTCTTGCTGTGGCAAAAACAAACAATGCTTCGTCTTCTTACGCAATAAAGTGCGCGTATTGGTACGAAACCACTTCGTAAGGCGCGAACCCTTCGTTGCAACTTGTTACGCAACGGTTGATATCAAACTCTTCGCGGCGGCAACATTTGTCCGCGATTTATAGCTCGGCAATGAGTTACGCTGCTGACGCAAGATGTCTGCAGAATCTTTTTTTTTTGTTATCGTCAATATTTTTTCGTTGTTCTTTTCTTCGCGCATGTTCTGTCGAAGGAACGTCGAAGCGCCTATGGCGCTGGGGATGCTAAATTCGTCCTCGCAATCGCAGTGAGCGGTAAATCATAATTATTGTGTGGTTCGCAACCCCTCGAGGCACAGGGCGCTTAGAACGTTCACCCAGCAAGTGCTATCACTGGCGCAGTTCTCTTTGTTACCGTTCAAATGAAAATCAATATCGACAGATTGTGCCGCTCCAAATTTGTCGCCGTCTGGAGGCAGTAAAGAACGAAAATATGGGGCACATGAGGATGGGATGGTGGTGTTAAAAGTGGATGTCGTGCTGCTTGCATCAGGCGAACATTTTGCTGTTTTGGGCAATAATAATAATAATAATAATAATAATAATAATAATAATAATAATAATAATAATAATAATAATAATAATAATAATAATAATAGATATACTTTTACGTGCCAAAAACAAGAGATGATTATGAGGCACTTCCGTAGTGGAGGGCTCCGGAGTAATTTTGACTACATGGTGTTATGAAACGTGTACTTAAATCAAAGTGCACGGTTTCCTGGATTCGAGCCCGCTACCTTGACCTTCGCAAACCAACACCCTAGCCACTGAGCTACCTCGTCAGGTTGTTGTTTTTGACTATAAGATGTTACACTTGTCACCTAGGCGAAGAGGCGCGCTCTCTCCTCCTCCTATAGGTGCAACCTGGAACAGTGATCGAAACTGACCTGCTACGATGATCTTGCAAGTGGACGGTGCGTGCCGATTCTCAACCTTGCCTGGCTCGCCTACGCAGCCTTTCTTTTTCTCTCCCTTCCACCTCAACACAGGAAGTTCAGGGAAGCAATGCTATCGCATTTGTACTTTATGCGGGACGTGACTGCGACGGCGAAGACAGCTCCTGAAGTGTTCGCGCAGGCGCCACTATTGCAAAATAGGATTACCGGTTTCGAAATGGAGTCATGGAGACTTAGTGGTGAAGCTGTTTCGGGTTGATATTGAATAACTTAATTGTCTTAAGCTGTACCCGAGACACAGACGTGTTCTCGAAACACGTCTTTCGCAGGTGTTTCTTGTCATTGGTCAGTGCCATTGCTAATCATGCATACAGGACGTGTACAGTGATTCATTGTACCTGTCATCATACCTCTGTCTGCATCTGTCTCTCCCTTTTGTATACTTACCGCTGTCAGGAGTAGCAGGCTACAGAGACTCGGTCTCCAGGCCCACTTCTGCTCCTTTCCTTTGACTAAGCGTTATCTTCTTTTTGCTAATCACATGTTGAACATCATACCTGGCTGAAATATCATCTTACGAACAATTCTAGCACAATTTGTTCTTGTGAGCTCGCGATCTGTACGCATCTGATTATGCATATGGCCTACGTCGGAATCCTGCTGCCACGATAGGGAACACGACAGTGCTCACACTTTAGAAAGATAATATTGCTGGGCAAATGAAAACAACTATATAAATGTTCATCAAATGTTTATGGCAGTGCTGGATATCACCGCTTTGTGCGAATGAACTTCTAGGTCCGCATAAGCAACGATTATTTTTCGTAGAGACTTTTGTTGGCGGCGTCTTGGCTTCTCCAGCGATATGTCTAGCATCAGAATTGTCTGACGTTTGCCCTTATGAACAGCCCTAGCATAAGATGATTTTGTAAATGAGTGCTGGAACAGCATTTTCTTGCCATCCTCGAGAACGGTATTCCAGCAGGACATACGTGACAGCGAATCCCTTCACGTGACTACCGGTTCATCCCAATCCGGGTTCATTAAAACCGTTACTCGAACTTGTGATAATGCGTCCATGACAGAAAAGCAGCGATTGCTTCTTTTCAACCTTTCTTTATATAAAATGACCCGGGGGAAGTGCCCAGCCCATTCTCAGCGAGCACTTCCGAAATGGCTCCTCCGCTACAGTGCCAGGAGCGTCCCTCTATTCATGTTGCGAACTACACGATGCCATCATGCGCCTACCGCCAGAGCATTCTCTCAGACAAAAGTAGGGTCGCGCGACGTGAGAAAAAAGAAGAATCCTTGTTAGCGCAGTCGTTTGCAAACACTAACTTTAGCAACCGCTGCTGTTTGAAAAAAAAAAAAGAAAAGGAAAGAATGGAAAAGCTAGAAAACGACTGAGTGGAGACACTCAGGAGCTCCTCTGTCGGCGTAGTCATGCAAATGAGCTCTCCTTCTGGTCGGAAGGTTCGCCATTACGAATACTCTCCGCCTCTCTTCCCGCTTTCCCCCCTTGCTTTTCTTCTACGAGGAAAGGTCTAGGGGAAAGTATGTCCCCACAGGCATGGGTGTAGGGTACGATAGGCAGCGGAGGAAGCTACGAGAATAACTGGGACAAGCGACACCAAGTAAATAGAGCGGGAGGAGGAAAGCAAAGAAAAGAGATGAAAGTGCTTCCGAGCGAGCACGGGACAACTCTTCCGGCCTTCGTTCCCTAATGGTCTTCAAAACGAACCGCCCTATTCCCCCCCCCCCCCCTCTCTCTCTCCCTCCCACTCCTCCCTCTTTCTCTCGATCTTACTGGGGCTCCGGCCCGGGACACTTAGACTGGCGGTGGAGGTAGGGACAGCCATCGATTCCTGTTTCGTCTATTGCACTTATAGTTGTCTCCATTCCCATCTTCGTTACGCTTTAATTCTTGTTTGACCTTTCCTGTCCCCGTATCCGCTTCGCTATCATGCGTCGACCACGTGCTTTATGTGGCTTTATATAGCTTTTTTCACCCGTTCGTGCTAGTAGCAGCGAAAGTGGCTCTATTTAATAACGGCACAGAAAAATATTCTAAAGAACGAAAGAAGAACGAACCAACATAACCAGTTTGGTAAGTCTTCCTTATGCCCTCGCCAAAGAAGCGCTTCGCAAAGGCACTACCCCTCCTTCCGCAAGTCCTGCTCGAAGTCTTTCGCAGCCTTGCTGCGTACGGTACAGACTTATTGTATTTCCATCGAGGGTTACACGTTTTACGGGCACTACACAACACGATTAGTCCATTTAGATGTGTGCTCCCTTTTTTTCCCACCGCATTTTCTTTCCCCCTTTTCCCTATTGTTCAGCTCCTCTCCGAATTGCCTCACAAGACCATGCATTTTTTTCTTGTTATTCTTTCCTATTATGAAGAGTCATTCCTTCTTGTGTAGGAATTGCTATAGGTATTTATTCTTCATTCAATTTGAGACGGTTGTACCGCCATGGCGCGCCACCGGCAGTTCATTTGACGTGGCTTCCCAGGACGTCCCCCCTAAATTCGTTCCTAAAGAAAATCTGAGTAACTTATTCTCAACGCACGCGGGAATAAAGTCGGTAGCCATTGAACAACGGCAACAGAACGAGTGACGACGTGTTATGCACCAGACGCGTCTTTCCTCAGTGCGTACATATACACCGACTCTTCTTGGAATACAGAGTGCGCGACTTCGCACTGTAATGCATCTATTTCGTTGAAAGACAAATTCAAGTTACGAACAATCCCATCATAAGAGGTCTGCTTTAGTTTTCCGAGAGACAAATGAACGGAAGTGTTCTGTGAACTTTAGCGCAAACCATACGACTCTAAAAAAAAAAAAACAGAAAATAAATGAACACCAGATACTTTACTACAGTGATTCCAGGAAACATTCTTCTTCCTTCTTCGCTCTACTTTGATCACTGCCGTGCCTTTAACCGGCGAGTTACGAACGACCTCGAACGCAGTGAGAGAAAGCCTTGAGAAGGTATTTCTAATGGTTCACAGCAAGGGAGCGGAAAACGCATTCATCATGCCTCCGCGAGAGAAACAGGTAAGAAGTGTTGTCGTAAGACAGGCTATCATTAATGAAAAGCAGCTCGGAACGAGTCCCCGCATTAAATTCGAGCTCGAAGCAAACCCGGTGGTTTATGCGAGCGAGTTTATGCCGCGGAACTTCGCAAATACTAATTATGCATGATCGAGCATGCACTGGCGCGTTCCCACCAAGTTTTCCTCGCGCAAGCTGGCGTGAGTAAACGTGGACCTGCGCTTTTGGTGTCATTGTTAGCGTTAACAAATGCGTGCAGTATGGAGAGAGCTACAGTTTTCGGGCTTCGCCAGGCCCGCTGTACTCGCAAATTCCGCAAGTACAACAGAAACCTTGCGCTAGACAAGCGCGCTTATAATCTGGCGTATTGCCAGGACGCAACCATTGCAAGCGGGAAGCTTATGAGTGTCGAAGGTCATTCGCATTTATGTATCGCTGCATGACGAATAGCTTTAGCTCGTTATAAAGACACCATAGTCGATATAATTCGATATAAGGCTGCACAATGATGTAAATATAAGCAATGCGACTGAACGCATTTAGAAGCATTATAAATGAGTTTGTACGTAGCTTGCTGGTTTCGACTTCGAATCGGACTTCGACATACAAGCTATGTATTTGTAAAAAAAAAAAAAATGTTATATAAACGTTAATGTCCGCCAAAAGAAACGGCTCTATCTGCAGCAACTTCCTTACAGTTAACAAGCGCGAGTTCTGTATGTATAGTCTGCTGCACAGTTTTTATGAGACAGAAATCTGATCCCACCGACGGCTGCGTCCGCACTCTCATCCGTTCGCTTGACGCACGAGCGGCACTAGGCTTTCCCCTGTGCATTGGAAAGCCCAAATTTGGTCCACAGTGCGCGCGATCTGCATGCATGTATGCATGCCTAGGAACAGCGCAGAGGTACACTTGTGGCCTAATCCCGGCGCGTACGTATTCACACGGCAAAACACCGACATCGCCGTGAGCAGAGTGCCAGACTCTTTTTTCTTTCTTTTTTCTTCTAAGCCGGGAGATGTACGGAAAGTTTCGGCCGGAAAGTAAAATAACGCTGAGCTTAGCTGGGACCGAAGGAACTGCGAAGTACGCCCACCTGCATACCGTCGTCGCCGGAAGTCCTGACAAGTGCGCGAAGTATTATGGGCCCACAGTTGCCACGTTCCATTTGTGGGAAGCTGAGCGAGGGAAAGCGAGGAAGCATGATCGAACATGATTATAAGGACGGGACAAGGAAAGCATACACTTTAGACGAACGCCAATCCTCAGAAGATGCACGAAGGGAAAGGGGAATAAGTGAAAAGGAAGGAGTCCACGCACGAACCACATTAGCTTTCGTTTCAAAAGAAGCGCGACTATTACTGGGAAGTACTCGAAGGAGACGCAGGCGCTCAAGAAATCAAAGCGAATGCATGCGTTTTCCACTCCCTCCCTCTCTTTCCTTGCAGCGTTTTTTTTTTTCTTCTTTTTTCTCGTACGTTTTGGCTCTTTCGCTCTACGCTCTACTCTCCGCTTAGATTCGCTTTCGTCCCGCAGTTTTTCCTCGGCATTCTGGGCTGCACAACGCTGCCTTGGTCTAGATCGTCCCACGCCTTCAAACTTTCCCTCCCACGCGTACATGCAGGCAGAACGTACTGGTTTGCGCGTGCCCGCGGTGTGGAGGCCGGCCGACGTGCCTACGGCGTTCGCGGAGCCCCTGCGAGCGTGGCTTCCCAGCGCGCACACCTGCGATGGGTGAAGCACGAACTTTATGGCCGTGCCAGCCGGCCGACCGGCCGACAATGAAAGCGCTAAGAACGCGCGAAGCCCGGCACTCCACCGATATCACGTACGATCGCACACACGGGCGCCGTTGTACAACGCGCTGCTGTTGCGTACGTATACCCACGGTTGTTCGCCCGGGATGCCTTTTCTATCGGGCAAACGTCGAAGGGAGGAAATAAATGCGACGAAATTGGTGCGCACCGAACGGCCGGCCGTTAACGTTTCCAAGGTTGCCCGCCGGTTCTGAATAGAGCGCGCGCGTTTGAGTGTCCTTCATTGAACGGGGGATATTTATAGTGGTTGTTTGATTCGAAAACCCGTGCAGTCGGGCCAATTTTGATCATACTGTATTTTGGTGTAGACTGGTTTAAGGCGAAAACTTATTGATCAACCTCCCACCACTGAACGTCTTTATGGCCCTTTCCCGGCTTCACGAATTGCTCGTTTTGAGGTTTACTGCGACGGCTCAAATTTCGTACCGGCCATTTTATTCTCTCTTATTTAACCCAGTTAGGAAGCATGGAATAAAGCCCGGAGATATAGAATGTTCACACGGCCGAGTCTAAATTACAGTATACCTTGGTGTATGCCACGTTCGACTTATTTTAACTAGCATTGGATACGGATGCAGAAACAGTTGCCTTCATCATTCATCCCTACACATATTCAGTAACTATTATCCCGTTTACTCATAATAAATGGCACCTTATTTTCTACGTTTTGTTACGTCCCCTACAGCAAGGATTCATACTCTCGTCCTTTACTTACAAAGAGGAAATGGGCCCATGCGCTTGTACATCAAAGAGCATTAAAACACACACACACACACACACACACACACACACACACACACACACACACACACACACACACACACACACACACACACACACACACACACAAAGAAGAAATCTCACACAATTTCCTGTTTTAAAATAAGACTGCGGCCATTTCCGCGATGTTGATATTACAAATTCGAGATTACAATTTACAGGAAACAAAAGATTCACCCGGAGATTACTGCTCCATTTTTCTTTTCTTTTTTCCCTTCACCAAAGGAACATCCTTATACAGAATGGCAAGAGCCAAGCTTAAGAAGCATGTCTGCACGAACCGTAAAAAAAAAAAAAAATGTGGCCGTCGAATTGAAACACAAAAGCTCACAGACCACGCGCACGCATGCAACGAAGACAAGGCTCGAGTGGATGTCGAGCGTTGCGCGCTGCAAGATCCGTTCGCATCCTCGCGCGCTCTGAAGAGCGAAGTCGCCGGGAGGCAAGTACGTGCTCGCGAATCCAACTTTGCAATCATGGTGCCGGAGGAGACGGTCAGTAAAAGCATGCTGTAAGGGTCGCTGAAGAAAGATAAATAAAGACAAACAAACAAAAAGAAACGAAAGATCGGATATAAGGTGGCTCGAAACTGAATATAAGCAAGAGATAATAAATCGGAAGAAAGAGGCCGGTAAAGCGGTGATACACCCTGGGGCGTCGCTTTCGTTTCCGTTTCCGCCGTTGCGCTCAGTCCATTCTCCTCAGTTGCAAAACTGGTGGCGTGTTCCAGAACCATCCAGTACCAGAGACGCGCGCCCCCAAAGTAGGGTCTCTTTTTTTTATTATTGTTTGCTCTTCTTCCTTCCGGCCATAAATGCGGGAAGCGTCCTTCCGTGGGCGTTCTTGTCTTTCTTCCTTTATTTTTTTTTGTCTCTTCCACATTACGCTCGGTCCCTCGCTTCCGAGCTCATCATTTTTCCCGTTAACCGCACTTCCGAAACTAAATCACCAACATGATTTAAACCGTGCGCGAGTAATTTCTCTTCTGGCGTCCGCGTTTTACCAGTGTGCTTGTATCCTCGTCCTTCTGGGTGTTTGTATTTGTTTTTCAGCTTTTTCCCAACGTTGTCCTCTGCCAGCTCCTTGTTTTCGCTGAAGGTTATAACCGCACACCCTCTCAACCTCCCCCCCCCCCTCCTTACCTTTGACACACGCACGCACAAACGCCCTACGAACGCCACACATGTACTGATATAATTGAATGCATTTATCACTCGTTTCTTGCGCTGATGATTCGCTGCGCGGGGCAGGCCGAGACACAGTAGCGGGCGCGAGTTAACAGCCGGACTAGAGCTTACAATATGTTTTCCATTCGCAGAAACGCAGGGGCGATTTCTCAAATATTTTCGTTCATGTGGGCTGTGTGGCCGTCTTAGTGTTACATGCGTCACGTGCTTGCGTTACAGGTGTCGATATCCAAATACGACCACATGTTTCAGCACGTCTTCAAAAATGGAGGTATAGTCCTGTCAACTGTAATAACGAGCTCAGCAGACGCTTATGCATCACAAGTTTTTTTTTCTTTTGTTGCTTATTCACCGCATTGTATTCGGCAACGCTGGCCGTCTCCCGTATACCCTTAGCCTATGCTGCGTCGCGAAATTCCATTTTTTTTATTGCCGCTTGATGCGAGAGAGAGAGAGAAGTCTCAGAAACAACTTTATTTTCGAGACGTGTGTTCTGAGCGGGCTAAGCTTCAGAGTCATCTTGGTGGAGCCGACTTCTTCTGTCTCTCATTCCCATTAGCAGCCATTGTTTACCTCCAAGGTAGTGCCTGGTGAGATTTCTCCTGTGCGTGATTAAACAATGAAATTTTGTTCAAAACGCCGTTGATTGATGAAATAAACCAACGAAAGACGCCAGACGTTTCTAAAGCAAAACGAAAAGACGCCAGATGTTTCTAAAGCAAAACGAAAAGACGCCAGCTGCTTAACGAAAGACGCCAGGTGTTTTCTAAAGCAATGGTTTTATATTCAAAACCATATCGCGATACAGGTTTGTCAATCGTTTCACGTCAATTTTATCGGGCGAATTAACGGAAGAAATTTCACGGTTTAACCGATGATTACTTCCAGGAGCTTCGCCCAATCTCATCATCATTCACCTCGTGGATCTGCCGTCAATTTTTTTTTTATTGCCGCTTGATGCGAGGAAAGTGTACGCTCACGTCGCCTTGGTAAACGCCTGAACGCTTCGGAACATTATGACAGAACGCCATAGCAAACTTGCGGCTGTTACGAGTCCATCGAGTACACCCTTTGACGCTCCACTTCTTTTGGCGACCATAGGCCGATTGGACGGCAGGTCGGCCAAAAGAAAGAGGACACCGCGAACTTCATTTTCACAAGCATCCATAATACTATGAAAACACCTGCACGTATCTTTTACACATACTCTACTTCCTGAAATCTTTAATGTTTTGATTGATTGATTGATTGATTGATTGATTGATTGATTGATTGATTGATACGCTGATTCTTGCTCCTAGCAGGAACCCATGGCAATTATGATATATTACTGGCTTGGATACTGTCATCAGGAGATAAAGATGAAATAGAGATGATGTTAGCCAGTGTCAAACGTTATCTGACCGCTCTAATGCGTGCCTCTTCTTCCATCTCTTCCCATCAAATGTATGTGCTGCTGCTCTGGAATGCGCCCCCTGTACATACATGTATAATTTTGCAGACGGTCCACAGCACTCAAACGTGACACGTCCCCGTGACCACTTGTAGACTCGACGTGCGCACCTTAAGGTGTGCCTGCGACTAGCCCGTCCTGTGCTTCCTTCTTTCTTTTCACCCATATCTTTTTTTTTCTCTGTGTGTGCAGGGTAGCAGACCAGAGGAACGCCTAGTTGATCCATCTTCCTTTATTTAATATCTCGGAAAGTGCGCGTGTAAAACGGAACAATGTCAAGCGATCACGAACACAGTTTCTACCTTACTTTGTCCTATTTTAATTGCACAGTTGACGACGTGCCAGTCATGATTGTCAACAAGCTCGCTTAAAAACCCTTCTGCCTGCCTTTGTGGGCTTGGTCGTATACCAGGCCACAGACACACTGTTCCTGTCAGCCTCTGCGTCTTGTCACTTATTAAACCTCCTGCCCTTTCTCTACGCAGGCACGTGACTCGGATATCGTTGGCTTACATTACAAACACA
Organism: Hyalomma asiaticum; assembly: GCA_013339685.2. Taxonomy (NCBI): domain Eukaryota; kingdom Metazoa; phylum Arthropoda; class Arachnida; order Ixodida; family Ixodidae; genus Hyalomma; species Hyalomma asiaticum. The sequence goes on along the minus strand of CM023482.1, from coordinate 128,504,432 downwards.
TCATTTCCTAGTCGTGTGCGTCAGTAAATGAGCCTAATAACTTCGTTAAACAAGCCTGCACCATCGTGACAACAGAGGTTCGCATGGGATTCTGGGACAAAGCCGACAGGAAGCGCGGGATGCGGTGAGATATAGCTTTTAGCCGGACAGGAAGCGCGGAAGGCCATGATGTGAACCCCGATACTTCCTCTACCCCTAACGTCACCTCGCACCCCCCCTACACTTCCAGCATTTCTCTCCCTCTCGCTCCCTCTTTCTTGCACCTCCTACGACTTCTCCACCCTCTATACACAGCATCGATCGTGGACTCGCGCGAGACCGAGGCTAACCCCAGCAGATGACGTCCTACACATGCTCGGTATACAGCCGTACGTGCGCTGTTTCCTCAGCTCGCGGACGTGTTTAATTACCGCGGCGCACCGCCATAATTTACACTGCTGCAGTAGTTGCGGCACGCGATTTCATCAGAACACCCCCTTCCCCCTTCACTTATTCAACTTGGTATACTGTCGGGCCATCCCGTTTTACAGGCAGTGAAATGGTTCACTGCCCGCAGTCGCCATGGGTGAGCCGCTGCGGTTACCAACATCGATTCACATATATCACCTCCGCTCGTTAACCCCGTGGGTTGGGCTTTTCGCTTTGTTACTTTCAAAACTACGCGATAAAATGTTGTTTTTGAAAGGGCTTGCGAATTCTTTTCCCCTTACGCCTTCCACACGCATGAGCCCACAATTACGAAGAAATAGTAACGTGTTTCCTTCCGTGAACGAAATCTTTAACACCGCGGAAGAAAACGGGAAGAAATAGTTGCTTGTGACACTCACGGGTCGTAGTTTGCATGAAGTGAACTGGAGCTGGGAAAAAAAACAGCCGAGGGAAGAATATGTAATTTTGGTTATTCCCAAAACCCGGGCGAAGATAGCAAGAGCGCGCGAACTTTTCTGCGACGCGCCATTTTTGCAGTGTGCTTGGTGCGTGCAGTTTGTGCACAGGAGACGAACTGCACTCTGGCGCTCTCTTCCACGCTTAGCAACACTGTAGAGTGCTCTATCCCTCTTCAAATACGTGCCTAATTCTAGCGTTGAGCGTGCACGTCGCTTTAGGGACAGCAGTTGGTAGAAACGACAAGAAAAAAAAAGAAAAGAAAAATGTCTAAGGTAAATGATGCCTGTAGACCATCCACGTTGTGCTTACATCGCGAGGTATGGCGACGACAGAGTCAAGATCATGCTATCAAAAGTATATTTGCACATTAACAGAAGCTAGGGAAACGCGCCATGGCTGTACTGCGGCATTACAGAAGTTTTCTCAGAAAAGCACAAGTACGACGATTCGTAACTTCTGCTGGACCTGAGTACTAAGGCGGAGTACTAACTTTCAACGCCACTTTCACAGTTGGTCATGGAACTTCAATGAAAATCACGTCTGGGCGTCTATATACTTGCCTTGTCAAGCGAATATAATGAATTTTGCATTCCTGCGCTCCTTCCTGCGTTATGTTTCACAAATTTCGCGCTTTGTCACGTCTGGGGTGGAGAATAGCATCCTTCGATGTTGACAAGCACTTCAGTTTCCTCGTGCAAGGAAGCACAGTCGACTAAGGACTCTCATTAAAGAAGGTGAGCCATGGACAAATTGAAGAGCGAGTGACCTTCGGGGAAATATTTATACATTCTCTTATGGAATGAATCACGAGCATAAACCTATTATCTAAAAAAAAATGGAAAAAGAAAGAGATGCCACGTTATTTTTCACGGTTATCTAGAAGGAACATAGTCTAAGGACGTATTATGCACGTTTCACGACCAGGTCATTTCCACGAGAACTAGTTTAATATGGGTCATTTCACACTAATGGGTTCTTGAGCTGGAACGTGTGATTTATGCTATCTTAACGTGGCGCATAAAGATCAGGGCGAACTCACAAAACTTCTCTTTTGTAGGTGCCTTTTTTTTTCTCATTGGTCAACCTGCCTCGCTGATGATATGCTCAGCATCATGATTGGCTAAAATATTCACTTACGAACATGTTTAGCGTAAGATTTTTTTTTAAATACTGGCCCAGAAGTAATCTGGTCCCATATTCGCACACCTGTCCAACGCTGCAAAAGGTCAAAAGAAAAAAAAAACGTTTTGTCCTATTATGATGCCGCTTTAAAGTGTATTTACGAACGTAAGGCTGAATGCGGTCGAGGGCCCGAATGTGAATGTACCGAAGCTATGAGAGACGCACCCTTCTTAAGACATCAAGGGAGCAGCCAATTCAGGCAACTTAGTAAACAAGAGATGACGTGAGCTGCTCCAGCGAAATGCACTGTGCCGTGTTGCCGAAATCTCACCCCCATCACATGGATGCCAGTCGGCAAAGAAAAAGAAAAGTGCTTTCTCTTTATTTTTTTTAACCTTCCGTTGCAACTTTCTCAGTTTACTATCGTTTCTTTCGGTACAGAATACTCGCGCTACGGGAAGAATTGCCTCGAACCAGCAAAGTGATCAATAAAAAAATGGGTTCCACATCAGCTGCGACGCACTTTCTGAGCGGGCCATCGTCTGAATTCCTCAAACACCCCCTTTTTTTTTAATCTCAAGTTTTATACCGAAGGGTTACCGTGACGCACCGACGTGATTCAGGCTAAAATGATTAGCCTGCCTCTCACGTCAGGCGCAGCGATAAGCCGACGGGAGTCATGTTTGCATTATGTCTACCTCTCATTCCGTATTCTTCCCCCGAACCCGCCCTCTACTTTCCTTCTTCGCAAAGAAAAAAAATCAAACAAAGAAAAAAAAGCGTCCCCACGTCCTTGGTGCCCCTGTTTTACGCGCCGCATATTTCGTGCACAGATTTTCGCAATAAGGCGAAAACGAATACAAGCGCTGCAGCGAGGGCGAGTTGGTTGTGCATGGTCTTGCATACACGCGACGGAATAGAGGGGAGGATGTGCTGATATGCGTTGCTTCGCGTTAACGATCCGTTCCTGCACGTTAAAGCGCGATTATCTAAGACATTTGTAGTTTTAACTAGCAGTAGGACAAGCAGCGAGGTGTAGGAATGAGATGGCGCATCGTATGGTTCCTGTAAATGATGCCGTCGAGTGCGACGCAGGTTGAATAGAATCACCACAACAAATTTTAGACACAAAGAGGGAGTGATTTTGTTCCCTGTCTGAAGGTGCACAGTGGTTTGGGCTGATAAGAGTACCGAGTATACAAAACACACACAAAGACGAGAATACACGGACTTTCAAGGAATCTGGGACTGAGCTTGTTCGAACGGTTTCGTAATGAAAACAGTGCGAAAAAAACGACGTCATGTGAGCGACCACACGGGGCAACTCGCTGGTCCTGCCTGGCTTTTCACGTGTTGTTTCTATTTCGCGCTATTTCCGGTTTGAAGGGCACGGACTCTCCACAGCCTCCCCTGTATTGTGTGTGTGCCTTCTCGCTCACGTGCATGTTTTATATGCGCCGTTGTCTGAAACCTGTGGAACCAGCTAGCCCAACCTTCAACCTTGCCAGCTTCTTGCTCCCGATGCTCAAGATGCAATACTGCGAAAATTTTTCCGCATTGCACCGTATTAATAAGGAGAAGTTCACAGAACGGCGTTTGCGATAGAAAGGGCAGCGGTACGGGGCTTTTTACGCATTTCACTGTTTCAGTGAGGCTAAGTTACACAAAACGGCGTAGGTGGTGGCAAGCTGGCGTGCGCAGCATCGTGGTAGAATAGTGTGCAGTGCATGCATACTGTTGCATCGCCAAACTGAGCTGGCCCTGTCTAAAAGACTTGGTGAGCAGCTTTTGCTTAAGTGAACTCAACAACCTCCTCAGTAAAACAAATTTTATGTGTAAAATAAGTCTGCACTTTGTCTTATTTCACTGGTGTGCTCGTGATCCGAGCAATAAATATGTTTCGCTTACAGCATAATGTTCATAATTATGTGCTGCACATTAAAAAATGTGGATCATCAACACACCCAAACCGAGAAGAGTATTCCAATATTTTTATTCCTGTATCTTTATTCCTGTGTCTGTATTACGGGGTAGTCTTTTCCTGTTTTTGCTAAATAATAACCGAAATACCTCGTTACGACAAGGACAAATGTATCTCAGGGTCTGTATTTTAAACTTCCAACACATCTATTTCGATATGTGTATTCCGGAATACATTTCTGAGTATCTCTTCTCAGCACTGATAAAAACGGGACGAGGCTTTTTCCGCATTGGACTTTTTTCAATGAGGTGATGTCACACAAAAGGGCATAGGTAGTAGCAACTAGCAAGTACAACAGTACGAGGTTTTTTCCGCATTGGCATCGTTTCATTGAAGCGAAGTTACCCAAGGCAGCGTAGGTGTAGCACGTACAGCAGTACGAGCTTTCTTTTTTTCACATTGCATTATTTCAGTGAAGCAAAGTGACACAAAGCGGCGTAGGTGGTAGCAGTCGTCTGTGATCAGCGTATTCCGTGTCCTCGCTACGCAGTCGAAGCGAGCGCGACCTTGCCACCGATTTCACCTACACCCGAGTCCGTGTCGCACGTGCTGTCCCACTGTTTCACTCGGCTCGAAAGGCACGCAGCAGTGCCACCCCCGCCAACGCGGTGCGCTGTCGGTACAGTTGTCAGCGGAGCACGTCGCTTTAGGCGACTCTCTCTGTGGGTGCCCGCTGCTATTTTCTAATTACGCGTCAGCGCTCCCTTGCGCCAGAACACATTGGGCGGCGTCGTGGTAAGATAGGCATGGGATCTTTCCCAACGCAGGAGGCCCCCGATGCCGCCTTCACATTTCTGATGCACCTTCTCCGCAGACACTCGGAGTCGAGGGGAAAGCAAGCTGTGCAGGAGAGCTCCTTACCTGTTCAACCATGGTTAAAGGAACACTAAAGTGAAAAGCCAAAGCGAATTACCTGATAAACTATTTTTTCCAAAGCACTGCTGTCGCTAATTTCGCCATTTATTGTTCAATATTGGTAGAGAGCACGAGGTTTAAAGCTTAATTTTCGAATTTCTCGCCGTAATTTGAAGCACAGTTTTCGGATACAGGATGTTACGTATTTGTTTCCTTAGAGCGCAGTGAACATTATTTCTAGCGAACAATAGTTATGCACGCCTTAGCAGTCACCGTCAAGAACCTGTGACGTCACGTGCAAGTACCTCAAGATGGTGGCGCCACCTGTATTTTATTTTCGCCTGTTTGGCAGCTTACCAAGCGTCTTCACCTCGCAAGAGAAGCATCTTCTCCTTACGTTCGAAATTATTTTAAATAATGTAATTTACTTATGCGAGAGAAAGTGTGCTTCCCTTTAATGTTCATTTAAGGCACGCGAGGAACCATTGGGTGCACAGAAGCGACGGCAATTCTTTGAACGCATGCGAAGCACGTAGATCTAGGTCTTAGTACCTCGTGTGGCATAAACAGAACTGCAGAACTGCAATACCTGAAGGGACGGGCACAATAGAAAAGGAGGATTTTAAAAAATCTTGGTTTGCAGATAAATGAAACCTCTTTGCTTAAATAGCTAATTATCAAGCCCACATACTGTAACGTAGAAATTGAGGCTCTTGATTAGAGGAAGAATTTCGAAATACTGCCAAGAATTTCCAGAAAGAGGGCATTATTATTTCAATTAATTTTCTTCCTTAGCACGAATTTCTGTTTACGTGAAGTATAGAAATACATTAAACATGACGGAACCTTCAAATTCTAGGCTTACAAAATTCGACTAAGAAGCATAGAACTAAGGCTTATTACAGCTATGGAAACGGCGGTTTCCATACCTGGTGGCAGCTTTGACCTTGGTTTGTCTACATAATCCAGAGTAAGAAAAGCATGTAAATATCATTATGCATAAAAAAACTGGCTAAACATTACCCCCTCCCCCTCCTCCCTGTTTTGTGTTTTTTTCAATGCATTGTAGCGCAACGAAAGTATTTTTTTTTTTCTATTTTGGGAACGTAGGTTACGTATGAGCCGAATGTCGCAACTCCATGTTATTGTATTAAAAAACAAACACAAGGACTAACTACGGGAAAGAATGCACTAATAAACCAAGTTTCAAACAGCAGTGTAAGCGTAAGACTCCTCCTTTGCTTGATCTAACCCTGAAAAAAAAAAAGCTTGAACAAAGAGAAAAGGAAAAGAAAAAGCGTAGCATCCGACACTTGATGTTTTCAATCTTTTTTATTATTTAGATTCTGCTGCCTTCACGAATTTTTGTTACTAACTGTAGTTAAAAACGGTGTCCTGCCGTTCCGCTCTTGGCCACGTACACCTACCACACCTATAGTTACAAGCGAAAAAAAAAGAAGAGCTCAAATATAACAGATTGAAATAGAGGAGGAGGGAGAGAGAGAGAGAGAAGGCGGAGGGTGACAATCGAATCTCTCGTGCTATTATTAAGCGACAAGTAGCGGCAGCAGACTGCTGCTGATGCCACGGCGGTGCACGTCGTCGTCCGAGCTGAGTGGCCGAAATGGCCACACGGTGCAGTGTTATATCGACCACGCGACTGGTGGCACGGTACGTGGACTTGGCAGTAGTAGCGGAGAAGGACGAGGGGGGGTGGGGGCAGTGGCGAGTTGTCGAGGGTGGGGGAGGGACGGCGTAGTGGCGGCGGCGCCCCGGTGACCTTGCCACGAGGATCGCCCAGTGTGTGAGCGTGTGTGTGCAGTGTCGCGTCGTACATGTTTAATTCTCGGCCACGCAACTACGGACCGAGAGACGCCAGGACGGCCGCGCGGCCGGTGTCCCGTTTCCACAGCTGGGGCAATTCTTCCTTCGCGCTTTCCTCTTATTCGACTCTTTGGGCATGTCCCCTTCTCACCTCGTGGCCTTTCTTTCTTTCTTTCTTTCTTTCTTTCTTTCTTTCTTTCTTTCTTTCTTTCTTTCTTTCTTTCTTTCTGTGTGATCGAAGTGGTGCCTGATTGGGGTGTGTAGTACGGAGCAAATAAATACGTATGCTTGTTTACATGCATAAATACACGTAATATAATACGTATTATATAACAAAGTACAATTATTTACTTAAGTGTTGTTGTCCTTTCAATGTTGTTCTTGTTGTTATGTGGGGTTTAACGTCCCAAAACCAGCTCTGATTATGAGAGACGCCGTAGTGGAGGGCTCCGGAAATTTCGACCACCTGGCACTGACATCGCACAGCACACGGGCCTGAACATTTCGCCTCCATCGAAATGCAGCCGCCGCGGCCGGGATTCGATCCCGCGACCTTCGGATCTGCAGCCGAGTGCCATAACCACTAGACCACCGCGGCGGGGCTGTCCTTTCAATGTCTACGTCGTAATTGCACGACGTTTTATTCACAGCGTTGATCCAACGAGCCCAGGTTTTAAATATTTCGTCGTAAGGAGGCAAAAACGACCAGCGAGTGAGGGTGCTATGACGGAGACATTTAAAAGATTTCTTTCTCTTTTCACAGCCAGTGTTTGGACGACGCAAATCGGCGTGCTTAAAAAAAGTACGCAGCGAGAGCTCCAAACCTTTGTGGAGGCAAAGGTAGTCTTGCGTACGCAAGATTTTAAGATCACCGATCTGGTTCCCATAAGCGTAGCACTCACCTGCCTTAAAGATGTGCCTCTCTCCAGCGCATAAACTCCGGTTGAGAGGAATGTAGTATTCATATTTGACGGTGCAGGTTATTATTAACAATAATTTATGGGGTTTCACGTGTCAAAACCAGCTATGATTATGAGGCACGGCCCCGAGTCTAGTGCTCCGGAGTAATTTTTGATCACTTGGGTTTCTTTAACGTCCACTTAAATCTCAGTACGTGGTTGTTTTCCGCACGCCGCCATCGACATACGGTCACTGTGATAGGGATTCGATCCCTCGGCCTCATGCGGAACAAACCAACGCCTAACGGCTAAGCTACCAAGGAGGGCTGGCGTTAGAGTGATAAGAACGGGCGTTGACCACATGCACCGCTGTAGCACGTCAAATGATATGAAAGGCGTTTCACAGTGCTCAATGCTTACATGCGGTGTGCGACAGAGACGGTAATCTTCGTCGCCATGATCCATCCTGGAAGTTTTTTCCTTTTCGTTTCAGAAAGGCAACGTGAAGCTGCTGGCCAGTGACGAACGCTTTCACAGATGCATACGGCTAGCGCTAAGGAAAGCCCTGTTTCTTGAGCGCATGTGACATACGTGCACTGCCTCTGTCACTATAGCTGCTTCCTTTGGATTTTTTTTTTTAACCAACACTGTCGCCTGCAGGCAAAAACGTTCTCTTCTGTCCTTCTCACCGCACAACAATGTGACAGAGCTTCCACTTTTTTTTTCTTTCTTGGTCTTGTAGTCCGTACCTTGGCGAAGTACGCGCGAATTTTTTTCTTGCGGTTCTCCCGCGAGGCTCCCCTGAGCGATTACTGGAAGTGCGCAGCTAGGAGGCCGCTATCGCTCATCGCGCGCAGCCGGTGACACCGAGGGACCCTTGCGGTGATACGTGACCTGAGTTCGTCGCCACTTGCTAAAGCGCGCCGCGAAAAAGCGACGGCGACGACGCTTGAAATTCGTGCCGGCGATGCTTACAACAAAGCGGCCCTCCACCGCAAGAACGACGGTGGCATGTATCGCATTTTCCCGCGTACCATGCTCGCTCTTTCGTGCTTGCGCGCAGGTACGTATGCTCCGAGGAAATTTCACATTGCTTAGGATAGACTTGATTATCTGCCACTGGGCATATAAGGAGTGGGTAGCCTGAAGTTAACAGAGCTTAGAAAGCCGTACGAGGCATATAGAAAAGCTTCAAGCCGAGTGATTCATGTTAATAATCTCGGTTCATGTCCTCTCTCTTTCTTCTTTACATTCCCCTTCATCTTCCAACGTGTAGAGCAGCAAAATAGCTGTATGAACTAAGCCTATATTTAGGTTTGGTTTATACATCTATACCGTTTATAGCGAACCCGGGTACAGCGAATAATGCTTTACATCGAACACGCGAAGCTGTGTTAGCGTTATTCATAAGAAATACATTATCCACAACGATATGTAACATTGTATGTATCGAACTTAGTGATTGTGATCGATGAACACTCACATGCGCCGATGCACCGGGCCGACAAAGCGGCTTCACCGCCGCGGTGATTGAGAAATACGAAGAAAAGAAACATGAGTGACTAGTGAGGCTGCGCCAACAACAGATATCGAGATATAGGTCATATGGGTTGTAAATAAAGTCCCACTTAAAGGGAGGAGCAATTAGGCGCCGCGGCACGCGCACACATTTTGTACGCTCTAAGAGAGAAACCGACCACTTAAGAGTCTTTTTGCCACAGAACAGCAACGGTCATCTATGTCGCGAGCTTTCCTTGAGTTATAGCCGGGCGGACCGCTATACTTCCCTGTCACGAACTGTAGGCAGCTATAAGCGTGACGTATTTTGACATATAGCCATGCGGCGAGCGCCGAGTTTTCATGAACGGAACTCTTGCTTGTGCATTTCCGCCTGACTTCAAATTATCGGTATAACGACCTAGGCAGCGCAGTTCGTTAAAAGCGGGTCCGGGTATATCGAAATATTTGATATATCGAACAGATTTCAGAAAATCGCGCTGTTCGTTATAGCAGGGTCCGACATGCACCTCTCTATCTTTATCTCCACCTAGCTTTGGAACTAATAGCACGAGTACGCCGAATTTCGAGTTAGCCTGAAGAATGCTGATGTCTTGTACGCTTCATGTAGCGTATTCACGAAGACCGTTTACACTAAAGACTACTAAAGCGGTCCCCTAGCGCTAACTTGTACCACATGTCACTGCAGACCTCACTGTCGTCAGGCTTTTAGGCGACCGCGGCCATAGTTCCTCTGGAGATAAGCGCACTTTTGTGTGGCGCAAGAATGTAGAACAGCAAAACACTTTGGTGCTATTCACAAGACCGTCTTACGCAGGATCTTATCCCATGAGAAACTTATAGCAATATAAATTTGGTTGTACCATTAGTGAAGCCAGCTGGCTAATTTGAAAGACCACTTACGGAAAGAAAAAGAAAAACGACCTTATGAGTTCGATCCCCCTTTTATAGCGGCTAATTATTTTGGAAAGCGTTCAGCATAGGTCATCGCTGCTTTCAACACCGACGTTCGCAATGCCTGTATGTGACATGCCGGATTCCGGATAGGCACACTCATTTTTCCGAGTGGACCGCTCGTCGTGTGGACCGCTTCACATTTCGCAGTCTGCACGTATAGAACATTGCGAAATGCGGGTGTATCGAGACTGGCTCTATGTCGATGTCGACAAAGCAAAAACCGATGAGCAACGTGGTGTTACGCAAGCGCGCGTTATGCAACTACGCACCGTTACGGAACGGAAAGCCCGCAGTCCAATCAGCACAATGAGCGGAAGTCGTGAGACGCAAGAACAGAGGAGGCCTGCACCGACAACAAGAAAATACGAGGATAAAAGGCCACGTTGACTCAATTGCTTTGCCGTTCTGCTGGCCCAATTCTGCCGTTCAGCTTCGTTTCAGGTGCGCCACAAATTCAAGAACAAAACGTTACACTCATGTGCAATACGAGACGGCCGCTGCGAATAGCGATAACACGGTGCTGTTGAGAACACCAAGTTTGCTAACGCACATTTCATTGGTAAACACTTTTTATGGTTTTGCATGGAATAACAGTACATCACGCGCAGCACACTGGCTGTGCCACGTTATAGATAGTTACGAGGCTCTGGGTTCGATCCCTGCTTGAGGCCGAGTCCTGTTGAGGGTTGCCCCGCCACGGTAGTTCAGTGGCTATGGCACTCGGCCACTGATCCAAAGGTCGTGGGATCGAATCCCGGCCGCGGCTCCTGCATTTCGATGGAGGCGAAATGTTGAGGCCCGTGCGCTGTGCGATGTCTGTGCACGTTAAAGAACTCCAGGTGGTTGAAATTTCCGGAGCCTTCCACTATGGCGTCTCTCATTATCATAGCTGTTTTTTTGGGACGTAAAACACCAGAAATCGACGAAATCAAATCTGTCGAGGGTTAAATAAGAAGTGGAGAGAGGGAATGCAGCAAGCACACTTAAGCGATTTCCTCGGCTCTGAAATTCGCAACAGGAGCACAGTCCACTAACCTGATTTCATTCATTTCGTATTGCTGCTGAAGATGATTCATACGCACTTTGTCAGATTGACGAAGTTGAGAGTCAAGTAATTTTAATTTTCGACGCAAATCACACCAGCAATCTGACCACTCACATATTGCCTCGATATTGTACACATAAGTTAATGTGTCCGTCGTTACTATGAACACATCATGCTAGGAGCGACGCCATGCGTTGTTTGGACGCCCTCCTCCTGCTGTGTCATCATTGGCGCATTCTAAAATATGGCTCTGCGCCATGGTTACAGCCCATAATGAGAGTTTTCATGTCTGTTGACCCATTAGGATAGGTAACTGAGCTAATTTGCTCGTGTTCATGATGTGATGTGTACAGGCAAACAAAAAGTCGTGTATGAGCCACCTTTGAAGATTGATTCGTTTCGTTATCGCGTTTGTATCACCTGGACTCGTGACGTCGCCACGGGAGCACGAACAAGAAAATCAACGCAAACACTTCGTGAATTTATGAAGAAGAAGAATTTCCACGCCGTGCGCACAATGTAAACCTCGACCGGTACAAAATCGATTGGAGGGCGGCGCAGCGCGTATACACAGTACAACGATCTTTGAAACAGCATTGTTTGAACGAAAAGTTCACACATACAATAGAAGCCTGGCAGTCAGTGCCATCTACCTCTCGCTGCACATACGAAGCAGACACTTTTTATTTAGGTTCTTCTGAGGGTCTTGAATTCTTGATGCGGGTAATAAGAGCGGAAATACGCTATGACGCGCAGCCCTGTTATGTTGGGAAAGAATATGGTAGCCACGTTTTTGGCTTCTCCGTCCAGACGTAAAATTGTGGTTCCTCCGAGATGTGGGCCGTGTCCGTGATTCGCATCGTTCGCGACCAATGGAACAATCAGTTGCTGCTCAGATCTTGCTTCCTAGATGGGGCACGTCCGCGGTAACTCGCTCTCGTTATCTTCGTATTGTATTATACTTTACACATAACCATATGGTTGAGCGAAATGAGAAAACAGGGCCATTTACTAATGTTTGTTTTCATACTTCGTGGGCCATTCTACCATTTAATTTTTAATTACTCCTACAACACCGGATGATAATGAGACACCGACGCAAGCACGGATCTCGATGCACACACAGCTCTGAGTAGAGAAGTAGTATTGTATTTTCGCCCTACCAAAATGCGACCGCTGTGCCTGAGAATTTAACCCTCACCTCCGTCTATTAGCAGCGTGACACCACAGACACTGATTTGAGGACGTCAGATACAGCAACAGTCGAAGTAGATGTCGTATACTTAAATTGTCCGTTACGCTCTGACGAACACGTGTTGTGCGTAGTGATAGGAACTGCGCGAATAGGTCATGATTTTTATATGTCCTTCTGTGTACTTAGGGTGCCGATTGGCGTCCATAGCCAATTTTTTCGACACCGCAATTGGCTTTCGCACAAAATTACTTTTGGGTGTACACGCTCCTTTAATTATAGTTTACATCTGGTTTGAACAAGTCACTGTACATTACGGTAGTGCATGTTAACCCCACCATTAAACTTTTTTTTCTTTCTCGTTCCGGGGATGGACTACACCCAACAATAACGGCTGTTTCATAACGGTATAAGTGAGGTGCTGTGGGAGCCGCTTATCACAATTGCTGACTGCCAGCTGCTCTATTATAAGGCAACATGGCTTATAGCATTCTAGGAGGCTGCGCAATGTATCACCGATGACGTGCTTATCATGCAAACTAAACAATACAGGGATAGAGTGGCGCATAGACGATCACGAAAGGCTTCGCGCCTTACGACTACGCCTCCTCCCCCCTCCCCCTCCCTCCTCCCCAAAAAAATAACTAAGAAAAAGAAGAAAAGAAACATCACGTAGTACAAATTTCGAACTTTCGTTCTCACTGTTCTGTCTCTTGTTTCGTTAGACCGGCGTAAAGTTTGCCCTTGTCCCTCAGGATGATAGCGGGCATCGCTCAGGGCACTGTTTCGAAATGTGCACAAACGCCTTTTTCTCTCTCTCTCTCTCGGTGTTCTACACACGCTACCGGTGAGTCGGTGCGTTGACACCTCGTCTAAGCCATACCGTGCTTGATCATTCACTGCACGTAGCGTCATAGATGCCCATCTATATTACGCTCATTTTCACCTACTACGACAGACAACAATATGCGGACACTGCTGGCAATTTTAAATTCGGAGCATGGCTTGCTCTCATGTGCGTGAAACACCTCCCTGCATTATAAGAAGTGCGTTAAATTAAAAAAGAACAAGAACACGAAGCAAGCATTTGCGTTCTCTGCCCGTTGTGTCTATATAGCGGTCATTTACGTGATCTGTGTCTAGTGTACGCCGCATAAGCATAGTCTGTCTCCTACAAATCCCAGCCCACACTCATGAGGTGCGCTTGTATTTACGCCTGTAACATGTTTACCGGAGTACAACGTCGCCGAATGAGGTGCTCCTGCTTCCCTTGTGTTGCCGCTGTTTTATACATTCATATGCCGACACTGTTGCCTGAAGCCCTTCGCGAGAGCCGAGACCTCGTCTTCCCATCGCTTTCAAGGGCCACTTTGGCGTCGAAAAGATTCACGCTGGAGCGAAGTATCTCAGAGAGCACGACAACTTTTTTTTTCTCTCTTTAGTGGCTATTATATACTGTGTTTACTGTCGCCTGTAACTATCTACATGCCTCCGTCTAGTTTACGAAATCCCAGCATTTGTACCACTAGAGCTATTACGCGCCTTATAACGCAATAACTTAACTTGCGTTATGCCTTTGACATCTGGAGCCCTTGTATATCCTCTCTGATTTATTACTGTCCTTGATCAATCTCGTTTGTTCTTTTTTTGTTTTCTATTTTTTTGCTGCGTTCTTGTACCGCCGTTTCACGTTTTGTTTTATTTTTATTTATTTATTTGTGTTGTTTGTACCGAGGGTATACTTTACAGAGACCTAGATCTGATCATTCATGGGAAAGTTCTCAAAAATGAATGAATGAATGAATGAATGAAGGTGACTCCTTAAGTGGGGCCGCATGTTTACCATAGATCTAACATTCACAAGAATTATTATTATTATTATTATTATTATTATTATTATTATTATTATTATTATTATTATTATTATTATTATTATTATTGCCCGTTTTGGTGCTTCGTTAACCAAGCTTGAATATCGCTTGGGCGACGAACTTCTCCTTCTTTTTTCTTTTTTTTTTTATGTGAGCACCTTGGTACACTTACGCGTGCTTCAAAACTCCAGCAGCGCGTTTTTCAAATAGGCTACCAGCTTCGCGATGACCTGCGAACGAACAGGCGTGCAGTGTTGGGGGCGCATATATTCCGTGCTTATCGCTGTAATTTTCAGGCATTCCCTCATATAAGGCCGCCGAGGCATTCACCTAATGCCTAAGAGGTGGCGCTATAGGTAAACAAACAAACAAGCAAACAAACAAACAAACAAACAAACAAACAGCATACACACGCGAACCACTACCACACGGTGGTGGCGTGCTTGTTTTCCTCCTAACGGAGCCCCGTGCGGCAATACAGCCGTACACTTCACGCCAGAACGCACCGAGTGCCGAGAGGTTGCCACGCAGTTCGTTGGGGGTTGGCCCGACTCCCATTGATTTATCGCGCATTGATTGTCGCTGCTCAGTGTGACGGGCTGTGCGGGTGGCGGTGGGTCACGTGCGAGCCGTGTTCTCGGGCGCCTAAGTGCCGCGCCGGAGGACAAGCGAGGAAACAAACAAACGCAGCGGGGCCGTTACAAACCCAGCGCTGCGGTATAGATGGGAACGCGAGCGGAGTGCGGAGGGCGTCCACGTACAGTGCGGGGTACGTGCTTTTGCCGGTCGTACTTCTCGCGCACGATAGAAGGGAGGCGCGGTCGTACCGGGTACGGGACGCCATTAAAACTCCTCTCACCGATTGATTCGCACGACGAAGGTACGTATACAGACATGCGGGCCGTAACCCTCGAAGGGGGGGGGGGGGGGGTGGCATTGCTGAGCGCTGAGAGAGATGAAGTCGGGAACTGCCGTGTTCTCTTGTCTCTCCTCAATACCGGACAGCGCTGTCAAGGCTCCGGTGCTACCGCGTTTCAATCAGCGAGCCGTCCGCGTAGGGGCTGCTCTTGATGCTATGAGCCCCCTTTGACTGTCTCGTCACTGTAAGTGTTGTTTGATAGTCCACGAAAAAAAAAAAAGTCTGCGGTTATATATGCAGTCTTTGAAAGTACAGCCCAGTTGCTTTCAGTTGTTGTACGACAGTTTCCGTGGACTGCATGTTGATCACAATCTGATACGCTCTTTGTAAACAGCCCATGGATGTATATATGTGGACACGGTTTAAAGTGCGTGGAAGACCTTTGAGCAGTAATAAAAGGTAAATGCATAACAGTAGTTCCATAGGTTTCAACTATTTGTTGACTGTATAATACCACGTACGTACGCGCCATTTGGAGGCGTCTTGTGTTAAAAAATTTCTTCAGAGGTGTACTTGCAACGGGGTAGTCTGTGTGTGTGAAATATGTGCATTGTTACAAACTCGGAACTTTATATTTTTTGCATGATATCCATGATACATCTATAAGAAAACCAAGAATGTATAGTATTGTAAAGCTGGTGTCTGTATACTAGAGAAATCAATTAAGATAGTAAGGATGGTGGCGTTCATCCTGACCAGTCCCAACCGACCACGTCGAACGAGAAGAAACTTACAGCCCCAGAACGAGATCGTGAATTCGACTCCTCGCAGGCCAGACTGGTGTACGGTTTTGTAAGGAAAAAACCGAGTGCGGTGGTTTCGGAAACATAGGCGAGGTTGAAGTTGAAATTGAAGTTGAAATTTATTTGCATCATCATAATGCGGGAATGCTCGGGCAAAAAGTGAAAATCAATTCACTTGAGAAGCGCCCGTGCCCCCATATACATAGCACACAAAAAGGGCTAAGGTATACACTAACAAGAAATATTAACCGTTTCACATTGCAGGTCAATCTCTAATGTTATATAATATAATACTAACCACTTAGAAAGCCGCAGCAGCAGAAGAAACAAGTGGTGACAGAAATGAAAAGAGCGTCGCGGCACGTTTATATGGCCCGATCGAAAATTCGGACCAACATTTATAACTCTGTGCTTCGGTGATTATGAATATTTCATTGCTGGGTGCGTGAGCTCTCCCTTTATTAGAGCCGTGTGGCTTTCTTATCGTATTCGTATTAACGAGTCCCTGTCCGACAGCCGTATATGTCGCCGCATTTCGTACATGTTCGGGATAGACGTACACGTAATGAGAAAAACGCGCCCTCCTCGTACGACGAACCTCGAGAGAAAGCGATATGCGTACAACCTTAAAGAAAAAAAAATCATGAAAACGGAGGCAGTCGAAAAAAAAGGGCATGGCAGATGTCGTTAAGGGTGGTGTTTTGGGGAGGTGTTGGTGCGCTTTCTACGTAATGAATCACGCGTAGTTTGAGGCGAAAGAAAATCAAGAAACACACTGCAGTCGTGGGTGGGTGGAAAGTGAGGATGATTCGTTTAGATATTGGCTTTCGGTACCGCGCAGCAATTCGTTCGAAGCGCTTTATTTTTACTCTTGCACTTAACCTACATATGCGAAGGTCACGAGCGGAGGCAGCCTCATTGGGCAGGAAAAAAAAAAAAGCGGGGGGGGGGGGGGGGGTGAGGCACACACGACCAGAATCGACGACCGTTCAAGGTGGGACGTGCAATGACGATCTTCCATAAATGGGTTAACGAGGGGAGAGCGACGGATAGCTCGACTATACTGACGAGGTGCGCTTACGTATTATAGGCAAGGAGTGCTGCTATGAACGAGTGGTAAAATATGAACATGTGCTCTTTATTTCCTTTTCTTTCGTTTTATTCATTGGCATGCATAGGCGAATATTCCTTTGAGAGTAGCTAAGATTGTACTGTAATGTCATATATTTCACACATCACTGACATAACTATCTCCTAAGCATTCGTCTTCTGCCGAAACCACCGTGCTCAATATAGCGGCAAGAAAATCGGCAACGCTCTTGTTGTATTACGTAGACGTATTTGCGGTGCTATGTCTATGTGTGGGTAGTTTGTTAAACCAGTCAATTTTCCTTTTTTTTCCCTCCTCTGATTTTCTCTGACTTAGGTCCAAAGGAAGGACGTGGGGGTGGTGTAACATTCTGATAAAGACCTTACAATTAGAAAAGTGATCTCGGACGTGGCTAATGAGCACCCGTAGCTATAAATTCAATTAAAGCCACATTTCATCTCTCCAACCTCACGACGGTAGAAGAAATGTATAAACAGCATGTTTTGCTTCGCTAATTGGACGTCGCGAGTGGCAGAGGCGAAGAGTTGGCATTATTGTTTTACGTGTATCTTTAACAAAAATACATAAATAAATGGAGTGCTTTCTTGGTATAGCGGAAGCGATAAGATGATGCAATTTCTAAGCTGTTGACAGCAGTGCAGACAGTGTCGTAATAACGAGTAGTAGAAGGCGAAACCGAGACAGTAGTTGGAATTCATTTTAATGAAATAGAAAATGCGGCTTAAACGTAACCGTTTATGTGACATAGCTTATTATCTGACTCGTATGCGTTAGCGAAATTGCTATGCGCTAGTCTGACGATTGAAAACAATCGAGGTACTGCGCGTGATATAATCGGAGTCAGCGGAAAGACGAAAGAATTGGTGTGTGTCTGTTCCAAATACGCCTCCGCCTTAAAGCCTGTCGCGTCAGCCGCGCCAATGAATATGTTATAAGTAATTCGACTATTGTAATTCGACACATTGTAATTTACTTTTTTCGGGCTCTCGTATGATCGTAGTTATAGTGGTCACTTTTGAAAGATTGTTCAAAGCCTATCATATACATCGAAGAAACTCCGAATTTCGCGCGATTGGCTGTTAACGTTGACGTAAACGACACAGTTGACGCTGCTGAACGCCTTCGTTTATGACTCTCGGCGGCTATTTCAACACTGCGTCCACGAGATGCTGTTCTCGAAAACTCATTAAAAAAAATTCACGTGCCTCCATTTCTCAAATTATCAAAAAAAGAATGACAACGATGCAGTCTTCAAGAATACACTATTCCTCCCATTCACGTCGGAATGCAGTGAGTTGCCGCGTCTAGCCAAGCGTCTGAGCACACTCGTAGGCCAAGCACGTTCATAAGCAACAGCAATACGAATTTTAAAAAAAATCTACAAATATCGTATAAAGATAGGACGAGACGAAGGCAGAGTCGCGAGAAAACGTCTCCATTTCTTCAAAGTGTCGCGCGTTATGAAACGGACATTATATAGAGAGGTAGAAGAAAAAAGAAGTGTATAAATTGAAGAGTAATGTGGCGTGGAATAAATGCAACCGCGAGTTGCAGTGAAAAAAGGAAAGCCAAAAAGAAAAGAAAAGACCAGCCAATGGGCAGGCTCCGTAGACGTATGGGACGTCTGCGTGCGCAGATGTGTCGTTTAGGGGCACTTCGTAGTCGCCGGTCTTGGGAGAGAATGCCGTCGATTGCTTGCAGGAGAAAAAAAAATAAACTAGGGGGAATGTAAAGAGAAAACTAGTTGAAGAAGAAGGAAACGGAGAACGATAACAAACAGAAACGTGCGCGTGAGAGAACGGAGATGAGGCGACGAGAAAGCGGCGGCCTACGCGCGCGATATACAGGCCGAGTCGGCTTGAAGAGAAGGCGGGAAACGGTGGCACCGTCGGGACCAAGCAACACGAAATGTATATAGGCGGCCGGCGGTGGTGGCCCATCGGATCCGGCTGCCGAGATGGTGTGCCTCTTATATACGGCCGGACTGTGGCAGCTGGGCTGCCGCAACACGACCATAAATGGACGCGAGCATTTGGAGCTCGCTTCCCAGAGCACGCCGCCGCCCCCACTATTCCCACCTCGCTGCGGGAACAAACAAAGTGTGTGTTGCCCGGAGGCACTGAGTGGATGCGATCTCAGACAGGCACTCGCGATACCGCGATAGAAAGAAGCGGAAGGAGCTGAAAAGAGGGAAGTGAAAACGCGCCTACACTGATCGTCCAGGCACGGGCGCACGGTTTGAAGGGTGACCGCTCGGGTCGTAAACGTCGCCACGTTTCGATCTCTGCAGCTGAAGCCTGGAGCCAACGAACAATGAGATAAGGGCGCGGTACGGAGCTACCAGAATGACTAGGTCTATGAGCTGATAAGAAATAGGCAGTCGTTACTGATGTCCGATGTAAAGTAAAGCTGCGAAATCGGGGTTGGGGAATCTGGGGCAGCGGATAACAACAATAATTTTGCTTGTAGTACTTCCGGAATGAGGGCTGAACTTTGCTCAAAGTGTTAGAGGCGGCTTGCAACAATTTTTTTGAGCATAGTCAGAAAACGGTGCCAACCTGTCGTGGAGGCTGCTATGAAAATGTGAGCCAAATATTATCTCCACTGCACTCAACAGGGAGTGTGCAGTTCGATTTCAAAACCAGCTCTTCTTTCAGCAAATGACGCCATAAGGAGCATTCACCACTGAGCTTGGCCGTTTTTGATGTTCTTAAAGTATTGATTGATTGATTTCTGGCACTTAACGTCCCAAAACCACGATATGATTACGAGAGACGACGTAGTGGAGCCGCCGCGGCTGGTATTCGATCCCGCGACCTTCGGATCAGCAGCCGAGTAACATAGCCACTAGACCACCGTGGCTGGGCGATGTCCTTAAGGAAATGCGTATGCATTCTCTTTATTTGTTTAACTCGAAAGGAACACATAAAGCATTACTGAGGATGTTTCGGCGATCATGAAACCAACAATGATAGTTGTGCGTCGTGGCGTCATGTGTTCAAATGAGAGCAGGCGACTTCCGGCTGCATTTGAAACCAAACTTCAAATTGCCTGCTGCGCGCAGTCTAATAATATTTCGCTCACATGCTCACAGAAGCCTTCGCGAGTGGTTAGCGCCGTTTTCTGTCTGCGTAAAATAAGTGTTCAGGGCTGTCTTTTTGTTTATGCCCCTCCCTTATGTAATACCCCAGCAGAGGGGCCTTTTAAAGGCGAATAAATTGTGATGATGATGATGATTGATCATTCGGCACTTGGGCCGCTGGGCGGTTGCAATGTCAAGGCATTGCGTGTTTGCGCAAGAATAAATTTAGTTATTTTTCGGTAATATTTTTGTTTGAAGTAGAAGTAGCTCATCATGTCAAAATTTTCTATGTACAGTGTAACGAATGTAGCTTAAATAAGCTTGTGTACACGGCCTCGCTGCCCGTGTTTAGGGCACTGAACTTAAACTCAACGAGCACTGCAATGCTGAATAAGTTAACATTTCTCGAAGGCCTGACCCGCTAAGTATAGGTCAGCATGTCAGCTTCACTCTAGCATGGCAGCTAGAGTGAAACACGGAAGTGGCGAGCACCCTCCCCCCCCCCTCTTCCCCCTTTCAAGTGCGTGGTCACTTTTGCTCAATCTAGCCTTAAGCCTCGCTGCCGATAATCAGCATTAATCACTGACTGACTCGCAGCGACGACAACTCAAGTGCAACGTGTAGCTTGGAGTTTGTAATTTACATGGGATTCTTTTAGTTTTTGCGGTGATCTTTAAGAGAGAGAGAGAATATTTTGTTGATGGATCCGGAGATGTTAGCCTGGTCAATGGCCTGGCTTGCTACTCCAGGTATTAGCGGTGATTATGATATTTACAATGATCGTTCCTCTTTGTTTTCCACTTCGAACGCCCTTCATTCTGGTTTATGCATGTCAACACAAATCGAGCTTTGAAAACGATGATACAGACCTCTAAATTATAACCTTTATTTCAGATTGCGGAAAAGTTTAACTTTGGTTTTGTGCTCATAGTAACGTATTCGTGCAGCGGCTGTTCTTCCGTTGGTACCTATAACTTTCTTAATTGTTCGTATGCAAAGAATATAAAGAAGATGTAAAATAAATGCCTGTTTCAGTCGAACAATACACAGCGAATATTGGCCCGCTTAACAAAAGAAGAAATGAGCGAGCAAGACACTAGACTATACCCAGAAAAGATTCGCCGACTAAAATGGACACTTAAACAACCAAGATAACATAATATCTCATGGTTAAATTAAACGTTATATTTTGTTTTAAATACTGTGCTTGCGATTAAGGTGCTGCGAGATCGATCACCATACAGTACACGCTTGTTCTCACTGGCGCAGAACAAATACAGCGACAGGCGTGGACATGATATACGATTTCCGGCGGCGATTTCCGGGTTTAACAAAGCACCGGCAGCTGCGCGCTGTATGAAATATGGCTTTCGTCGGCGAGTCCCGAACTTTACAAAGGCGGTTTCGTATTATAACTTTACAACGCTCGTATATGTCACCGCGCAATATACTATAGTGAACATATAGCGCGGGCTGTAACCTATATACGCGACAATTTCGTTTATTGCTTTGTGTGTGACTGAAAACTTGACATCGTGCTCGTTCCTTGTCAGATATCGAACCTATAGATTTTACAGCGAAGCTCTCAGCTTCTTGCTGGTAGAGGCTTTTGGGACAACGTGGTCCCCGTAAAATATTAAGAAAATGAATAAATAAAGAGTGGGCCGATCCCTGAGGCCGCGTTTAGGAGTTGTGTCTCGCAGCTTTCTCAGATGTATAAGACGCCGTTTCTTTTAGGGGCGAAGCTCCTCTTAGTCTAACCTTGTCGTGCGTCAGGCGTCAGGCGTCAGGCGTAACCGGCAGTATCTCCCGGGAGGCACGCGCTCGCCCTCGGCGCGTGCCTCCCGG